>BSBN01000073.1:15500000-16100000 GCA_027924645.1 Cunninghamia lanceolata
ACGTATACACTATATAGTGTTGAGGTAAGACTATTATTATAGTCATATTATTTATCTGTGGAATGCAAAAGCATCCAAATGATATCGTTAAGATAAACATAGTGGTTGTAGGCTGACCATGTATTATTTTTTATGGTGATAATAGTTGTATAACTACATTATGGCCTTCACGGCCAAAGGTTTAAAAAAAAGAATGTGTTTCAGTCTATCTAAAGATTGTAAACATTAGTTAATATGTTGAGGTTGAAAGGTTGATTATATATAATTACCATTACAACAGTCCCATGTCTCAAAGCCGATAAGGCTGAGACTAAGTAATATTTGTTAATTAGTATTGTGTTATGATTACATTTGGAGTAGGCCGAATGCTATAACCACATATGATAATCCAAGCAAACTGTAGGCCTTGTAATACCAATCCCTAAAACTATCACTTGGTTGATAGTTGGTGCCTGGAGGAGAGGTAACACCGTTTATAAGAAGGACGATGGCCATACACTTAAACATTGAAATATTATCTTGACCTTGTCTTCGACAATATACTACAAGATAGTTGGGACACTTATAAGGGAAAATATATACTTTATGTTGACGAAAGATAATGCTATACCATCGAGTGTAAGCTATGCTGATATAAAAGAGAAACAAGATTCATCTTGTCATGATATAAAGCTAGAATAATACTGAAAAACTTTGCTTAAGGCTGCATGGAGTGCATGCCGGATTATGCACGTCATTGAGTAAACCTCAATCATTATTACTATCTTTTCCATGAAGGAAAGAATTGAAAATGAGTGTGACAACTTGTATTAGAGTACATATTATGTATATGTCCCTTTTGTTGTGGCAAGCTTCATGAATGAAGTTAAGGGTTTTAAGAACCTATTTTAATTGTTTGACAAATGGATGACTATTGGCCTATATTGGCAAGTTGTATGATTGATATGAAATCGATGAAAACCTTGAACACAAATAACCATAGTAAAACTTATACCAAGGATGGTCTTTTGAAATTGAAAGTAAAGACAAACGAGAATAGAGGGACGTGGAGTCATAGGTTCGCTATTTCATAGACAACAAATAATCACTAGATGTACTCCTAGAGACTGGCGTCAAAGTCCAAGAAAGATGGACTAAGCGTGAAATTAACCCAACTTTGCTATTATGACCTAGGAGGGTCAAAATTGAACACTATAGGATGAGAGAGCTTCTAAGTCGAGTCAAGGTGTGTGAACATAGAATATGTTCATTGTAAAATGTCATGTATATAAATATTTGGCTAAAGTAATGCATCCATCTCTGCATGCATTAATTGGTTCACAATGCTCTAGATGGCACAATGCTTCCAATAGTGTCATACATAGTTAGATTGGATCTATAGTTGTATGACCATGAAGTATTTTGAAGGACACCGCACTAGATACTGAGATGGCAAACTAATCAGTTCCTTATATCTAATCACTTCGTGAAGGGGAGGGCCACTTCCAGGTAGGAAGTTGTGTGAGGGACTGCCAGTCTATGGTTGGAGGAAAATCTCTCAAGTGCTGCTTTCCTTTTCAAGCAGAAGACTAGCTGAGGCTTAAGAAGACAGATGTCAAAGTGTTTTCTAGGAAAGGAAGGGGGTGATACAAGGGTTAAATCCTCCTTTCTGGTGCAGGGCACCTAGGAGCACCTTGGTTCCTAAAGTCACTTTGTTTGCATTTTTTTGAAAGGTTGTGATTTTTGTTTAATGTGTTTTGTAATAAGGCTTTTCATAGCCATCTTGGAAGGTCTATTCTTGTGTGGTCAAGAGGTCTAGGGTAACTTTATAAATCTCATATCCTTCTTAGTCCACTTGGACCTAGTTGTGCCACTTAGGCCTAGAAGGTCTAATATTGGCTTTTTGAGTTTGTTTGAGTTGTCTTAGTGTTTTAGCATGGTCTAAGGAGTGCGATGGTGGTTTGATTCCATTTGACAAGCAAACCTAATCGCCATCCTCTTGAAAATGCAAAAACTCCATAGTGTAACAAGTTGCCAATGTTGCCAATGACACGTTGGCTGGTTCAAAACTTAGTTTGGGTGGTTGAATCTACTTTTGTTAGTTAGAAACTGACTTGGATAGGTGAAAAACAATTGTAATTCACTCCTGTACGGCAGAGGAGGTCTGGTACGGAGTTTTGGGGCTTTGAAACTATAAAAAATAGTAAATTTTCCTATTTTTCTCACTGTGTATGGACTGTACAGACTTTTCACATGTGCAAATGACATTTTTCTGAAATCTCTTGGAGTCAGGGTTCCAATGCAAATAGTTTGAGGTTTTGAAGTGGTCGGGATCAAAAGTTATATATTTTTCTTTCAAAACAGGTCTAGAAACCCTGTTTTATAGGGCAGCCATAGAAATCCGGCCCTAGAATGTATTCCCACTGTTGAAAATTCACAAAAACTAGTGAAATGCAGGCTAGGGGTATGTACTATAAGATTCCAAAAGATTTTTGTTTGAAAATGCAGTCTTCTATTTTTAATTTGATGCCCTAGGTCAAGTATTCCTATGTATTTGGCCAGAATTGTGCAATTTATTGATGTAGATGACAAAGTCTGATAGGTGGGCGAATGAAAGTTGGTTTGTGAGTTGTTTGTAGGTCATAGAAGAGATCCAAATTTCTGCCCTGACCTATGCACCCAATTTTGAGCACTTGCTTTGTAACCTAGCCTAAATTGATCAATTAGGCCTAGAGACCTAGTAGGCGTTCTGGATTGCTGGAGTAGAGTTGGAGCAGGAGATTTGGAGGTTTGTTAGGGTCCCCTGAAGGGTGTTCAATTCCATCATTTTTTTTCCTAGACCTTTGGGATTTTATCAAGTTTTGTTGAGAAAACCTAGTTTGGAGGGCTAGTAGCCTTACTAATCAAGGTATAGGTTGAAGAGTTTTGGGAAGTTGGAGATCAAACCAACTGCATAGAAAGTGTTTGTTGATCTGTCTTAAGGTGTTGGAGAAACCTTAGGGGTTGGACAATAGTCTGGACATCAAATCCTTCATATGCCTTGTATGTGCCTTTGGTTGGTTGGTTGGTTGAAGGCTAGTTGAAGTGGGTGAGTAGGCAAAGGACAATAGAGTAAACCTTTGTGTCTTGCTTCCCTCGTGCCACTCTGCATCAAGTGGTATCAGAGCCATCAAAGAGATGGGAGATAGAGGAGAAGAGGAGGAAATTCCTTCAAAGGTGACTAATGCCGAATTGGCAAAGATAGTGAGAGAGCAAGCAGCCAAGAACAAAAGGATGGAGGCTGAGATAGAAAAGTTGAAGAAAGACAAAGACAAGAAGAAGAAGTCAGAAGTCATCTTAGATTCAGATGAAGAGGATCAAGATGAGGAAGAAGAAGTGTCAATGGAAGAGCCACAAGGAGGCATGTTAGAGAGACAATTCCTAGATGCACTTAGAAAGTTGAGTAGGAAGGACACCAAGGCAGACTTACCTATGTTTCCTGGTAAGATGAATCCAAAGGAGTGCCTTGATTGGATTGAGGCAATGGAGAACTATTTTGAATGTGAAGAAGTGGCAAAAAATCAGAAAGTAAGGATTGCCAAATCAAGAATGAAAGGGCCAGCCTTGAGTTGGTGGAATTTTATTCAAAATGAAAGGATAGAAGATGATAGGAATCCTATCTCTACATGGAGGAAGATGGTTCTTGAAATCAAGAAGCAATTTGTCCTTGAGGATTATGAATTCAACTTGAACAAGAAGTTGCACAACTTGAGATAGAAGGACATGGACGTGAGCACCTACACAGAGGAGTTTCACAAGATGACATTGAAAGCCAAGATGCTTGAGAATGAAAAACAGAAGCTTGCAAGGTATCTTAATGGCCTCAAGTTCTCCATTCAAGATGAATTAACTCTCTTTAACCCGGAGACAGTCCATAAGTGTTTTCAAATGGCATTGAGAATTGAGGATAAACAAAGAAGAAAAGGTGATTCATACAGCAGCAGCAGAGGCAGAGGAAATCAGAACTTTAGGGGCAAGGGTAGATTTCAAAACAGAGATAACTTCTCTAGATTCCAAGGTGGCGGATCACAAGAAGGCAGCCAAGGGTAGGCTGATAAAAACAGTGCTGATAAGGGTCAATTTAGGGGTAGAGCTAATGGCAGAGGAAGAAGTGGGGGTAGAGGTCCCAATGTGTTTACTGGTAGGTGTTTCTCTTGCAATCAGATTGGACATCAGTCCTTTAGGTGCCCGGAGAAGATTGGAAACACTACTGCAAATCAGAAAGAAAGAAGAGTACAACTCCTTCAAGAAGAGGACTGTCAAAGCACTACAAGTTACCAAACATCCTCTTCCAAGTCTGCAGCACCTGAGAGTGGAGAATGCATCATGTTTAATAGATCCCTCATCATGCCAGCCACCAAGGAGCAGCCCCAAAGAAACAACTTGTTCAGAACCACTTGCAAGGTGAAAGTAAAAGTTTGCAAGGTAATAGTAGATTCAGGTTCTTCTAAAAATTTGGCTTCTAATGAAATGGTCACTAAGTTACAACTGGAAAGAATACCTCATCCTAACCCCTATAGAGTCTTTTGGTTAACCAAGGAACAACAAATTGTGGTGAAAGAGCAATGTTGGGTTGAATTCAAGATAGGTGAATATCATGATAAGGTTCTTTGTGAGATAGTGGATATGGATGCATGCCACCTTCTTCTTAGAAGGCCTTGGCAACATGACAGAAGTGCCCAACATGATGGTAAGAACAATGTGATTTATTTGTCCAAGAATGGTGAAAAGTTTACAATGACTCCTTTGATTGATGATTGCAAACAGAAAGTCATTTCTAGTTTAGTTATGTTGGTAGGTGAAAAAGAGTTTTTGGCTAACCTCAAGGAAGAGAAAGTGCCATGTTTTGTAGTAGTCATCAAGCCCAAGGATGTGAATCCCAAGAAGGTCAAAGTGCAGCAACCTCTTAGGAGGATTGGACCAAAGGAAGTGGAAGAACTATTGGAGAAGTTTCAGGATGTGATAGCCGATGAAGGCAAGGATGTGCTTCCACCAAAGAGGGAGATTAGTCATTGCATTGATCTCATCCCTGGATCCACCCTACCAAACCAAGCAACCTACAAGTTGACCCCAGAGCAAAATGCTGAAGTGGCAAGACAAATCCAAGACTTGTTGGATAGAGGACTTATCAGGAGTATTAGTCCATGTGTAGTATTTGTAGTACTTGCACCCAAGAAGGAAGGAACATGGAGACTATGCACTGATTCCAGGGCAATCAACAAGATTACTATCAGGTATAGATTTCCAATGCCTAGAATAGAAGATTTAATGGATTGCTTGGGTAAGGCTAAGTATTTTACCAAGATAGATCTAAAAAGTGGTTATCACCAAATCAGGATAAGGGAGGGGGATGAGTGGAAAACTGCCTTCAAAACCAATGAAGGACTATTTGAATGGGTTGTCATGCCTTTTGGCTTGTCAAATGCACCAAGCAACTTCATGAGATTGATGAATGAAGTGCTAAAACCTTTCCTTAACAAGTTTATTGTTGTATATTTGGATGATATACTGATTTTTAGTGACAGCAAGGAAGACCACATAAGGCATATCCATCAAGTGCTCAGGAGGCTTCAAGAGGAGAAGTTGAGAATCAATCTTGACAAATGTGTCTTCCTACAAGAAGAGTTGATATTTTTGGGGTTTGTCATCTCCAAGGGCAGCCTAAAAATGGATCCAAATAAGGTTGCAGCCATTCTTAATTGGCCAACACCTACAACAACCTCGGAGGTAAGGAGTTTCCATGGTTTATGCAGCTTTTATAGAAAGTTCATTAGAGGGTTTAGTGGCATTTGTGCTCCACTTGTTGACACCATAAAAGGGGGCAAGAAATGTGTGTTTGTATGGACAAATGAGGCCAACAAAGCCTTTGAATTGTTAAAGAAAAAAAATTTAGAAAAACCAGTCCTAGTGCTACCTAATTTTGACAAGGTCTGTGGTAGAGTGTGATGCAAGTAAGAGGGCTGTTGGGGGAGTCCTAAGTCAAGATGGAAGGCCTATAGCATTCTTTAGTGAAAAGTTAAATGAGGCAAAACAAAACTACTCCACCTATGATCTAGAGTTATATGCCATGGTTCAGTCATTAAGGAAATGGAGACACTACTTATTGCCAAAGGAATTTATAGTTTTTACTGACAACCATGCATTAAGCTTCTTGAACAGGCAGCAAAAGTTGAATCATAGACATGTCAAGTGGATGGAGTACATCCAAGCATACACCTTCTCCATTAAACACAAGAAAGGAGTGGCCAATAAGGTAGCTGATGCCTTAAGCAGGAGAAATCTTGTTGTGCAAACTATTCAGTTGGAAAGTACAGGTATTCATGCCATTAAAGATCAGTATACAGCAGATGACGACTTCAAAGAGCCATACCTATCTTGCAAGGCCATGACAGGAAGGTATAATACTGATTTTTCTGATTTTTTGTTGCAAGATGGATATCTTTTCAAGGGTAGCATGTTGTGTATCCCAAGAGGATCTATTAGAGAGAATATAATAAAGGAAAAGCATTGTGGCAGCATGTCAGGTCACTTTGGTATTGATAAGACCCTAGAATTGGTTAGGAGGTACTATTTTTGGCCAAAATTGCAAACCGATGTAAGGAAGTTTGTTGAAACTTGTCAAATTTGCCAAAGAGCAAAGGGGCATACATCTAATGTAGGTTTATACACTCCTCTACCTATTCCTTCAAAGCCTTGGGATTCCATAAGCATGGACTTTGTACTTGGTTTGCCTAGGACAAAGAATGGGTATGACAACATTTTTGTGGTTGTAGATAGGTTCTCAAAAATGGCTCACTTCATCCCGTGTAGAACCACACATGATGCCTCACACATAGTAGGTCTTTTCTTCAAGGAAATAGTTAGGTTACATGGTTTACCTTTGTCCATAATCTCAGATAGAGACCCCAAATTCATAGGACACTTCTAGAGGACACTGTGGAAGAGACTAGGTACAAACTTGTCATTATCATCTGCCTATCACCCTCAGTCTGATGGAAAAATAGAGGTGATTAATAGGTCACTTGGCAATCTCCTAAGATGCCTAACTAAGGAGCAAGGTGCTAGTTGGGATTCAATTTTGGCTCAAGCAGAGTTCTCATACAATGACACTGTCAATAGAAGCACCGACCTGTCTCCTTTCCAAATTGTTTATGGCACTCACCCAAGGGGTATTTTGGAACTTAGGGAGGTTAAAGGACTGGAAAACAGCAGTGCCTTGGCTAAAGACTTTGTTCAAGTCATGAAAGATGTCCATGAACAAGTACAACAGAAATTGTTGTCCACTTCTCAGAAATATAAACAATTTGCTGACAGAAAAAGAAGGGATTTGTAGTTCAAGGAAGGTCATTTAGTAATGGTTCATCTGAAGAAGGAGAGGCTCCCTGTAGGTAAACACACTAAGCTACTCATGAAGAAGATTGGGCCTTCTGAAGTGCTTAAGAAATGTGGAGAAAATGTGTATAAAATCAGACTTCCGGATGGCATTGCTTTGTCTCCAATTTTTAATGTTTCAGACCTTTATCCCTATAAAGGATCTGATCCTTAGACTGCTGTTGAAGAAGATCAAACTGATCAGACACACCAGGAACTCATTCCTTCATCTCCAAATCAGATTGAGTGCATTTTGGACAAGAGGATTGCAAAACAAACTAGAAGGCACACCTATCATGACTATTTGGTGAAGTGGCTAAACAAACCTCAAGAGGATGCCACTTGGATGAGAAAGGAAGACATTGAGAAGGCAGGTTTCACATTTGACAGCATTCCAACTCAAGAGACTTGAGTTCTCTTTGACAGTGGGTGTATGGTGCAGGGCACCTAGGAGCACCTTGGTTCCTAAAGTCACTTTGTTTGCATTTTTTTGAAAGGTTGTGATTTTTGTTTAATGTGTTTTGTAATAAGGCTTTTCATAGCCATGTTGGAAGGTCTATTCTTGTGTGGTCAAGAGGTCTGGGGTAACTTTATAAACCTCATATCCTTCTTAGTCCACTTGGACCTAGTTGTGCCACTTAGGCCTAGAAGGTCTAATATTGGCCTTTTGAGTTTGTTTGAGTTGTATTAGTGTTTTAGCATGGTCTAAGGAGTGTGATGGTGGTTTGATTCCATTTGACAAGCAAACCTAATCGCCATCCTCTTGAAAATGCAAAAACTCCATAGTGTAACAAGTTGCCAATGTTGCCAATGACACATTGGCCGGTTCAAAACTTAGTTTGGGTGGTTGAATCTGCTTTTGGAAGTTAGAAACCAACATGGATAGGTGAAAAACAATTGTAATTCACTCCTGTATGGCAGAGGAGGTCTGGTATGGAGTTTTGGGGCTTTGAAACTACAAAAAATAGTAAATTTTCCTTTTTTTCTCGCTGTGTATAGACTGTATGGACTTTTCATGTGTGCAAATGACATTTTTCTGAAATCTATTGGAGTCAAGGTTCCAATGCAATTGGTTTGAGATCCTGAAGTGGTCGGGATCAAAAGTTATAGATTTTTCTTTCAAAATAGGTCTAGAAACCCTGTTTTCTAGGGCAGCCATAGAAATCCGGCCCTAGAATGCATTCCCACTGTTGAAAATTCACAAAAACTGGTGAAATGCCAGCTAGGGGTATGCAAATATAAGATTTCAAAATATTTTTGTTTGAAAATGCAGTCTTCTATTTTTAATTTGATGCCCTAGGTCAAGTATTCCTATGTATTTGGCCAAAATTGTGCAATTTATTGATGTACATGACAAAGTCTGATAGGTGGGAAAATGAAAGTTGGTTTGTGAGTTGTTTGTAGGTCATAGAAGAGATCCAAATTCCTGCCCCTGACCTATGCACCCAATTTTGAGCACTTTCTTTGTAACCTAGCCTAAATTGATCAATTAGGCCTAGAGACCTAGTAGGCATTTTGGATTGCTGGAGTAGAGTTGGAGCAGGAGATTTGGAGGTTTGTTAGGGTCCCTTGAAGGGTGTTCAATTCCATCATTTGTTTGCCTATACCTTTGGGATTTGAGAAAACCTAGTTTGGAGGGCTAGTAGCCTTACTAGTCAAGGTATAGGTTGAAGAGTTTTGGGAATTTGGAGATCAAACCAACTGCATAGAAAGTGTTTGTTGATCTATCTTAAGGTGTTGGAGAAGCCTTAGGGGCTGGACAATAGTCTGGACATCAAATCCTTCATATGCCTTGTATGTGCCTTTGGTTGGTTGGTTGGTTGAAGGCTAGTTGAAGTGGGTGAGTGGGCAAAGGACAATACAGTAAACCTTTGAGTGTTGCTTCCCTCGTGCCACTCTGCATCACTTTCTCTACAAACATTCAAGGACATATCAACCAAGTTGAATCACACTTTTGCAAGAGGATTCACCTACAGGTTGGGCTGTCACTTGGAATGATGTGGAAGTTCAGAAATTGTCAATTACTGTATTGATTTAATGCTCAAGTATGCTAAAACCCCAAATTATGCAAAATTGTAAGAAAACTAATAAATCACGACAAATTCTCATAGATTAAGATAGTAGATAGAGATTAATTACTTACCATTCTTTGAAGTTCGGTATGCGAAATGTTTAGGGACAATGCCCTAGGCACCCAAGTCCAAGGTACAGTTTTCTTTAGGAAATACGGGGCTCCTTCCGACACTAATAATGATTGTTCCGTCTATTTCTATCGTGGAAGATGTAGAGGACACTGGTATAATGCACCAAAGTCCAAGGTAGGATGATTTTTGGGATGTTAGAGCTTCTTTAGATATAGATCATCACTATCATGGAGATTCCTATGTCTACAACCTTGGAGGACATTGCCCTATGCACTCATGTCTCGAAAATGTACTGAACTGCTTCTTTCCACCGGATCCAAAATCCTTAACTTTTGAAACCTTCCTCTGCAACTCCACTTTGCAAAATCTGATACTTGTAACCTAAAATCACAAGGAGTGTGCTTGGGGGTTGTGGTGTTTGGAGGCTTGCCTTAGTCAAGCACCGGAAGGACATTCAAGTCTTTCGAACACCATTGTTAGATAAAGAGTATGTATTCCTATGGGACAAAGGCAAAAACAAATTGATAAATGATTCAAACACAAATAGATATCACCTCAGAGGTGTAGATCTCACATAGATGAAGATTCTTCAACACATGAGAGTATGAAGCCAAATCTGTAATCACAAACACAATAATAATGCTCTGCTCTGCAACAATGAATATCTTGAATGCTCTAAAATCATAAGTTTGCCAATAGTTCACAAACATCTTCTAGTTAGCTTCTAGTTTTTAAATGAAACCCTAAACATGCTTATATATACAACAACACACATTCCTACTAAGAAATTCATAATTCAAACTTAAGATGTCGGCATGGGACCTAATTAACAGTTACAAAACTGACGTTCAAATTTGGGACTTGCCTAAAATAGGGTAGGACAAGGGCATGAGCTCCCATGTCCTAGGTCCCCATTTTAGGTCAGGACTACATGCCACAATGTCCCTCATGCCCCATGTGACATGGGTTTCAAGCCATTTTCTTCTGAGAGTCAGAATGAACATGCAAGATGTAAAACAAGAGACCCGAGAGCTAAACCTAGGAGGGAAAAAGCTGAGGGAGACATTTTCTGACATAACATTTAGCCCTCACTTTAATGTATGTATAAATGCAAGGCCCATACATGCATTAAAGTATTGTCAAAACACAACAAACACTCCAGGCACTTGAAGCTAATGCATATGCAAATATTGAGGAACTATTTCTAGCCCCCAGTCTTAGGTAGACATTCGAGAAAACACATTATAGACACACCAAACATAGTGAAGACAGTAACATGCATGCAAGACATGGAGAAGATAGTATTGAAGACATGCAAAACATGATGAATACAGTGAATTTAGTGATTATTTCTTTTTCGTTTTCATATATATATGAATGTAGATGCAAGTACATCGAAAGTAAACACACAACCCAAAATGTAGGACGGACTCATTGCCATACATCTTTAGACTGCATATGGGGCAACAAACATGCAATACAAATCTTAGAGTGTAGGAGGGACTCATTGCCACACGTCTTAAATAGACTACACTTGAGAACAAACACACCATACAAATCCTAAAGCATAGGAGGGACTCATTGCCACACATCTTTAGACTATGCTTGGTAACAAACACGCCATACAAAACCCAAGAGTAGGAGGGACTCATCGCCACACATCTTTAGGCTACACAAGGGGGAAAACAAACGGATGACATACAAAAGATATAAGTGCCATATAGTATGCCAAAGACATACTATATGTCTAAAACATGACAAACAAATGATGGAAGGAGTCTACTGTTAGGTTCACCACCATCTCAAACACATTATAGGAACACCTAATGATTGAGCTTATGCCACAACAAACACCAAAGACATGCTTAAGGGAGGATACATGAACCCCACCTACTCGAAGGACTTTTAGAATAAAAAGGATGTGGACTAGCTCAAGAGATACACTATCCCTGCCTCCACAGAGGGCTTTCAAAATGCAACCCAATCCATGTCATGGAGATGCCTTATAGTGAAAAGATGTGCTTAAAAGTATACAACCCCACTCACGTCACGGAGATGCCTTATAGTGAAAAGGAGGTATACATAATAGGTCAATATATGAAAACACGCTTTATTGGTATAAACATCATAAGACAACTTACCTTATATATGCCCCCAACTTAAGGTGGTTGATATCGTGTACCGATATCAAGCACGTTAAGGTAGAGAGAAAACACACAAGGGAACAAGAGCTTTTGCAAAGCCCATGCCCCCATAGGTGACATGTACTTTACGATCACCAAGTGTTCCCACAAACATACAATTTCTTGCAAGAAGAGAGGTTAGAAATATTTCTAAGATAATAACCACATCACATGATAAAAAAATGCAATGCATAAAAACAATCAAGATAGACAAAGTGTGCGAAGCAGATGTATTGTTATAGTTTGTTAGAAAATATTAGACATCATAAAAATATCACATGAAGTGATTCTACTAGCCAAGCGTCAGATAATGTATATCAACCCCATCGTCATATATGGACTATGTCCATTTTTTGATTACTCACCGAAGGGACACGTGGTCCGTATCAGTCTTATTTGTTTTTCGTCATCCGCCAACTAGATAGAACCACTAGAGGAAGGTAAACAATAAATCAAGAGAGGAAAAAAAAGTGCCCTAGGGTCATCATGTAGGAAGGTGCCCCCAGGTCACCAACCGCAATGCTATGACCCTCAGACACAACACACAACAATGAAAATAGCAGAGAAGCAGGATAGAAGAATGATGATACAAATAGAAGAAGGGTCACAATAGAGGCGGTCCCCCGGTATCCTTGACCTTACAAGAGTATCAAGGGTCATCCAAGGAGGCCTAAACAACACATAACACATCACAGGGGAAACACAACACAGAGGTAAAAGGTTAGAAATACTTACTTGTAATCATAACTGAGCTATTGGTTGTCCTCGATCTTGATCTTGATCTTGATGTTTAAAGCTTTATTTCTTCTTCCTTCTTCCACATTATCATGAGTTTGTGAGGAGACCCTTGTACGAATGTTATCTATTAATGTTGGTGTAGAAGGTATCTCACAATTTTCTATATCCATTAAATGAGGTGATGTAGGGGCTTTAACAATACCCATTCCAGTCGAGTGAGGTTGTGAAGGAACCTGAAAAGTGCCCATTTTAGTCTATATATATGGTGTTGGAATACCTTGGTTTTGAGGAAAAGTTTGTTCTTTGATGTTTTGTGAGTTTTCATTATTGTCCAAGGTATGCAGGGGTATAGGTAAAGGTGTATAATCCATTTCTTTATTTATAATGTAGTTGAGAAGTGTTTGAAGATCAAGTGGTGAATTTTTAGTATCAACAGGTTGAAGTAAATGTTCACAACGGGAGTCTGTATCATCCAAAGCTTCATCCTTGCTAGGGAAAGCAAGAAGGGATGACAAAGTGGTGTTAAGGAATGTCTCAATGATGTCATCTTCTTGTACTAAAATATCTTCACCAGGAGAGGTCATGTTGGGAGGGGGGTTCAAATTACTACATGCATTTCCACAGGCTATGTCAGCCTCGTATGTCTCAAAAATGATATGCATTATATCATCATGAAATGTAGGAAGAGAGGGAAGATCATTTTCACCACTACTTTCCTCTTGGTTATTTGTTGAAATGAAACTAGTAAGGTTTTCTAAGATTGAAAGAAAGATACCCAAAATAGTGACAAAGCTTTCAAAATATGTTATTGAACGAAGAATATCATAGGTAGTGCTCTTAGACAAGTTGATACCATAGATGTATGAGATTTTATGCAAGACTTGAGGGTACTTATCAGTGAATTTGTATAAATTATCAACATTTACAATGTATTCAAATAGATCTTCCAAAGATGCATGATGAGAAGGATCCATGATATATGTAATGACCTAAAAGGCTTGATTTTTCACATTTTTCTCACAATTCTTCAATGCAAATCACTAAAAGAAGGGGTGTTGTGAAGAAATTAAAGAGGGATAGCAAATAATAAGCTCAATATCAATCCAATAATGCAACAATATCCTTCACAACACGCCTATAGTGCAAAACTAGAGAGACGACAAGGCAAAATCTAGTGAAAATGCAACGTTTTCAAACCCTAGATATGAATTTTTGCAAAAAAGACACTATGATGCAACACTACAATTATAAATCAGTCCTAAATGAGTGTTTGAAATACTACTAAAAATTGAGACAAGATTTTAACTACAAACCCTAGTTAATGCTAAACTAGGTTTTTATAAAAAATGCACAATTTCAAGCAATTTCCCACAATTTAAGCATGAAAATGCAATGCAAATCATTAATTAAAGATGAATTTCTATAATTTAAATCATATCTACTGAAAATATCAGAAATTAAATGAAATTAAATTAAATTAATGCAAATTAATGCAAATTATGCCAAAATCTAAGCTTAAAATGCTAATTTTTTTAAAAGTTTCAATTTTTTGTAAATTTTCAAATGCAATAAGATGAATGAATGCAAATCTAAAGTACAACACTTAGAAAGGTGTAAAATTCAAATAAACATGGGTTCACCAAAATATTTTGTATGAAAGGAAGGGGGTGATACAAGGGTTAAATCCTCCTTTCTCTACAAACATTCAAGGACATATCAACCGAGTTAAATCACACTTTTGCAAGAAGATTCACCGATAGGTTGGGCTGTCACTTGGAACAATGTGGAAGTTTAGAAACTATCAATTACTATATTGATTTAATGCTCAAGTATGCTAAAACCCCAAATTATGCAAAATCATAAGCAAACTAATAAATCACAGCAAATGCTCACAGATTAAGATAGTAGATAGAGATTAATTACTGACCATTTTTTTAAGTTTAGGATGTGGAATGTGTAGGGACAATGCCCTAGGCATCCAATTCCAAGGTCCAATTTTCTTCAGGGAATACGGGGCTCCTTCTGACACTGATAATCATTGTTCTGTCTATTTCTGTCACGGAAGATGCAGAGGACGCTGGTGTAATGCACCAAAGTCCAAGGTAGGCTGATTTGAGGATGTCAAAGCTTCTTCAGATGTAGATCATCATTGTCATGGAGATTCATGTGTCTACAACCTTGGAGGACATTTCCCTATGCGCCCATGTCCTGAAAATTCTATGAACTACTTCTTTCCACCAGATCTGGAATCCTTATCTTATGCAACCTTCCTCTACAACTCCACTTCGCAAAATTTGATACCTGTAACCTACAATCACAAGGAGTGTGGTTGGGGGTTGTGGTGTTTAGAGGCTTGCCTCATTCAAGGCCCAGAAGGACATTCAAGTCTTCTGAACATTGTTGTCAGATAAAGAGTATGTATCCCTGTGGGATAGAGGCAAAAACAAATTGATAAATGATTCAAACACAAATAGATATCACCTTGGAGGTGTAGATCTCACATATATGAAAATTCTACAACACATGAGAAGATGAAGCCAAATCTGCAATTACAAACATAATAATAATGTTCTGCTCTGCAACAATGAATATCTTGAATGCTCTAAAATCATAAGTTTGCCAATAGTTCACAATCATCTTTAGTTAGATTCTAGTTTTCAAATGAAACCCTAAACATTCTTATATATGCAACAACACACATTCCTACTAAGAATTTTGTAATTCAAACTTAAGATGTCGGCATGAGACCTAATTAATGGTCACAAACTGACATTCAAATTTGGGACCTGCCTAAAATAGGGTAGGACAAGGGCGTGAGCACCCATATCCTAGGTCCCCTTTTTAGGTTAGGACTAAGTTCAACAATATTCCTCATGCCCCATGTGACATGGATTTCAGGCCATTTTCTTCTGAGACTTAGAATGAACATGTAAGATGCAAAACAAGAGACCCAGGAGCTAAACCTAGGAGGGAAAAAGTCCAGGGAAACATTTTCTGGCATAAACAAAAATTTTTAAATATAGTACATTATCTTATATGACTTGATAGTCATCATTATATATAATTTATCTTTGATGCTCAGAGCAAAACATTGTAAATGTATAGTGGAAGTAAATCACTAATATGATATCTTTGGGAATTTTGTAAATTTCAGTTTTGAAATGTTCATAAGAGATATGCATATCGATTGAAATTATTTAATTGGTTATTTTTGTTTCACTTTGATTATCTTAATCATGTTTATAGACTTGATGATGATTAAGTTGGTTAATTTTGGATTAACAAGAAGTGGCTTGTTACATGTGCAAAAGGGGTTTCACATTGTAACAAGACATATCATATTACCCAAAATCAACCATAATTAACCATCTTAATTAAGGTTAAGAATACATCATGATTTACATAATCACAGTTAAAGCAAAAATGAATTAATATCATCATGAAATTAAACATCCCTTTCCTTTCAGGATATTTCAAAAGGTTAGATTACAACAATCCAAAGATTAATCACTAGTGAATAAATTTCACTATATAAGTACAAAGCTATGCTCATGGCATCATTGAAAAGATTTTACATAATAACTGACTATCAAGTCATATAAAGAATGCACTATATCTGGAACTTTGACATCTATCTTCGCAAGTCCCAGCTTGTCTTCTACTTGGGAAGGAGAGCATCACCTGAGTGCTTTTCCTCCAACCATAGACCGACGGCCGCCCACACAACTTCCTACCTAGAAGTGGCCCTACCCTTCATGGAGGGTATAGATATAAGGAACCATTAGGTTTTCCATCTGAGTATCTGGTGTTGTGTCCTTCATAATGTCTCTTGGCCATACAACTATAGATCCACTCTAACTATGTATGACACTACAGGAAACATTATGTCATATGAAGCACAGTGGACCGGCTAATGCATGCAGAGATAGATGCATTACTTTGGCCAAAGATTTACATACATATACATTTTGTAATGAATGTAGTCATATGTCCACCACCTTCACTTGATTTAGAAGTTGTCTCTTCCTACAGTAGTCATAGTTCAACCTCTCTAGGTCTAGGTAAGGTAAGTTCAATTCATTCTTAGTCCATTTCTAAGACACTCGACTCCTAACTTGGGAGTACATTAATTAATGTTTCGTTGCTTTTCCAATAGGGAATTTGTGACTCCACATCACTCTATTCCCGTCTTTCCTTAATATCATTAGAACAATTGAGTTTTCAAACTTATGACCTTTCCTAGTCCAAATTCCATGTTTACCTTGTCACAAGGCTTACATTCAAATTCATATAAACTAAGACTTATATTATAATAGTCTAATGGGTCGATTCTATTAAAAGACCCTAACTTAATGATTCAACATGAGTTCATGATACCCTATACTTGGTTCATGAAGTATGGCCATTCAAAAAGGGATAACATTCATATCCTTTAATCATAAGAGTTTCATACTATACTTAATTTTCATTGTCATATGAAATAAGTATCGACTAAGGGTTTGCTTCCCTGACCATCATGGATTGGCATGCATGTAAAACTACCTTGGGTAAAATTATTAGTAACCTTTTACCATTCCTCCCTCAGCATGAGGAGTCATAAAGCTTTATAATAAAAATCAATTACTCTATAGATATCAGAATACCTTTCATAATAGTCAAGCATTATTTCCACAATACCCATTTATTCACATGGGTTGCACTATAAATATCATAATATCTTTATAAAAAGTTGAGCATTGTTTCGACAGCACCCTAACCTGATATACTAAGTGCCTAAGGCATAGTTGAGGCTTAGAAAGAAAGATTATCAATAAATATAATATGGCCAAAGAACTACTCTCAGCCTATGTCCATAACAATCTTCATTAACATTTAGATAGTCATAATTAATTGATACTACTTAGGCTTTTAGCACATATGACTTGAATGATAGCCAAGAGAGTATTATGAGTATAACATGTGGTCTATAGACCATGCCATATCAACATACAAGATTCTTGCAACCATAGTTGTGTTTGGTATTCAGCCTTATGGCCTTGGCCGAGTGCTATGATGAAACATTGCTTTCAAAAGATAACACATAGGTATCACATATGGCCTCAATAGCCTCATATCGAATTCACAGAGGATAACAACTTCGGCCTTATTAGCCTCTACACAAAATACATTGATGTGTATCAAAAATAATAAATAGTTGAAACCATTAATAATAAGAGGTATCACCCCATGATTACGTTCACATTGCAATCTAAGATTCATACCTATACTTTAAATTTACAGTTGTGTTGGCATGTAAGGATAGTACCTATACACCTATCGGTGACTCTTTCCATGAGCTACCCGCACTAGTCTTGTGCTATCTCTATAGCAAAAATTCTTCTTACTATTGCCTCTTTTAACTTCTTGTTCACCTCTTTTCCATACTCCACAAAAAAAGACACATGTATAAAAAAATGATACCTTCTCCAATACTTTGCATGCGTTAACTCTACATGCCACATAGTCTGCCACCCTCTAGTTCTATGGGTAGTGGCAAGAATGGTTCCACCACCTCGCAGGGTTTCCCATGGCCCACCAACTCCATTATCATATGGGTGACAAAGTTGAAGCTCATAACAACCTCTACTTAGCCTCCACTCACTCCACTTATCATGAATGGTTGATGGCTAACTACCCAAGGATAAACATAAATATATATATTATTAATATGGGTGCTTGACCTCTATGGAGGTTGAAATAATTATAACACACACTTAATATTCCCTACATATAAATGATGTTAAGGGTTATCAAATAATTCAAGGTGTCATCAAATGATAACATCATTGATAAGGTGACACAATAACAAAATGTGATCTTGGGATCAAGTTGCTATTCCCCCACATCGCCTTACTAACCATAATTATAAATATACAATGATAATAAAAAAATCTAATAAGGAATTAGATAAGGAAACAAGGAAATACTTGACAACCTGTTGAGATTACTTATCGACCAACTGATGTTCCAAGAACATCGTCTAGTCGAATCAACATGCATTACATTGAAATAACTCAAATTGTCATGCCAACATAGACTGAAGTGAAAACAACTAGCAAAGGAAAGATGATAACTCACCCCACCTTGCATGGGTTCACAAAGACTAATTTTGATACTCAGATGGAAATTCTGACCTTATCCAAACATCTATCTCCTCCTCCTAGATGATACTCTCCTTCTGTCCTTGGAGGAAGATCCTTTTCCTAACTACACTCACAACCATATAACTATGATTAGTGTATCATCATTTGATTCACAAATCATTATACTTAAATAATCATATCAACATGTAATCTCATGTCTAACTAACATTAGTCAATATTTATATAATCAATGATTCTATTTGATATTTTCCACAAACATCGAATCATTAAACTATGATTAATCATCCTGATTACCACACAAAAGTAATATTAAACTAAATCATAAGTTGGGGATGTAACACACATCACCCACCCTTATTTATTCCTCATTCACAAAAAGTGGTGTACTACACTTCCACACCACTTGTATATGTAGTTTTGTATCAAGTGGTGTTGCATGTATGGCATCATTTGAGTGTGCATAATGTCACTAAATATAAAGACAATTAGCTATTTAAACAAAAAAATTTGTTGTGTTTCTGTATGTCCCATGTGTAAAAATGGGCATGCCACTATGCGGTAGAATATAGTGGAAGTTAGACATTTTGGTATGGCATGGGCACATGTTATATCCTAATATTTATATGGTAGGAACTGCAAGATATTTTGTAAATAAATCATTACTGCATCATGAATTTAATGAGTTCCTAAAACATGTATGGTAGTGTAGGTACACATGTGATAGTGCTAGAGTGAATGTAGGAAATTATTGAGGGCATGCATATTGGTTAGAGGATGTTATAAGGTATCATAGGTGATCAAAAGAAATTAAGATTTTATCTCTATTATAGAAAACCATAGTTTTGTTTTGGTTATACTACAAAAAGATATGTTCACATTTAGGTGTGTTTATTTAACAACGTTTCACTAATTATGTGCAAAAGTATGCAAGCATATGTTGTGGTTATTCATTTGGAGAATTCATGTTTGCTATTATGCATGGTATATTGATATCATGGTGTGTTCATGAAATGGTTATGTGATGGTTTGTATTTCAGGAGTAGCTAGCGTGTTGAAATGGTTGGAATTCTAGGGAAGTCTTAGGGTTACTTCTTATCTATGGTGCAAATGGAATAGATTGTTGATGCAAATTTTCTTGATATTGTGGTAATATTGTGAAGCATTAATGTAGATATTATATGTTGATTATATGAATTGAGGAAGGTGTAAAAGAAAGTTACTATATTTGGAGTTTATTTTAGGTTAATATAAGTGTAACTATCATTTTACTAGTAGGGTTTTTTCCCTAAAGGGTTTTCCACAAAAATCACTTGTGTCTCATGTGTATGTGGTTGGCATATTATATCACGTTCTCTTATAAATATGCTAATTAAACTAATACAATAAACATAATTGTATTTAGATGGCATAGTCTTAATTTTTCTAATATCCCAATTATTGATCATCTTGAATATTATACTTTTAGCATTCTAAGTATTCTTAACAATGGACATCATTGATATATGTACGATTTGTTCTAGGACCTGATCTACATGAGATCTTATTATGTAACATTGTACTCTTCTTACAAGGGTGTATCAAGAACAACTTATCAATAATAATTGAAACAACGTTTGCACAAGCAACTTATCAAGTTGCCTATTGTAAAATCCATTGATACATGTGTGTGTGTGTGTGTGTGTGTGTGTGTGTGTGTGTGCGCGTGCAAGTGACTATGTGTGGACACCCACAAATTAATGTACTTCAATTCTACTATCATTAAATACATGAAAATACTACAACTAGATGCTTTACACTTAATAATAAAATATAGGATCATATTGATAAGAATGTGATAGAATATTAGGATGTTGACTACTATAGGAATATATCTTTATGAAGTCATCATGATAGGGAGGATTCTTCCAAGGTTGTTTGTTTTTGTAGGTTACATGCATTTATGATTGCTCCAATTCAGGGTATCTCTCATTTTCATCATACATCACAATGATCACACATAGGTAAGTATCTTAGATATGCATCTCTATTTTTCCTTGATTTTATTATTACATATTTATCCTCAAACTATCATACTTAGATTATTATTCCTATAAGTTCATTTTTTTGTACTCAGATTATAATGCTTATAGTCACTTCATCATACTTATACTTATTTTTTCATACTTATTTCATCATGTTATCATGCTTAAATTTTATCTAATTGCATCCCTCTCAACTTGATTTAAGTGCACCCCTTTGTGGTCCACACAAATTTAAGGGGGCATATATTACTAAGTATACTCTCAATTTATAGCACATTTCACATGTGTACCTTGGTTGTTAGTTTAATAATTATCTTTGTAACCATCACTACAAGGTCAATCTACTTCTTATTTTTCTAACCATATAATTTTTTTATAGTTGGAGTAAATTAAGGTATTAATTTTTATTTTCTTTGAGTGGTTTCTTCATATGCTTCAAATACATATGTCTTTTTCATATATATTTTTCATATTTTTTATTCTATTTAGTCAAATTTGAAAAAAATATAAGATTGCTCTACACTTCATTCTATACACATTAAAAAATAATGACATTTTTTTAAATTTTTTATAGTAGAAGTTAGGTGATGTGTAAGTTGAATGATCAATATTTTAAGATGTATCGACTTCATATATCACAAAAGGACTATCAAATAGGAAAATATTTTAAAAATATAACTTGTGCTACATGCTCTTAACTATGTTTCCACAAATGGGTTTAAAAAAATACTTAATGATGTTACGATTAAGGTGCCATCAACCTTGTAAATCTTATGTAATTTATTATTCTTATTATTGTTTGTAAATCACCCATAAGCAATGAAAGGTTTCACCAACAACGATCTTGTTTCAATCATATGTTTATATTCGGTCCTCGACGCTAATTCATCCATGACAAAAGGGGTTGCAGGGGGCTTCCCCCCTGTGAGGGGTCCAAGGGCATCATTCCCCTGGTGGGGGATCTGGGAGCTACTCGACCCACTGCGGGTTCGGCGGTAGCGCCCCAAAAACCACTTTTTTTATATATTTAATTATTTTAAATCTAGACTGTTTGTCCTTAGGTCATAGATCTGATGGTCGATATTATGTCAGTTTTCTTGTCATAGAAGGCAACCCCCTTTTATAAGGATATTTGTACTATGTTTTTATTAGAGTTGAGAGTAACAAGTGTCGTTGGATTGAAGACTAAAGGAGAGGAAGTGCGTGTATTGTAATCCAATATTTGGAGATAATACAACTTGGAGCCTCTTTTCTTGGTGGAGTTTTTTACTCGAAAGGGTTTTCTCCATGTTACATATTGTGTTATGTGTTCAGTTCTTAATGCATGTTATTTTTGTGTAGTGGGTTTTTATTTTTGTTGCAATTGCCATTGATTCTACATTATTTAGAAGACATTAATAAGGTTTGAATTAGATTTCCATTGTGTGGTTTGTACCTTCATTTCTAACAAATAAAACAAAAAATAGAGGGGTATACACCTAACACTATATTATATTTCCATGATAAAAACATGAACACCTTTATGTTCACTTAGTATTCCTCATAATCTTCACTATAAATTCAAAAAACATAGTAGTTTAGAAATTAGAGTTTGAACACTACAATTCTTGTTCTTATCACATTTTCAAGTTTTAAGCATAAGCTTGTTAAATTAGTCATTGAAGTTTTGTTTTTGGTTATTTTAGGAAAAAAGTGGTCACTTAAGACCCACTTGTGGTTCCCCATTTTTCTAGACCTACCTTAGTGCACTCCCTCACACTTTTTCATCTTTTTTTATGCCACTTTGTGTGGGAATCATAAGTACATATTCCTACCATATGATTTTGTTTGATTTGGAGCACTCATTGACCCCAGACTCTTTTTATCATGACAAGAATTACTAATTTACCTTTACTCAAATCAATCTCAAATATCAAAATAGCATTTTATCGATGTAGTTCAAGACTGCCTAAGCAAACTTGACCCTCTTAGTCTATATTGAAATTTTATCGTGGCCTCAAAATGAATCACCATAATGTTACCATTGCCCACCACAGACCAGAATGTTCAAATTAATGTATAAAAGACATCATTCTGAGGTCATTTTCATAATTAGATATCATTAATCATCACCCTTAATCATGCACTAAAATATATATTAAATAAATTTTATACTCTCCCATAACTTTATTTTTGCATTAGTCATAACAATTACATCAACTCTTACATCAACACTAACAAAACCCTAATTCTTGCACTCGATCTATGACTTTCACTAGATGGTGAGTAGCACTCTACTTAAATATCATCCACTTCAATGGTCAAACAATCAATAGTAAGTTTACACCTCATTCACAATAAAAAGTGTTAAATATTTGTCCTACTATTATTGGCCAAAATTAACCTTCGACTGTTGAAATGGATGATATTTAAGAACAGTCGATGAATAGATGATGAGTATGTTCTCTAACCATAGTCATAGTCAAATATTACATGAAGAGGGTGATGAGAAAGCTGGATTTTTGGCAATCAGCTCTTGTCTGCTGAAAAGAAGATGTATTTCCTTAAAAGAAAATTCCCAAGAACGTTGGCATACCCATTATTTTCAATACTAGGGAGGTGGCATGACAAGATTGTGTGCGACTTCATCACCTCTCATACTTGACCACGTGAAATTACAAGAATCGGTCATATTTGACGTCTTTTGTTTGGCTGGCTACACTCTCCAACCTTCTCATGCCAAATGAATAGACTGTTTCCATTTATATACATTTTTTTTTAAACCAGAAAAAGGTGACGAAGCACCCATAGAATTAATAGTAATGTTCTAAACATGAAAAAACAAGGGCTTCACGCCTAGAAGTCCATCCCAAAATAATTACATGTAAAGGTCCTGAAATGACCTGATAAAGCAATAAAAACAAAACAACACGGCCCATGGAAGACCTGGTAACACAAGATTTAAAACAGCAAGGAAAAGAGACCAAACCGCCACACCAGAGCAAGACACATAAGACGAAGCCCCAATTCCATGAAGAGCCCTCAAGCAGCAACACAGAGGCAGGAACAAAAAAACCACGGGACCACCCACAGCGAGCAAAACAAAACAAAGCATGGACCACCGCCAACCTGTTCTCATGCACAAGGGGAGACAGAAGGCCGCTGACGAAGCATAGGCCGCTGGCGGAGCTGCCGGTAGTTCCCTTGCTTCCATGTCCACTGTGGCCGAAGACTGCCCACCATCCTCCAAATCCGCCAGGGCATAATAAGGCATCCCTGGGGCCATGTCAGACGCGTGGACTCTGAGAAACTGAATAGCCGTGAACACATCCCTAATTCACTCGCATTTTTTCTTGGAAAAAAGAAAATAGTAAGCACGGAGGGCATCATCTAAGTCCTCACTGCATAAGGATTTGATACTGGACTGCAGAGCTCTATAGATTGCCTGCTGTGGAGGAGAATTCCATAGAGTTGTTAGGTTAAAAAGCCCGCCAATAAGGGCATCACCTTGCTCCATGCGATAATTAGACACAGCCACTTCCCAACGATCCACTGTATAAATATTCTTAAAGAATAATCCTGCCGCCAGAGAATGCACATAATCTCCATCAACAACGAGATCCATTATGTTGGAGAGAAGTTGTGAAACTATATCTGAGAAATTTAAAACACGGCCGTCGTAGCCTTTGATCCAGGCGTGTCCCACGATATTTCAAACTGCAAACTACATAAGAGTGCAGTCAGAATCAATAAGGGTCATGAGATCAATCGCCTTCACTCGCCCCCGAATCTCCGGTTCCCACTCAAGGGCAGGGAAAAACAACCTCTAATTCAGTCGCGTGTCCGCCATCATCAGCAAGAGAATGCAGTTGAAAAGAGGGAGCAGCACAGAAGAAGTGGTGAAGCGACAGAGCAAGTAGACCATGCAAGAGAGAGCCCTCAGAAACACAAGCTTGGAAGGAGCCAGAAAGAAAACAAAAAAGAGAAGAGAGCTGGTGGAGAAGTAAATGCGCTATCGTTAGCCACACAACTGGGGAGAGTAGTACTCTGCCAGCCCATTTGAGAGCAAGTGTTGGTTGCAACGTGTCCGCTGCAAGTAGGAGGAGGCGGAAGAAATAAGCCGTTACACCGTCAAAACATGGACAAGCAGTCCTAGCACAGCAATATCTATAAATGACCATAAGGCGAGAGCAGATACGCTATCTTCCCCTTGCAGGCGGGACATCTGACAAGACTTCATCCATCTTAGTTCATTCAACCCAATAAAAACTTGGGAAAGCACTCCTGGAGAATGTCAGAGATCCTTGCAGGAATATAAATGTGGAAAATAAATGAGACAGCTTCCTAATCCAAGGTGAAACCAGTAAAAGACCATCTAGCTGTACATTAAGCTTATCAACCTCTTGGAGCCAGTCAAGGAAAATAGTTACTCATCTGCCATGTCAGCAGCTAGGAGAGAGATCAAATGACATGGTAAATGGGGAGCGCCACGGTGGAAAAAAATAGTGTCTTTATCGCTATCAATTGCTACATTGGCTAGGAAGTCCGCCACCCTGTTACCTTCCCGTAGCGTGTGGGATATGAAAAAATTATCCAGTTTGTTCAGCAGAGCTTTAGCCTGAGAGAGGATATATGCCAGCTTCCAGTTATCTAAGCCTTTCCCCTTAATTGCATTTATTACTAACAAGGAATCACCCTCAATCCACACATTCCTCAGCTCTTTTTCAAGCGCCAGATTTAGACCATGCACCAGAGCCCAAGCTTCTGCCTCATTGTTGGTACCTGGGGGTAATTTAGAAGACTTAGCTGCGATCAACTCTCCATGGATATCCCGAATAACACATCCCGTTCCAGAAAGGCCAGGATTCCGTCGGCAAGTTGAGCTTACAGAAGGGAGAAGAGGGTGGAGTCCATTTAACGTTATCTCTGATTATGGAGATCTTAGGAGTTCCTGTATTGATGCCAACTCCCAAACATCTGACTGAGGGCCAGAGCGATATAACTTCCGCATCCCATTTAGTCCAAGCCAACTTAGAGGAATTAAGAGATCTAAGATAAGCCACTGCCTGTCCCGCTATGGCAGCATCAAGTTTACCACAGACCTGAAACACTGATCGAGCTTCCTTACTGAAGATACGCAGATTCCTTTCCCACCAGATGTGCCAGATAACCATGGAAGGGCCCAACTCCCAAAGGCATGCTAATGTTGAGGTAGCAAACTGATGGGGCCAGTTTTTAAACATAAGATATAAGGATAAGGAGAAAGGGCTTGTCCATTTTAACTTTCTGAAAAACCAGGTCCAGCATGCTCTACTAAAGGGGTAGTGGAGCAAGAGGTGATCTAAAGATTCTTCCTCCAATCCACAGAGCACACAAGGGAAATTAGAACCCAAACCTAGTCATTTGATTCGATCACTTGTGAGAATTTTATTATGAAGCGTACACCAAGCGAAAGCTCCAGCCCTAGAGAGAGTTGACGAGCCCCAGCATAGCTTCGAGGGCCAGCTTGACAATGCTTTCTGCACGCCTAGTTTATATCCATCTTTAACTGAATAACGTCCTGAAAGAGCCGCTGTCCAGACCACTTCATCTTCCATGCTAGATACAAACACTAACCTCCTACCAAGGAGACACCTTAGAAGAGCTTTTTGGGAGGAAGGAAAATTACACTCGAGGAATCCTTTCCAAGCAACTGTAACTGATGTCCCCTCCCTAACCACCTGCCAGTAATCTTTAACTTTGTGCCCCCAGTGTGATTGGAGAAAGGAACATGCCTCAGAGAGCTCGGAATACGTAGACAATGGAGCTTCCCCACCCCAGGAGTCAAACCAAAAGTCTGCCTTTTCACCATTATGTATGATCTAGGTAAGATTAGGCTGAAGAAGGTCTCCACCTTTTAATAAAAACTTTCAGATAGCTGACCCCTTGGGAGGGTTTTGCACTGTGAAGATCCGCTCATTATCCAGCGAGTCAAGATACTTAGCTTTCATTAGTTTTACCCACATGGCGTTAGGTTTGAAGTACATGTTCCATGCCAATTTGGCCCCGAGTGCTTGGTTTTGAGCTTGGATATTCAGAATTCCCGACCCTCCTTCCGCCTTGGGTTTGCACACTTTATCCCAGGCCAATAGGTGGATTTTCTTTTCTTCAAGAGAGCCTTGCCAGAGAAACTTTCTGCAGAGACCATCAATTTTAGCAATAATTCCTTTAGGGATCGGGAAAGCCGACATCATGTATACGGGCACCGCAGACAACACAGCTTTAATCAAAACTATTCATCCAGCTAATGATAGATGGTGACCTTTCCATTTAGCCAGATTTGTATTCAAATTCTGTAAAACCTTACCTCATAGATTATTCTTGTATCTGTCTATGAATAGGGGCAGACCGAGATATTTTCCAGGGAGAGCCTGAGATTTGAGGTTAAGGGTAGCTTGTAACAACTTTTGGAGAAGCAGTGGAACATTTTGGAAAAAAACCATGGATTTATTAAAATTCACTTCTTGTCCTGAGACGCAGCAGTAAGAGTTGACTATATTCATCATTGATCTGGCTTCCCGTATAGACGCTTGTCCAAAAAGTAATGTATCATTAGCAAACAAAGCATGAGTGAAGGGCTCTTGAATACCTTTTAGTTTGATGCCTTGCCAATCTGATCTTCTCTTTGCTTCCTTTATGGACCAAGTGAGAGCTTCTGTCATGATTATGAAGAGGTAAGGAGAGAGAGGATCTCCTTGTTTTAAGCCACGCGAGGGTTCAAAGAAGCCCGATTCCTTTCCATTTATTAAGACTGAGGCTCGGTACCCTGAAACACAAGAATTAATCCATCTAACCACTTCTTTGGAGAACCCCATTTGCATCATGATATCAAACAGAAAGCTCCATCTCACTCTGTCATATGCCTTAGACATATCAAGTTTCACAACCATAGCTTTCTTCTTTTCCTTGTTCACTGAATGCAAAATTTCATGGGTAAGGATGGCGCCCTCCATGGTCTCTTTTCCTGGTACAAATCCCCCTTGTTCACTAGAGATCAACTCCTTCATCAGAGGTGACAATCTGAGCGCTATGGCCTTTGAAATTATCTTATAAATGAAGTTGCACAGAGAGATAGGCCGAAAATCTTCAAAAGTTTGGGGAAATTTTGATTTAGGAATGAGCATTAAGCATGTTGATTTAAGTTCCTTTAGTACATTCTTAGCTTTTCTGGATTCTTCTACAGCCAGGAAAACATCCCTACCAACCGTGTCCCAGCATTTCTGAAAGAAAATCCCGGTCCATCCATCCGGGCCCGGTGTTTTCTCTCCCGCCAAAGAGAACACCGCAGATTTTACTTCTTCTAAGGAGAATGGTTTCAAAAGTTCCTTATTGTGATGTTCTTTGATTAACTTTGGGATGAACTTACACACCTCTAATGCTTTGTTCCGCTGGTAAGACGGACTGGAAAGAAGGTTTGCAAAGAAATTTTGCGCTGCGGCAATTATATCTGATTGATCAGTGCATACCTGCCCATTTCCCAAATTAATGTATTTAATAGAATTAGCCCCA
This sequence comes from Cunninghamia lanceolata, assembly GCA_027924645.1. Lineage (NCBI taxonomy): Eukaryota > Viridiplantae > Streptophyta > Pinopsida > Cupressales > Cupressaceae > Cunninghamia > Cunninghamia lanceolata. Next base: position 15,528,146 of record BSBN01000073.1, read on the forward strand.
GCTCTCACCTTGACTGACAAATGGAAAAAAGAGGTATTTTTGTCGTCGTCTTTCAACCATAGTTCCTTGGAGCACTGCCTCCAATAAAGTTCTTCCCTTTTCAAGATCTCTTCCAAATCTAACGTCAACTGCTTCTCCTTCTGAAAGGAGGCTAAATCCATGCCTCTAGAGATTATGTGGTCAGCCAGAACTTTTAAATCTTGTAATAATCTAGCTTTCTCAGCAAAAACATTTCGGAAGTGATTTTTATTCCATTCCATTACCCAGTGCCTTAGGAATTTAAGTTTGCTTACTAATTGAAACATTCGCGATCCTTCCACAAAAGGAATGGAATTCCACCAGAGCTGAATGTTATCCACAAAAGTCAAATCCCTGAACCACATAGACTAAAACCTGAAGCGCTTCTTGCTGGGAAAAGTTTGTCCTCCTAAAGAGAGCCTGACTGGAAAATGATCTGAACCTACCAAGGGCCGAATATCTGCTTCAAAGCTGAAAGGAAAGTTAAAGCATTTTGGAGACAGAAGGAATCTGTCCAATCTTTCTACTATTTGTAGAAATCCTTTTCTTCTATTCGTCCAGGTAAAGGTGCCGTTATTAGGGATGCAGTCTATCAGAGAGTTATTATTAACAAAAACCTTGAAGTCCTTCTGAGATCTAGGCGGATGCGTGATACCCCCTGACTTTTCCTTGTCATCTAAAATGGAATTAAAATCTCCCCCTAAGATGAGGAGGCTCCATTTCAGCTTCCTCAGCCAAATAGACAAATTATTCCAAACTAAATTCTTCTGTGTTAGATCTGCAGGCGCATAAACATTCACAAACCAAAAGTTAGCTCCGTTAAAAAGTTCAGGGAACTTACCAATTAAATAGTTGTCAGTCTTCTCCACTACTTCCAGGGCTTGAATATGATTCCTCCAGCCTGTGACTAACCCTCCAGCAGCCCTGCGAGCATCCACCTTTACGAAGTTCCAATCCCTCCAACTCTTAGAGAAAGAATCAAAAGACTCTGCGGACAGTTTAGTTTCCTGAAGCATGATTATTTCCACTCGTTCCTCATCAATTTGACATTTGATGAGGTTCCTTTTGTTAGGGGCATTAATGCCCCTAACATTCCACGTGAGGATCCTCATATCTCCTGAGGAGAGTATCTAACTCTCCTCCTGCTGTTTGGACTTCGGGATACTTGAGAAGGGAGACCACTAGGTTCATCTTTGTTAATCCTCAGCTGCTTCTTTCTGGAGCTTTTCCTGAGGGGAGTAGGGGTGCCTTTAGTCAGAGGGCTTTTCAAGCTTGTTTGAAGTAGACCAAGAGGCCTGTTCTCCTTCTTCTCTAGGTCTTCCTGAAGAACCTCATCTGCAATTTCCTCCATCACATTTAAAGCCACTTTTGACACCACCTGATCTAAAAGATCCTTCAAAGTTTCATTATCCTGAATCAAGTCTGGATTACCCCCCATTTCCTTTAAGCCAAAGTCTGGATTATCACCTCTCTCTCTCTCTCTGGTGCACATTCATTCTCACAAACATCTAGCTGTAGTACTACTGAGAAAAATATTATTGCTTCTAGCGATCACGCAGAATTGCAATGGAGAGCAGTTCAAGTTGTTCGATGTTGAAGATGACCTTGATTCTGCTAATTGCCATAACAATAACATTTAATGCTGAAAGTGCAGAAGGAAGGAGAACTCCGAAGAGAAATACCGTGCAGGATATATTTCCAGGTCAACTCATTATTGTGAAAGAGGAGCACTCGGGCTTAGAGATGAATATACAGCCTGCCCAGAGCTTATCCTAGGAGAAGCAAATGATACGCCTTGTTAAGAAGAATACAACGTTGCAGAATAAGCTTCCATCTGGCCCAAGCCCAGGAACAGGCCACGCATATATCAACGATGGTGGTGTTAAGAGTGGTTGGAGATCAGAAAGCATATTGAAGAATAAACTTCCTTCTTCTCCAAGTCCTGGTGTAGGCCACTAAGGGCTATATATTTCCCATGCAAAGGCTGGTGAAGCAGAAACAATAAAAACAGTTCCAACACCTTTGATTATAAGTCATTCAACGAAACTGGGCAGCTGCAATATAGGCAAACTATGAAAGTTAAATGGATAAATATTTTGTTTTAATTTATTTATAAGTCATTCAAGCCCTTAAGTAATCTGAAAGAGAGATGTGGGATTCACGATCAAAGTCTTGGATATTGAAAGGGGTGGGAGTATTTGTGTGTTAGAAACGCAACACCGCCATGCGAGTTCAATAAAAGCAAATTATGTACCTCTAATATTGTAATGGTGAAAATTCCATACAGAATACTCTTTTCTTTCGTTTTGAGTTCACTTTGTATTGGTTATCCTTTCTATAGATATGTATGAGTAATACAAGTTTTATTAAGAGTTGTCACATAATTCGGATCAATGTGTTCTCATTTATACTTATTTTTAGAATTTGGTTTTAACTTTTAATTTAATTTATTTCATGTCAAAGAGTTTGTCTATTTGGTTGTCAATAGTTTTAATTTTGGTCAAAATAAAAATCGACAAAAGTCATTAATATTTATGTTTACATGTTTACGTTAATTGGTAGAACAGTTCTTTAGTAAGAGGAGGTCACTAGTTCAAATCTCAATTATAACATTTTATGTAATTAGTGCATTCCCTTAATTTGGCACAAGATGTTAAATTTAAGACATTAGTTCATTTAAATTTAAGTTATTAGTTCATTTTGAGAGCTCAAAAAATTCACAACATTCAAGTTTTCAATGACTATCATTGGCACTAAGTTTTTTTTTACAACACACATGCTACAACAATTTAAAGCTCGCATATTGAAGATTTTGTAGATTGAACCTTGTAGAATCCTTTGTCAAGTCCTCCATGGTTGTATCTCTCACACCCTAGCTATATTCTTTCACTTCTTCCTTTGTGTTATTTCATATCCTTCTTTCAACCATCATAATGGCTTCCTAGGATCTTGATTCTCTCCCAAAATTGAATACACACAGTTCCTATTTATTGCAAAATTAGCCTATTATTCTCCACAACCTACCAATCCTTGAATCACGCTCTCATATACCACCTTAGCATAGTATTTACCTAGAGTTTCATACATTAGGATCATTATCTACACACACCACTCCACATATCCACCTTAAGCTTTGCACACAAATCAACTTTTTATAATGCTAAGTTGAGGTTTGAATATACCACCGAAAATATTGACTAAGGTAGTCTCCTAAATAGACACACCTTTTCCTCTTCTCCCCCATATATATAGTGAGAATTAGATTATCAAAATCCAAATATTTTGTGGAAAAGTTTGTAGTAGATTTGAAAACAAGATATAAGGCTCAATTATCCTAAAAAAATACAACATTCAATCTATTACCTAGACTTCAATGCCCTACCATCAAAAGTGACTTGTAATAGTGCCTTTACAAGTTTTCCTTAATCCCTAACCTATAAGAGTGCCTTTTCCAATTCTGGAGTATTGCTTCATTTTTGTGTAGGGTAGGAGAGCCATCAATTAGTGCTATTATCTTGTTTAGGTGTCCAATAAGGAAAAGAGAGCCCAAGATCAGCATTGGATTCCTAGTCTGCTATCCCAATTCTATTAGAGGACCCTCTTCTAACACTTGTGACCTATGAAGGCATCTATGTCTAAGGCTAGTTCCTCAAAGTATTATCTAGATATTTAATTTTACAAGATTCTCCATTAGATAGCATTCTTACTATAATCCCTTGAGTATACATAAACTTTTTAATAACCTAGCGATTCTTAAAGTCTTTATCTCTCTCTTTCATTTATAGTTTTATATTTCCCAACTTAGTATTAATTTAGTTTAGTTAAAACTCTAAAAGTCACTATAGTTCTCTATTTCGTATCAGTGTTAGATTTCCTGTGAATTAAATTGGATCGATAAATCTAGAAATATTTGGGAACCTAGGTTTGAGAGTTTGAACACATAGACACCCAAATATTTTCTTGACCTAGGCTTTCCATTTTTATCTTTCATTTGATGAACCGAGCATCTTAGATGTTTTATTTTTAGTTTTTGATCCCAAACTAGTAAACTACTTGTTTCTAAAAATATATATATTATCTTCGCATCTTAACACTTCTTTGCTTCCCAACCCTATTTTTACCTTTGCCAAACTATAGGCTTATTTAACATTTCTTTACTTCCTATCCCTCTTTTTACCTTGACCAAAATCTAGGCTATCACTTTCATCACTTTTCCTAGATTTGACCAACATCTTAATCTACTAAAAACACAATTCTACCTTATCTCACACTCCACATTCTTTCTGTAACACTACTCTTCTCTTTCACAACTCTTAGTTTGATCATCCTAACCCTTTTTCTCCATTTACCTTTGCTTCCCCTTCACTTGAACCTCTCCTAATGCTTATTTTTCCAATCCCAACACTTCCTTATTCACTCCCTACACCTAATTTACCTCTTCCCATATGTTTCTCTTTGCTCTAGCATTTTCCAACACTTCATTTTCTAATCTCAACATATTCCTATCCACTCCATATTCCTAGTTTTTCATTCCCCTTAGCTTCCTCTTTTGCCTTAAGTTTTCCCAACATCCTCTTCCCTCATCCCACCATCTTCCCATTTACTCACTACATGTACTCTCACCTACATAGCACTTTCCCAGCCACCCTATCCATTTGTAACCCTACCATAGGAAATTCTTGTAGACACCTAAAATCATCTCATCACTATTCTAGCCATCACCAGAACATCACTTGACTATTTCATCTTGAATTAATTAAATAAATTCTTATTCGATTCATTATCCAATTTTCATCCCAACATTAATAAAATGATATATTATTATTTACACTATTCATCTGACCCTCTTCCTAGCATTACTTAAGTAAATTCAATCATTTATTTAATTAATCAATCATTCATCGTCCCTTTTGCTATAGTCTAACCTTAGATAAACACTCATCCCATCCCAAAATTAAATAAATATTCCTATTTATTTAACTCCATAGTTTTTCCACTTTCCATTAGTTGGCTAAAAACCAATTAGTGAAGTAATCACCCACTTACACAATCCCAAATGTTGTCAACTCATTCAAACCTTGTATGACCTCCAAAATTGTAATTGGGTCCTTTTGATTTGTACATAGGCATGGGTCTTTGTACATGGACATGGGTCAAATATTTGACCATATGTCTAAAGTACCCTTAAGGGTACCTCTTCTATCCTCTCCATCCACTTCTCACAAAAGAATCTTCAAGCATTGATTTACCTTGAATCTTGGTCCCCTCCATGTGCACCTATCACATGGTGTCACTTGGAGGCTCCTCATCACTTCCATCTTATTAATCAAATTCTCAACCCTTGATCCTTCAAACCAATCATATCCCTTCATCCCTTGATTAAATAATCTATAAATTGGCTTCAACATAAACCATTATGAAGTCTCACTAGAATGAAAAGTCATGCTACTAATATGAGCACCCACATCCTCTCAACAACACATCACAATCATTTGAGCATAACCACCATAGCTTGCTGTAAGAATGATTGTTGTTGGTTGGAACTCTTTATTGTTTTCACTAACTTAACTAGTCCTTTATTTATATTGAGGTTTCTTAAAATTGTGAATAGGATAGATTAACTCAGTTCAATTTTTCTTTTATGGTTCACTTTTGCATGTACACATTATTGGCATGCTCAATGGGACCCACTTCCCTTTTTCTAATCATCTTTTGGTGTTTGTAGCCTTTTGTGACTTCAAGGTTTTGTTTGAGCACATGTAGGGCTATTTTAGAATTGTAGGTCTATTTCTATACCTATGTTCATAAACATGCACCTCTGTTCATACTTGAGTTACTGTAGGTCATAACTACTCATTTCTATGTTTGAGCACCCCTATTCATGCTTAGGCATCTATATCTCATGTTTAGGTGCCTTTTATATACTTGAGCATTTTTTGTTTTCACACCTAGCAACATGTCATGTTGGGCTCTAAATCTTATATTTTGGGTCTTTTATGGAGGCGTTTTGGGCTAAAATATTGTAGTTTTGTAGGGTTATCTCATTTTAATGTTGCATCTATTATCCTAATCCCCTCTTGCTATAGTTTAACCTTTCTTTTTGTAGGTCCACATCATGCTTTTCAACTCTAAACATGTTTAGGTGCTTGTGTGCACAAATGAATGTTTTCATGCATGAATCAACACATCTATGTCAAACTTCCAAACAATATTTTAATCTTCTTTAACACCTTTTAAATTCAATTTTTTGATAGTATATATTCTTATAAAGTGTTATGATGCCTATTTTCAATTCACCCTATCTATTTTGTAGACCGAACAACATTTTTGTAGGTCTTTGTCAAAAATTTCTGGCCACAACATGGTTGAGTGTATGTGTTCACAAAGAAGCACTTTTGTTCATACTTAGGCACTTGTAGCACATATCCAAGCATTTATGTAATCAAGAACCTCTATTAATACTTAGGTTCCTAGAGGTATATTCAGTCATTTCTATAATTAAGTGTTTCTATAAATAATTAAGCATCTGTAGCTTTGTTTAGTCATTTCTATATCGGTAATAGAGTTTATCAATTTTATCAGGATTTGAGCCTTACTAACCCTTTTACTAATCATTTGCTTGTTGCATTTTGTGACTTAATAGACATTGAAATAAGCATTTTTAACCAAATTTTCACTTTCTGACACCTATAGCAACTAAACTATTAAGAATTTGAAGATGATATCAATTAGTGATTTTTGAGATTTTGTGTGTAGATTCTAAATGTATTTTTTTAAAAATAATTAATAAATAATTTGTGATTGTTTTACAATTAACTTTTAATAATTTATTTTTTATAGTTAACATTTATTAAAAGTGGCATTTATACCATACATCATAACTTTTTTTTATACAAAGGATCAAATTATAAAATTTTAAACATAGATTTGTAACACCAATTTCTAGTGCACATATATTTTTTCATAATTTTTTGTTATGTATATATTTTTTCTTATTAATTTTTGAAGTGATTAATTATAATGCAGACATAGGTTTATACCACACAACATAACTTTTTCTATATGTATTCAAATTAAATTGTTTTTTTTTGTTGAAACAAGGACATCAATACCTAGTGTGCAGATATTTTTCATAATTTTTTCTCTATTTGTTAATTTTTCCATATGTGTGGAATAGAGACATTGATGTTTGGTGAAAAACCTATGTTCAATAGAAAATAGAAAATAAATATAATAATCAAATGAAATATATTCAAAATCATATTTTTTGGAAAGCTTATACTAAGGGATAAATACTTAAAAAATAGAATGTTTAGATGACTTCATTTGATCCCCCAAAAGGTGAAGTAAAATTAGTTTTTTGTCATCATTTTGATAGTTGCATAGGAGACTCCATCAAGGTTTTGATTTAAGACTAGGAGGGTTCTTTCCAAGGGGGTTTGATCTAAGGGGATTTTATCTAACCCCCTTCAATTAAACCCCTTTATATGGAACCCCTCAAGGATTAAATCATTAATTTTCTAAAAAATATGTGATTTTAGAAAAAAATCAAGATGCTCCAAGTTTGGGATACAGTATTATGGGATCACCCAGCATTAACTGACATGCATCCTTGACCTTGATAAATCAAAACATCAAGTCACCTTATCCCTCAAATTTAAAATGCATAATCATGTGAAATAAATGAAAACCTTAAGGTCCAATGTGAGGCCTACCCTTATTACACCTCCTGATTTGACTATGAGGCTTGTTTCATTGGATTATATTTTCACATTGGACATTTTGGGGACTGTTGATCCCGTATATTAGACACTTGATGAATTTATTTTGTACTTTGATTAGATAGATGAGGTATTATATGATGATGCTATATCTTTACATGCTAGATTATATTCTGCTTCTATGATGATGAATGTTTTATAATACTTGATGCAATTGAATTTATAGAATGAGCTGATTGAGTTGATGAAATATTATGTCGATTTATGATTTCATGATCCTAATTATGTTGTTGGAAGTAAATTTAATTTGGGAATTAAGTGAATCCTATTATGTGATTTGAAAGTGATCTAATTAAAAATTTATGAACTCCTGCGATCATGTGTGCATAATTTAATTGCTTTGGCTATGATATACATTGGGCTATTGATATCTGTGTACTGTGTAAGTAATTTCCATGGCTAATAGAAACTATAGGTCATATAAATAACCCTAAGTAATTATCCTTGTGAAATCAACCTAATCCCTAAGGTGGACTAAGGTAAATTGTTGTTTGAGCATGAATGTATTGTGTTAATACTTTATTTTAATTTTATATTTGAGTCTCCTAAGGTTGACTTAGGATGGGGTGGCTGATGAGTGTCATCAATGTGTCATTTTCCTTCATAAGTTTTATGGGCTCTCTTAGTGGTGATTTTTGAGCATTTTAATGTTAATTTCATGTGTTTAATGGTCCTAGGTCAAGTACCTATGGGGTAGGTACCTTATAGACCTCAAATCATGAGTTTTAACTCATGTTTGACTCTTCTTTTTGACCTTTAGAGTTAAGTGGTGAGATTCTAGGGTTTTGGGTTGATGGTTGGGTGACTTGTCACATCCAATACCATAACCCAAGGTTCATGTAAGGGCTTAGGAAGAGAACCCCTAGTGCTTCCCTATTCCCCATGCCTCACACATGTGTGAGGAGGTGGGTGGGGAGGTGTGCTCTTGAGGAGGAATGAGAGGATGACATGTGTGACCTCCCTACTCCTCAATATGTCACACATGTGTGAGAGCACATATGTGGAGTGGTACGTGGGAGAGTGAAGGAGAAGGTGACAAGTGTCTCCTCCCTACTCCTCATTATCTCACACATGTTTGAGAGCACATATGGGGAGTGGTTCTTGTGAGAGTGAATGAGAAGGTGACAAGTGTCACCTCCTCATTCATGGGAATGGTTTTTGAAATGATATCTATCTCCCTCTTGTTGAGGTGACAAGGGTTCTTTCTTTTTCGGCTTTGGTTATTGATTTGGGGAAGTCCAGCTTAGTCTTGGAGAAGAAGAATTGTGCAAGGAACTTGGAGTTGGCTCTTGGAGGTCTTTACCAAACATCCCTCATCACTTGAGACTTGAGACGTAGGCTTTCAAGGCTTCAAGTCCTCCTTATTCTTGTTTATTTTGTATCTATGCATGTAGTTGTGTTACTCTTTTGTTTCATGTGATTTCCTTGATCTTGTAATGGGTTTATGGGTTGTAATAGTGAGTTCTCCATGTGAGAGAGTTCACCATGTGTTGGGTAAGAGAGTCAGTGAAAACCTCTCCTTGTAAAGGAGTTCTTCATGGCAATGACCTTGTTTCTAGGAAGATTTGATAGTTTTGTGTATGGAAAGAGTGCCTTGATTATATTTGGAGTTATAAGTGGTTTTGGAAGCAAAAGGCTATGATATTTGGGTATTATGAGTTTAGAGGACTTTGGTTTGGTTTGGTTTTCCCCTTGAGTTGAGTGAGTCCACTCTCTCTACCTTAAAATCCATTTGTATGGAAGATGTATGTTAAGTCTCATTGGGTGGGTGTGCATGTGTATTATTTGAGTGTGTGTGTGTTTGGAATCCTTTGTGTGAGTATGAACCCGGTTATATTGTGGGTCTCCTAGCTCGGGGGTGGCTTGCTTGCAAGCCAATGGTTGGGAGGTGAGTTTCCCTTAGCCTTGGGAAGATTTTCATTATATTGGAAGTTTTACTCTTGGAGAAGGGATTGGAAGAAGTTTTCTTGAAGTGAACATGGGTTATTTTGTGTTGTAAAATTTAGGAAATATAAATGCTGTAACATCCACGTTCTAAAACATAGTAAAAACCTTAAATTTTACCATAGAGTAACTCAACAAGGTAAAAATGAGATAGAGAAAATTTTTCTTTTTATTCAACAAATAATCAAGTAACTATATTTATAAGATTTCTTTTACAATATATCATAAACCATAATGTCTTTCTCATTTATAATGTTTTACAATTGTAAATCAATTACATATACAAATTTTGGAATAAATACTACTTCTAAATATCTGACATCTTTATCACAAGTCGTGGCATCTTTCCTGCTTGGAGAGAGAGCATTTTTCCAGTGATTTACCTCCAACCACAGACTGGCGGTCTCCCACACATCTTCCACATATGAAGTGAACCTACCCTTCTCGAGAGATATAGACCAAAGGTGACCAATGGTAATTTTCCTTTCTTGAGTACTTAGTGTTGTATTCTACTCAACTCTATGAACCATACAACCCTAAATACCCTCTAGCTAAGTATGATTTCTGATAGGATGAGCAATCTGAATATAGTGAACCGACAATGCATGTAGAAAACAAATGCATTAATTTGGCCAAAGTTTTTAATTTTAATAATGTTCATAAGAACATAGTTGTTGTGTTCACCCACCCCTACTCGACTTGGATATTGTCTTATTCCCGTAGTTTATAACTCTTATCAACCTTATTCATGCCTTAGTTTAAACTAAGAGTCACAATAATAATACCTTATGACTTGAGTAAGTCTATATGACTTACCCATTCAAATGATTGATAGTTGATTATAGGGTTACCTCAATAATCCTTGTTAATATGATATAACCATATACCAATATCCTAAATTTAGAAGTTCTAGAATCGATAATAACCCTTGATTAACTTAATCAAAGTTAACAATACTATAATTTTCAAATAATAATGTCTCCTATACAGAGGAATCATTAGATAATCTTGATAACAAACATAACCCAATATAAATATCCCTACTAGGTCTTTCTCTAGTATACTTATCCTACTCCATTTTATTAGATCTCTTTATGTATAATAAAGACAATTAGTCTTAACAGGAAATCTCATAAAACCTTATTCCATTTTCCCTAATGACTCTAAGTTACTATCATTTGACATGATACAAAAGTTTACTAACTAATTGATTAAGTTTGAAATGCTTGGTTAAATAACATTATCAGTTATGCCTATATAAATAATCTTTACAAGACAAATGTTAAATCATTCTAACCTTATTACTATATGGTTCAAAATTAAAACATGGTTCATCCATTCGAGAGCATATGATTAAATCTCAATCTCTTAATAGACTAACTTCAAATCTAAATCAATAAGAAGACTATCTACTCAAGCTCACGACTACACACTTATTTTCATTCAATGGTGTGGTATATTCGACGATTTATAAACACTAAGAAGGTAGTCGACCCCGTCTACCTATAACAGTTTACTCACTGGTATGACAAGTTTTTAACCAATAACATTTGATGTCTCCATCGACTACAGGAAAATAGTTTGTAGAGTAACTCTACATTTTGTTTTAGTTTCAGCAGTGTTGTGATAGATGTTACAACAACTTATTATATTTGTGACTGTGTATGTTTCTATGCGTGGGTCTCGCCAAGTGTCAAATCTACAGTAAAGGAACAAGCATCACGTTTTATGCGAAAGTTGCCGCGTGTTACTTTCTTTTTGCTGTGGAGTGTGCCATGTATTGGGTAGCATCTTTTGTTGCAGTTTTATAGTGTCGTGGGCTTCGCCACGTGTTGCTAGCAGAAGTAGTTTCAAAAAGTTTCTTTTGTTGCTATATGCTTGTAGAAGTTGCCGCATGTCTTTTTGAGCTTTATGAGGATGGTACCACGTGTGTCTTCTTTTTTGAATCTTGTTAGTATCAGCATATATATATGGTGGGCCATAGTTCAAAGACACAGTTAAAAGCTTGCGGGAGGCACCACGTGGAGATAGTGGAGAAAGGTTTGCTTTATTTGTAATTCTCTCGGAGTGAAGGCATTTTGATTCATAGTTGTAGCAGAATGTGACAACTGTCATCTTCCAAAGGATCCTTCAGAAGTTTCATAAGTTTCAACTAAGTTATCAGAGGTTACTGCATGTCTAGCTTGTTTGCTAATAGACGGCGCCATCTGTCCTAGTTTATTTTCTTGTGTGGGTAATAAGTAATGAATGCGGTGGGTCCCATTGATATTGTGTCTTATTTTCTAAGTAAAGTGGGTGGTGGTAGATGTCACAGAGCTAAGGCGCTCGAGTATAAAGACACAATTTTTAAGTGCTCAGCAGGGCAAGACATGTATCATTTTCAAGGCAAGGTAGAGTGTGACAAGTTGCTATTTCCTGTGAGTTTCTTTGAAGGTAAAAGAGTTTCTAAGTATATGCGGATGCTGCCATGTGTCACAATTTCTTTTGAGCAATGAGCCTGTGGGTGTCGCCATGTGTCTTAACCATGATACAGTTAGAGTGCCACATATAATTATGCCACAACTAATAAGCATGCAGGAAGGATAGGAGTTGTAGATTTAGAAGATCGTAACTGTCATGGACTTTCAGTAATCTTCAGTTCTGTTTGGCCGTTGACGATTTGGGTTGTTACAGGCAATTTTGGGTCAAGTCCGTGATTATAAATATGTAGAAATTGTAATAGATAAAAGGATGGAAATTGGACAAGAGATCTAATTTTGACAAGTTTTATCAAGAATTCAAAGACTTTGTTGTGACCAGATTATGTCATTTTGCCTTAATTTTGTTGTTCTGATAAGAAGGTTAATATACCTGTGCATGTTTCTGTGCCTTTTATGTTGCTAGAAGATTAATGAGAAAACTCTATTCTATGCCTTGGTTGATATTATCTATGTCTTTACAAAGTTGTCTGGTTATAAGCCTTTGACAGTATTCATTTATATTGATCATGTAGTAACTGCTCTTTAATATACCTGTATCTTGAGAATTGGTTCACTGTGCTAAAATTGAAGGAATACTTTTCACTTAAGCACATCACCATAGTTTAGTTTTGTTTATTGTATCTATAATCCGATTTATCTCTTTCCCTTTACTCAAAACCTAATTAAAATAGGAAGAGCCAGCTTCTTTAAAATCTGGAGGTTGTTTCAAGTAGCAAGTCCCACATTCTTGAAACTTCCCATGTTGGTGTTGGAACCTGTACAATTTTATACATCAACAATTTTTGGCACACCTGGTGGGACCTTTCTTGAAATTCCTATTAAGATCATATGAGCTAGAGAGTGATAAGGAGCCAAAGATGTGGACCTACGAAAAGAGCTCAGTCTACTGCTAATCTAGGTATTCTTTTACCACCATTAGTTACTACTCCAAGAAGAAGAGTGAATCAAGTTGCAGTGACACAAGGAATAAATATGGGAGCACCTATACCTCCAAGGAACTATGCAAATTGGAACACTGGTAGTCCTCTCATTCTCCCAGTACCACTAGCCACTTGGGACCCTATTCCAGCCAATGCTTTGAAGGCTCTACCTAAGTTCAGTGGAGAAGATTTCAAGACACCTGGGGAGCATCTACAAGATGTGTCTAATGTGTGTGCAATGCATGTTATTACTGAACAGAATGTGGTAATAAAACTGCTAGCAGTTTCTTTCAAAGGGAAGGCTCTGGACTAGTGTAGATCTCTGACTCTAAATACAATATCTACATGGGATCAGCTTAGTGATTCTTTCTTTGCGAGATTTGAAGAGAAAGGTGATAAATCTTCCCTGCTGCAATAATTAATTACCATAAAGAGAGCACCACAAGAGGCTGTAACTAATTTCAATACAAGGTTTCAAAAGACCTGGGACAGAATTCTTGCTACCGCAAGGCTACCATTAGGTATGGCAATTGTGTTTTACCTCAAAGATTTCAACTCTGATAGATCAGTAATGATTCAGTCCCTAGGAGGTCAAACTCTGCTAGAAGCTTATGAATTGGTTGTTAAGGCTGAGAATAACTTAATAGATGTTGGAAAATTGCCTCCAAGGCCTCCTATGCCCATGTTCCCAGAAATCTCCCTACCTTTACCACAAGAAGCTCTGAATCTTGTAGTTCCACCTGTGTCCATGTATTCACTTCCAGTACCTCAATGACCTACTATGGAAACTACCTCTGCTCAACCATCTGAAATGGATGATGTCAAGAATATCCTAAGAACCTTTTCAAATGAGATAATTAATCTAAAGAGACAACATGTTAGATTTAGGGCAGATAACTGAGAGGGGAGGTGAATCAGTTGTCCAAAACTTTCTTCCAATTAGACACTTAAATCCACTTTGTAATTCAGTAGCATAATGATAAATCAATCATGAAAACATAATGCATTAAATCAAGAGCAGAAACACATTAACACACAGGACACCAAGATTTTGATGTGGAAAACCTAGTTAAGGGAAAAACCACGGGGTGATTAACCCAACATTGTATTCTCTGTTAGAAGAATAGAAAGAACAAAAATGGCACATGCCAATTAGGGCTCACTACCTGAGCACACCACTCACAAGAGGCTCACTGCCTACAAGAAACACACTATCTACAAATAATAAGTATCACATACATGAACTGGAGAATAACATCTTCACAATGCTTGAATCAGTTCCATTTAAGTCTAATACTTCTACTCTGCCTTTCGCTCTCCTCCTCGCTACCACACTTACATCTCCACTAGACACACTTTGAAATGACTTTACAACTCCATATATATACAAGACATCATCTTAGGAATAATCATCTAAGTCAGCAAACAGCTACAAGAACATCCACAAGATGTGTAACTCATCTAGTTGGCCAGTCTTCAGGAAGAACACCATCATCTGGAAGTTATTCTTCAATTGAGAGCTCCAACTCCAATGCGGACCATCAACATGAACTGGACACGATCCAAAGACCTCCACAAGATTTCCTAAATCACCAAGAACATCCACACTTCATCTGCTTACTTAAATCCTTCTCTGCTTCATCTAGAACCTCCAGCCTGTGACTAACCCTCCAGCAGCCCCGCGAGCATCCACCTTTACAAAGTTCCAATCCCTCCAACTCTTAGAGAAAGAATCAAAAGACTCTGCGGACAGTTTAGTTTCTTGAAGCATGATTATTTCCACTCGTTCCTCATCAATTTGACATTTGATGAGGTTCCTTTTGTTAGGGGTGTTAATGCCCCTAACATTCCACGTGAGGATCCTCATATCTCCTGAGGAGAGTATCTAACTCTCCTCCTGCTGTTTGGATTTCGGGATACTTCAGAAGGGAGACCACTGGGTTCATCTTTGTTAATCCTCAGCTGCTTCATTCTGGAGCTTTTCCTGAGGGGAGTAGGGGTGCCTTTAGTCAGAGGGCTTTTCAAGCTTGTTCGAAGTAGACCAAGCGGCCTGTTCTCCTCCTTCTCTAGGTCTTCCTGAAGAACCTCATCTGCAATTTCCTCCATCACATTTAAAGCCACTTTTGACACCACCTGATCTAAAAGATCCTTCAAAGTTTCATTATCCTGAATCAAGTCTGGATTACCCCCCATTTCCTTTAAGCCAAAGTCTGGATTATCACCTCTCTCTCTCTGGTGCACATTCATTCTCACAAACATCTAGCTGTAGTACTACTGAGAAAAATATTATTGTTTCTAGCGATCACGCAGAATTGCAATGGAGAGCAGTTCAAGTTGTTCGATGTTGAAGATGACCTTGATTCTGCTAATTGCCATAACAATAACATTTAATGCTGAAAGTGCAGAAGGAAGGAGAACTCCGAAGAGAAATACCGTGCAGGATATATTTCCAGGTCAACTCATTATTGTGAAAGAGGAGCACTCGGGCTTAGAGATGAATATACAGCCTGCCCAGAGCTTATCCGAGTAGAAGCAAATGATACGCCTTGTTAAGAAGAATACAACGTTGCAGAATAAGCTTCCATCTGGCCCAAGCCCAGGAACAGGCCACGCATATATCAACGATGGTGGTGTTAAGAGTGGTTGGAGATCAGAAAGCATATTGAAGAATAAACTTCCTTCTTCTCCAAGTCCTGGTGTAGGCCACTAATAGCTATATATTTCCCATGCAAAGGCTGGTAAAGCAGAAACAATAAAAGCAGTTCCAACACCTTTGATTATAAGTCATTCAACGAAACTGTGCAGCTGCAATATAGGCAAACTATGAAAGTTAAATGGATTAATATTTTGTTTTAATTTATTTATAAGTCATTCAAGCCCTTAAGTAATCTGAAAGGGAGATGTGGGATTCACGATCAAAGTCTTGGATATTGAAAGGGGTGGGAGTATTTGTGTGTTAGAGACGCGACACCGCCATGCGAGTTCAATAAAAGCAAATTATGTACCTCTAATATTGTAATGGGGAAAATTCCATACAGTATACTCTTTTCTTTCGTTTTGAGTTCACTTTGTATTGGTTATCCTTTGTATAGATATGTATGAGTAGAACAATTTTTATTAAGAGTTGTCACATAATTCGGATCAATATGTACTTATTATCAAATGTTGTCTTCCATTACTAAAAGTTTTCATCATAGTTGGCACCTCCAATGTGGACAAATCTTGATAAGTTATAATATAAAGACATTTCCCATTGTTTTTATGAGTGGAATGTTATATCCCAAAATTATATCATATAAGAAATGGATAAATAATTCTTTTCTCCTCTTAAATAATAATTAAATCTAAATAATTACCTCCAATGAATGATATCAAATTTTATATGTTAAATTATTAATAGTTTGGGAGGATAATGAATAAGGTAGCATACAACGTATACTCCACTAATCTTCTAGATTAAATTTTGACTATATATTATTTAACAATAATAATTCTTTTATATGATCTTTCTAATAATTAGATCATAAATTTTGAGTATCTCCATCTTTTAAGCATCTAATTTTGATGGAGAATTATTTACTTAATCTATTACTTATTCATTAATACCTAGGATAATTATATATAATGATTATATCATAAATTTAGGATATCTCCATTTCTAATTAAATGCCTTAAACCTTTAATTTTGATGGAGAAATATTTACTCACAGTTTCTTATTCATTAATACATAGGATTATATATATATGGGCGAGCTTCACCTTATAACCACTATATTTCATTATTGCATATAGCAGGTTATTAATATAATGTTCTAAACCCTTTTTATTATTCCATAACTATAGTGTCACATTTAAATGCAATACTTAAAACCTATTACCATATTGTAAGAGCTCATAGGGCTAGGGGTTTTTCCTAGTTTATTTATGTTGAAGAATAAATATACAAACCATACACTATTTTGAGTGTTGACCTAGTTCAATCATACATATTACAAACTATATATCATTATAACCTATCCTCTAGTATTAATATGCACACCATGATTCTATCCTCGTATGCCAATACTTTTCCTCTACTTCATTAAGATCATGTCATATATTTCATATGAGGAATTGTATTATTTTCATGGTACACAAGTCTACTAGATATATATTCTTACTCGAGATCTAGTAATTGTATTTGTGGTGACTAATATTGGATGTGGTGATTTTAATAATTTTACGACAAATAACACATGAGCCATTTATATTACTATTACTACAAGGATATCATCTTTTAACTATTTTTTAGCTCCTTAATGAGTCTCGACATTTTTTAATTTGTACTATCCTTCCTTTAAATGATTTTATGGTATCACTCATTGATTACCATTGCATTGCATTGATAAACTTATTCATAGTATGTGCTAACAACATTTACCTATTATTCATGTAGAACCATAACTATATTTATTAATCATGTTGAAGCTAGGTATGTGCCTATGCCGCTATTACATTGATAACCCATCCACATGCCACAAAAAAGCTTAATTTTATGGAGGAAGAATGTAGTATTGTTCCAACTAATATTCTCACAATTATCACTATTGTGCAAGTGAAAATTATTTATATACTTATATGGTAGCAAAAGAAATAGCTCATTGTATACGAATATATACTTTTATCACTTGCTAGTATACATATGTAATGATATATAGCCATTTTTCTATTTAACTCAAAAAATTTATAAAAAATTAACATAAAATTCATTTCATTAACAATTAGACAATTTCCTTATACCGTCTCTCATATTCAAGCACATGTATGTTTCTATATACATATAATAATGTCATATGTAAGATTACATTTAATTATACTCATGTTGACAAAATGAATTATGTGTAATTCATCATGTTCCTTTTTCACAACCTAAGTTCTCATCATTCACCCCAATAATTATAATTGATGTTTATTCTATAATTAGGAAGCATCCTACATACCTAAATTTTAACCATCTAAAGTAGATTCTATTATTGCAACATCTTCTTATAAGAGAATTAAACTATGTAATAGGAAACATGCCAATAATTATCACTTCAAACTTCAATAAAATTTTCCATACATTATTACAATTGATTTATCTATGCAAATAAAAATTCCCATACACATTTTAATATACAACTAACATAATCATGTGTATGATTCCACTCTACTCCATGATTTAAGATGCACAAGAAGTCATAAATAACTAACAATTTAATACAATCCACATAATGGCAAATCAAATTTTCTAAGGGAAAGCACTACACATAATATACTCATTACACATTTGACATCAATAATTATAGGTTGGAAACCTTAATATGGGAAAAAGCTACCCAGTGTAAGAGTTTAAAATGTTTATTTAATTAATAAATACCAATCCTTCTACAACATATCGAAGAATATATTTTTCCTTTCTCAATTAAAATCTCATCTTTAAAGATGCATGCATTGCAACTCTTTGTGGGTAGTGATATAAAAATCTATACCTTCAAAGTTCTTGAAAAATAAATTAGGCATGTTCTTATTTTATTATCTTATTTAACAATAAGGAATCTTGTAAGTTTGGATGTAGGTTATTACCACATTCTCCATTGAATTATTATGAAACATTCCTCCATAAAAAGTGCTCTAGGGTCAAGAATTATTCTATCTTAAGTACATGCATACTTTCACCTTTATTAACTAGCCCAAACAATTAAATTACTATAGTTATCAAAGAATGGTGACTATAACTAATTTAGATATTGCATTCAATTTAAAATCCACTCTATCAAACAATGTTATGTGTTAATTAAATACCCTCTCCATGAGGATCAATTAACCATTAACACTCATAATT
Organism: Cunninghamia lanceolata; assembly: GCA_027924645.1. Taxonomy (NCBI): domain Eukaryota; kingdom Viridiplantae; phylum Streptophyta; class Pinopsida; order Cupressales; family Cupressaceae; genus Cunninghamia; species Cunninghamia lanceolata. The sequence goes on from BSBN01000073.1 coordinate 15,547,152, forward strand.
CTCCTCTAAATGTGCTAGTGGATTGAAGGGTTCTTGTTTAATCATTCTAATAAGTAATATTCTATTAGGAAAAGCACGTAATTCCTTATTAATTCCATAAACTTTATTCAACCATATAAGTTGTTATTGATTTTTATTAAGAATAATACAAATGGATGTATATCTTTGAACCTATTACCATATAGGACCTCATTTGGTTTTTTACTAACCTTATAGAATAAGTGTTCCACATACTCTTGAGTTCCAAGTAACATTAGTATAGTCTACTATTAAAAACAACTAAAATTATATGATTCAGCCTAAATTGAAAAAGAAACAATATTTTCTAATTATAATACTAATTACTTGAATGAGTGTTGTTTTTACAATGTACGTTGAATAGTGTTGATACTTTAAGATAATTTCAAACCAAAATTACTTTTGTGTTTGATAGCATTACCTAATAAGAGAAAGGCAAAAATTTTCTCTCTCTCTATGGCTATAAGTACTTATTAACAAAGAGATATTTTCTCTTTTTAAAAAAAAAATAGTTTAAGTTATCCGTGTGAGAGAAGGAATTTCAATACTTACTTCATTAAGACTACTCAAATATTCTTGTGACTCATATATATCTCCCATAAGAAACATCATTCCTTTTATGGTTATCCTTTAAATTTAGGAAGATCGTCATCAACTAGGTTGTAATGGCTAGTCTCATGATAGTATTTCACTTGGTTTTAGTAGTTATGTATTAGGTGACATTTGGATAGGCTTGTTATGATTTTGGAAGGTATTAGGTGACAAATTTGGATAGGCTTATTTGATGTGGGTTCAATGACTTCATGCTTTTTAGGTATATAGTTATCCTTTGCTAAGAGTTCTTGGAGGAAATCTGAAAAGGATGATTAGGATGTGGCAAGTTTGGATTGTGGATTAGAGGTTTGGATTGATGGGATGAGTTAAAGTGTAAGTATTGTGAGGATGGAGGATTTGGATAGGAGGTGGAGGCTAGAATTTGGTTTTAACCTTTAATTTTATTTATTTCATGTCAAAGAGTTTGTCTATTTGGTTGTCAATAGTTTTAGTTTTAGTCAAAATAAAAATTGACAAAAGTCATTAATATTTATGTTACATGTTTAGGTCAATTGGTAGAACATTTGTTTAGTAAGAGGAGGTCGCTAGTTCAAATCTCAATTATAACATTTTATGTAATTAGTGCATTCACTTAATTTGGCACAAGATGTTAAATTTATGATATTAGTTCATTTAAATTTAAGTTATTAGTTTATTTTGAGATCTCAAAAAATTCACAACATTCAAGTTTTCAATGACTATCATTGGCACTAAGTTTTCTTTTACAACACACATGCTACAACAATTTAGAGCTCGCATATTGAAGTTTTGTAGATTAAACCTTGTAGAATCCTTTGTCTAGTCGTCCATGGTTGTATCTCTCACACCCTAGCTATATTATTTCACTTCTTCCTTTGTTTTATTTCATATCCTTCTTTCAACCATCATAATGGTTTCCTAGGATCTTGATTCTCTCCCAAAATTGAATACACACAGTTCCTATCCATTACAAAATTAGCCTATTATTCTCCACAACATACCAATCCTTGAATCACACTCTCATATATCACCTTAGCATAGTATTTACCTAAAGTTTCATACTTTAGGATCATTATCTACACACACCACTCCACATATCCACCTTAATCTTCAAACACAAATCAACTTTTTATAATGCTAAGTTGAGGCTTGAATATACCACCTAAAATATTGACTAAGGTAGTCTCTTAAATAGACACACCTTTTCCTCTTCTCCCCCATATATATAGTGAGAATTAGATTATCAAAATCCAAAGATTTTGTGTAAAATTTTGTAGCATATTTGAAAACAAGATATAAGGCTCAATTATCTTAGAAAGTTACAAATTTCCATCTATTACCTAGACTTCAATGCCCTACCATCAAAAGTGACTTGTAATAGTGCCTTTACAAGTTTTCCTTAATCCTTAACCTATAAGAGTGCCTTTTCCAATGCTGGAGTCTTGCTTCATTTTTGTGTAGGGTAGGAGAGCCATCAATTAGTGCTATTATCTTGTTTAGGTGTCCCATAAGGAAAAGAGAGCCCAAGATCGGCATTGGATTCCTAGTTTTCTGTCCCAATTCTATTGGAGTACCCTCTTCTAACACTTGTGACCTACAAAGGCATCTATGTCTAAGGCTAGTGCCTCAAAGTATTATCTAGATATTTAATTTTACAAGATTCTCCATTAGATAGCATTCTTACTGTAATCCCTTGAGTATACATAAACTTTTTATAAACCTAGCGATTCTTAAAATCTTTATCTCTCTCTTTCATTTATAGTTTTATATTTCCCAAGTTAGTATTAATTTAGTTTAGTTAAAAATCTAGAAGTTACTATAGTTCTCTTTTTCGTATCAGTGTTAGATCTCATATGAATTAAATTGGATTGATAAATCTAGAAATATTTGGGAACCTAGGTTTGAGAGTTTGAACACATACACACCCAAATATTTTCTTGACCTAGGGTTTCCATTTTTATATTTCATTTGATGAACCCAGCATCTTAGATGTTTTATTTTTATTTTTTGATCCCAAACTAGTAAACTACTTGTTTCTAAATATATATATATTATCTTCACATATTAACACTTCTTTGCTTCCCAACCCTGTTTTTCCCTTCACCAAACTATAGGCTTATTTAATACTTCTTTACATCCTATCCCTCTTTTTACCTTGACCAAAATCTAGGCTATCACTTTCATCACTTTTCCTAGATTTGACCAACATCTTAATTTACTAAAAACACAATTCTACCTTATCACAACTCCGCATTCTTTCTGCAACACTACTCTTCTCTTTCACAACTCTTAGTTTGATCATCCTCACCCTTTTTCTCCATTTACCTTTGCTTCCCCTTCACTTGAACCTCTCCCAATGCTTATTTTTCCAATCGCAACACTTCCTTATTCACTCCCTACACCTAATTTACCTCTTCCCACATGTTTCTCTTTGCTCTAGCATTTTCCAACACTTCATTTTCTAATCTCAACATATTCCTATCCACTCCATATTCCTAGTTTTTCATTCCTGTTAGCTTCCTCTTTTGCCTTAAGTTTTCCCAACATCCTCTCTCCTCATCCCACCATCTTCCCATTTACTCACTACATGTACTCTCACCTACATAGCACTTTCCCACCCACCCTATCCATTTGTAACCCTACCATAGGAAATTCTTGTAGACACCTAAAATCATCTCATCACTTGACTATTTCATCTGGAATTAATTAAATAAATTCTTATTCGATTCATTATCCAATTTTCATCCCAACATTAATTAAATGATATATTATTATTTAAACTATTCATCACTATTCATCTGACCCTCTTCCTAGGATTACTTAAGTAAATTCAATCATTTATTTAATTAATCAATCATTCATCATCCATTTTCTATAGTCTAACCTTAGAAAAACACTCATCCCATCCCAAAAATTAAATAACTATTATTTATTTAACTCCATATTTTTTCCACTTTCCATTAGTTGGCTAAAAACCAATTAGTGAACTAATCACTCACTTACACAATCCTAAACATGATCAACTCATTCAAACCTTGTACGACCTCTAAAAGTGTACTTGGGTCCTTTTGATTTGTACATACACATGGGTCTTTGTACATGGACATGGGTCAAATATTTGACCATACCTCTAAAGTACCCTTAAGGGTACCTCATCTATCCTCTCCATCCACTTCTCACAAAAGAATACTCAACCATTGATTTCCCTTGAATCTTGGTCCCCTCCATGTGCACCTATCACATGGTGCCACTTGGAGGCTCCTCATCACTCCAATCTTATTAATCAAATTCTCAACCCTTGATCCTTGAAACCAATCATATCCCTTCATCCCTTGATTAAAAAATCTATAAATTGGCTTCAACCCAAACCATTATGAAGTCTCACTGGAATGAAAAGTCATGCTACTAATATGTGCACCCACATCCTCTCAACAACACATCACAATCATTTGAGCATAACCACCATAGCTTGCTATAAGAATGATTGTTGTTGGTTGGCACTCTTTATTGTTTTCATTAGCTTAATTAGTCCTTTATTTATATTGAGGTTTCTTAAAACTGTGAATAGGATAGATTAACTCAATTTATTTTTTCTTTTATGGTTCACTTTTGCATGTACACATTATTGGCATGCTCAATGGGACCCACTTCCCTTTTTCTAATCATCTTTTGGTGTTTGTAGCCTTTTGTGACTTCAAGGTTTTGTTTGACCACATGTAGGCCTATTTTAGAATTGTAGGTCTATTTCCATACCTATGTTCATAAACAAGCACCTCTATTCATACGTGAGTTATTGTAGGTCATAACTACTCATTTCTATGTTTGAGCAACCGTATTCATGCTTAGGCATCTATATCTCATGTTTAGGTGCCTTTTATATGCTTGAGCATTTTTTGTTTTCACACCTAGCAACATGTCATTTTGGGCTCTAAATCTTATTTTTTGGGTCTTTTATGTAGGTGTTTTGGGCTAAAATATTGTAGTTTTGTAGGGTTATCTCATTTTAATGTTGCATCTATTATCCTAATCCCTTCTTACTATAGTTTAACCTTTCTTTTTGTAGGTCCACATCATGCTTTTCAACTCTAAACATGTTTAGGTGCTTGTGTGCAGAAATGAGTGTTTTCGTGCATGAATCAGCACCTCTATGTCAAACTTCCAAACAATATTTTAATCATCTTTCACACCTTTTAAATTCAATTTTTGATAGTATTTATTCTTATAAAGTGTTATGATGCCTATTTTCAATACACCCTATCTATTTTGTAGACCTAACAACATTTTTGTAGGTCTTTGTCAAAATTTTCTGGCCACAACATGGTTGAGTGTATGTGTTCACAAAGAAGCACCTTTGTTCATACTTAGGCACTTGTAGCACATATCCAAGCATTTATGTAATCAAGAACCTCTATTCATACTTTGGTTCCTAGAGGTATATTCAGTCATTTCTATAATTAAGTGTTTCTATACATAATTAAGCATATGTAGCTTTATTTAGTCATTTATGTATCAGTAATAGAGTTTATCAATTTTATGTAGCTTTATTTTCTTGTATTGTTTTATGAGTTAATAGGCATTTGTGTAGAAAATAATTTATCCAAGATATTATCAAACTACTAACAACTTGTTTGTAGCATTGCTTATAAAAGGACTCATCATTTTATCACTAATCTAGGCACATTTCAACTTCTTAAGGGAATCAAATTTTGTTTCTATGTCTTTGGGATCCTACTTGTGCATATACTTTCTCCTTGTATGTTGGGTAATCTTGGAGATCAAAGGCACAAGTTTGATCTCTTTTTATCATTTTTATCCAAAGGGATTTCATGTGTATGCTCTTCTCTCATGCTAGAAGGTGATCTTGAGAATCAAAAGCACCTAAATTCTTTTCACTTTAATGATCTTTCCTAAAGATTTTATCACCTTAGGGGATGATCTAAACCACATGTTTTAGTGGGGTATGTACAAAGGGGAGAGAGTTAAATTTATACCTCAAAGGCGCTTATATAATGTCTAGCTCAACCTTATCACCCCTTTTCATGAGGAGGCAAGGTGAAGTGGGATTTGACTTGTCCATGAACACATATATTTAGATGGACTCCCATTCATAGATATTGTCCTCACGTACCTAGTGTATATCAAGGAAGCCCATAGAAACCTTGTTAATCCTAGATAATACCATTAGTCATGTACTTTTGTGATGCAACAGTTAATCATTAGCACTAAGAAGTCACTCATCCCATGCCCCCAAAACTAGATTTGTATACCATGTATGCTCTCCCCTCACACCATTGGGGTGATCTTAGGTGATCAAAGATAGTTAGCTCCTCATCATGGGACTTACACATTATTAGACAAGGCACATTGGTGGGCAAGTACAAGTGTGTACACTCCCACTTGAATAGCATAGGTTGTTAATGTGCTTTGCATGTCTTCTTGTTGAAATATATGATTGCCTTAAATCCAAAATCTAAAAATCTATAATCATTGAAAACCTTTGAATATTGATTGAAATCTATTATTTGCAAACATTGTAACATCTTTTTGCCAAAGGTCAAATGTTCATTCATCCCAAATATCCCAAATCCACCTCATCCTATTTATCCATTAACCAATCATATGTCATCCCTTGAACTTACTTAAGGTATTGAAACCATTTACCCAATCAATCACATAATCCAAGGTCTTGTGCCTAATCCTTAAGCTAATCCAAAATCCCCCAACCCAAACCAAACATCGAGGACCCCAATCTAAACTAAATCACCAAATCCAATCAAAGATCCTTCACCTAATCCACCTTATCATCTCCCTAATCACATCATAATCCCAATAAATCCCATCACTAAGCTTTGTGATGACTTAATCTTAACTTAAATACATTTGCACTCTAATCAAACCCCCTTTACCACATAATCCAATTGCATCCAAATCTCAATCAAATCCAATTAGCTCTTCATCCCAAATCCATTATCCATCCATAAATCCAATCAAATATCCAATCTCCAAATCCTTAATCCAAAGGTCATCCATTACAATTTAATCTAATTTGGTTGAGGACTTGTGATCCTTTCAGCTCCATCCAACATCAAATAAATCAAAGGTCCTTGACCTAATCATAATCCAAATCATCAACCAACCACACATCCAAATTTTTTTGACCTAATCTAGATCAATCCAATCCAATTATCAAGTGTAATACATCCATCACCTTGATTTAATATAATCAATCCAATCCAACTGTCAAGTGCCATGCATCCTTGACCTTGGTTAATCCAAATCAATCCAATCTAACTGATATCAAGTTTCATACATCCTTGACCTTGATTTAATCCAATCAACCAATCAAGCAGGGTGATCCCGCAATACTGTGTCCCACTTTTTGGCCAAAGTAGGACATTGAAATCAGCATTTTTAACCAAATTTTCACTTTCTGACACCTATAGCAACTAAACCATTAAGAATTTGAAGATGATATCAACTATTGATTTTTGAGATTTTGTGTATAGATTCTAAATGTATTTTTTTAAAATAATTTATGATTGTTTTACATTTAACTTTTCATAACTTATATTTTTATAGTTAACAACATTTATTAAAAGTGGCATTTATACCATACATCATAACTTTTTTTTATACGAAGGATCAAATTATAAAATTTTAAACATAGATTTGTAACACCAATTTCTAATGCACATATATTTTTCATAATTTTTTTTATGTATATATTTTTTCTTATTAATTTTTGAAGTGATTAATTATAATTTAGACATAGGTTTATACCACACAACATAACTTTTTCTATATGTATTCAAATTAAATTGTATTTTTTGTTGAAACAAGGACATCAATACCTAGTGTGCAGATATTTTTCATAATTTTTTTCTCTATTTTTTAATTTTTCCATGTGTGTGGAATAGAGACATTGATGTTTGGTGAAAAACCTATGTTCAATAGAAAATAGAAAATAAATATAATAATCAAATGAAATATATTCAAAATCAGACTTTTTGGAAAGATTATACTAAGGGATAAATACTTAAAAAATAGAATGTTTAGATGACTTCATTTGAACCCCCAAAAGGTGAAGTAAAATTAGTTTTTTGTCATCATTTTGATAGTTGCATAGGAGACTCCATCAAGGTTTTGATTTAAGACTAGGAGGGTTCTTTCCAAGGGGGTTCAATATAAGGGGGTTTTATCTAACCCCCTTCAATTAAACCTTTTATATGGAAGCCATCAAGGCTTAAATCATTAATTTTCTAAAAAATATGTGATTGTAGACAAAAATCAAGATGTTCCAAGTTTGGGATATAGTAATATGGGATCACCCAGCATCAACTGACATGCATCCTTGACCTTGCTAAATCAAAACATCAAGTCACCTTATCCCTCAAATTTAAAATGCATAATCATGTGATATAACTGAAAATATTAAGGTCCAATGTGAGGCCTACCCTTATTACACCTCCTAATTTGACTATGAGGCTTGTTTCATTGGATTATATTTTCACTTTAGACATTTTGGGGGCTATTGATCCCGTATATTAGACATTTGATGACTTTATTTTGTGCTTTGATTAGATAGATGGGGTATTATATGATGACGCTATATCTTCACATGCTAGATTATATTCCACTTCTATGATGATGAATGTTTTATAATACTTGATGCAATTGAATTTATAGAATGAGCTAATTGAGTTGATGAAATATTATGTCAATTTATGATTTCATGATCCTGATTATGTTGTTCAAAGTAAATTTAATTTGGGAATTAAGTGAATCCTATTATGTGATTTGGAAGTGATCTAATTGAAAATTTATGAACTCCTGCAATCATGTGTGCATAATTTAATTGCTTTGGCTATGATATACATTGGGTTATTGGTGTGTGTGTAGTGTGTAAGTAATTTCCATGGCTAATGGAAACTACAAGTCATACAAATAACCCTAAGTAATTTTCCTTGTGAAATGAACCTAATCCCTAACGTGGACTAAGGTTAATTATTGTTTGAGCATGAATGTAATGTGTTAATACTTTATTTTAATTTTATATTTGAGTCTCCTAAGGTTGACTTAGGATGGGGTGGCTGATGAGTGTCATCAATGTGTCATTTTCCTTCATAAGTTTTATGGGCTTTCTTAATGATGATTTTTGAGTATTTTAATGTTAATTTCTTCTATTTAATGGTCCTAGGTCAAGTACCTATGGGTTAGGTACCTTACAAACCTCAAATCATGAGTTTTAACTCATGTTTGACTCTTCTTTTTGACCTTTAGAGTTAAGTGGCGAGATTCTAGGGTTTTGGGTTGAGGGTTGGGTGACTTGTCACATCCAATCCCATAACCCAAGGTTCATGTAAGGGCTTGGGAAGAGAACCCCTAGTGCTTCCCTATTCCCCATGCCTCACACATGTGTGAGGAGGTGGGTGGGGATGTGTGCTCTTGAGGAGGAATGAGAGGATGACATGTTCACCTCCCTACTCTTCAATAACTCACACATCTGTGAGAGGACATATGTGGAGTGGTGCTTGGGAGTGTGAAGGAGAAGGTGACAAGTGTCTCCTCCCTACTCCTCATTATCTCACACATGTTTGAGAGCACATATGGCGAGTGGTTCTTGTGAGAGTGAATGAGAAGGTGACAAGTGTCACCTCCTCATTCATGGGAATAGTTTTTCAAATGCTATCTATCTCCTTCTTGTTGAGGTGACAAAGGTTCTTTCTTTTTGGGCTTTGGTTATTGATTTGGGGAAGTCCAGCTTAGTCTTGGAGAGGAAGAATTGTGCAAGGAACTTGGAGTTAGCTCTTGGAGGTCTTCACCAAACATCTCTCATCACTTGAGACTTGAGACGTAGGCTCTCAAGGCTTCAAGTCCTCCTTATGTCTGTTTATTTTGTATCTATGCATGTAGTTGTGTTACGCTTTTGTTTCATGTGATTTCCTTGATGTTGTAATTGGTTTATGGGTTGTAATAGTGAGTTCTCCATGTGAGAGAGCTCACTATGTTTTGGGTAAGACAGGAGAGAACCTCCTCAGGGAAAACCTCTCCTTGTAAAGGAGTTTTTCATGGCTATGGCCTTGTTTATGGGAAGATTTGATAGTTTTGTGTATGGAAAGAGTGCCTTGATTATATTTGGAGTTATAAGTGGTTTTGGTAGCAAAAGACTGTAATATTTGGGTATTGTGAGTTTTGACGACTTTGGTTTGGTTTGGTTTTCCCCTTAAGTTGAGTAAGTCCACTCTCTCCACCTTAAAATCCATTTGTATGGAAGGTGTATGTTAAGTCTCATTGGGTGGGTGTGCATGTCTATTATTTGACTCTGTGTGTGTTTGGAATCCTTTGTGTGAGTATGAACTTGGTTATATTGTGGGTCTCCTAGATTGAGGGTGGTGTGCTTGCAAGCCAATGGTTGGGAGGTGAGTTTCTCTTAGCCTTGGGAAGATTTTCATTGTATTGCAGGTTTTACTCTTGGTGAAGGGATTGGAAGAAGTTTTCTTGAAGTGGACATGGGTTATGTTGTGTTGTAAAATTTAGGAAATATAAATGCCTTGGCTCTTTTGAGCCTTGTAAGGGTTGGGTATGTGATGGGATAAATCTCTCTCTTGTAAAAGTTTCCTATTTTGTATTTGAGCCCTTTGTAAAAGAAACTATTTCATTATGGAAATGATTTTAATGATGCTATCTTGTTGTCTTGGAAAATAAAATATCCCTCTCTCTCTCCCTTCTTCTATGTGTTATTGGATATTTTTCTTATGAAAGAGAAGAAAAATAGATCATGAATATGTATTTACTTCAAAAATAGAATGGCCATTTGTAATATAAATCAAAACAAGACATGTTTACTTGTTACTTACCTTGTTAGTGGAAAAGAGAAAATGACTATAGTTTTTTTTTAAAAATATATACATATTTATAACCTCACTATGAATTTCTTTCCCCTTGCTATTTTGTGAGTATTGAGGTTAATTAAATATTTATGTAAGAAAGAAAATAATTGGTGCAGTCACAGTTAGGAGGGTCCACAGAATGAACAATCCAAACTGTACAGCAAGAGTAAAAACAACGGAAACAACTCAAAGATATAAAGTAAATGCAGATTCAGTCACTCAGTATATCATAGATTAAAAATACAAACTGGCTGGCATCATGTGGGCTTACAATTAGGGCTCACAGGCCTGATTTCTCAATTACAAAATATGCACAAGATATAGCTTTGAAGCTCCTTTGCAAAGAATTCAAACTTTCAAATTTAGAATTATCAATGTCTACTTTCCTAGGCATCTATTACATCAATATATATCATCTCCAGAACATAAGGTTCCTCTGCGTTGGCCAAGGAAGATCTCAAACTCCAATGAAAAGCTATAACATGTGTACATGGATAGGTCAGACCTAATCATATAGAACTCCTCCACAAATGAATGGAATGGTGTGCGGATCTTAGGGAAGGTCAGCTACAAACCAAACAACATTCAATGATGTGTCATTTAGCTCCACAAGTCATGAAATGCTCTGCAAGTCTTCTCCTTTAGTTGATTATCTGAGACTATTAGGATGCTCTATCCTGAGAAAATAGTCGATCTTTTGATAGCGATATCTTACCAATATCTGATCCAAATGATATGAGATTTGGGTATTATGTGCCTGAATGTGTCTAGATGCTAAGTCCAGCTCTGCAAGCTCTGAGGTGAAACTGTGATAGAATGTGGACCAAAATACAAAAAATGCTACTGACTAAACTGACTAGAAAATGAAAAGAACCAAACTCAAATACAAATGTTTTTGGTTGATGCAAGATTGATCTTGAACTAGGGATGCTCCTGCATCAATAATAGAGTTGCATTTCTATAAATTTATATATGTTGGCTATGGGTTTATATATATATATATATATATATATATATATATTTGCTTGCTAAGAATTATGTTTTCCTTATGTTATTATGTCTCTGTTTTATTTAAAAAAATAGAGAAGAAAAAAAGAGAGGATAAAATAGGTCTATATGTATAACTAAACATTTAAATATATATATAAGATTTATATATAATTTAGATTTTATAGATTGTAGAGAGACATTAAGTTTTTTTTGTTATGAAGTTTTTTCTTAAAAAAATAAAGGGGGCAGAGATAGGACCAAAGCCCTATCTTCAGCCCCCCCCCCACCACTGGCACTGGGAAGGGGGTCAAAGACACCCCTTCCCCACTCCCATAGAACTGTGGGCTCTATGGGGTGGGAGGCTCTGCCCTCAGCCCAACTGCAGGCCGTGGCCTACATAGGCCATAGGTCCGCAGGCCTATGGGCTATGCAACCCACGACCTTGCAGTTGTTCGGCCTCGCATTATATTATGCCCTATGAACTTTCAACCCTCTAATTTATATTGTTTTATTATCTCTGTGCCCTATTTTAAATGCACAGTATCTTCTAGAAATTCAGTCTTAAGTGTGTGTGTGTGTGTGTGGATTTAATCATACCTTTGTATATATACAATCTGTATATACAGAGTGTTAACCCCTTTCTTTATTTTTGTCTAGTCTAATATATATATATATATATATATATATATATATATATATAAGAGTGAATCTTTTCCCTTGTAAAGAAAAATATAAGTGTAGTGCACTACATTTATCTTCTATTTCTAAACACTATTGTTTATATAAAAAAAGGATGCTTTCTTACTATTTTCTTTTCCCTTTTAAACTATTTGTGTATTCAAAAAGCTTGGAGGGAAAACAAACAATTGGAAAATGCTTTAAGTTTTGGAAAACAAAAAAAACTATAAATCTTGGAATGGAAATGGAAAGGAAACTTTTGAGAAAACTAGACTAGAATAATTTGAAAATAAATCATGTGAGAAACTTTAACTTTGGAAAAATGACCTTCCCACTTGGGGAAGGGATTTCCCTCTCCACTTTCTTTCAACCTGCATCAAACAAAATTAAACTTGTGTGAGACAAATGTTGGAATTAGAGGTGACAACTGAGAGAGGGGGCTGAGTCAGTTGTCTTAAAAATTTAAAACTTGCAGCAGTTAATTCCTCTTTGCTACTTCATTAATAGATTAATAATGTTATCATGAAAAGAAAGAATCAACAACACATGAGTATAAGTAGAAATAACACATTTGACACCAAGATTTTTGACGTGGAAACCTGGTTAAGGGAAAAACCATGGTGGGGGTTAGCCCACAAAGATTATACTCTTTTAAAAGTATTGCAATGGTGAATGCACATGCATTCGGGCTTACTACCCAAAGCTCACTGCTCAAAAGAAGGCTCACTACCTATAGAAGGAAGATTACAATGAGTTTTAATTGATAATTAGCATCTACCAATGCAAGGATTCAGTTCTGGTTAAGTACAGAATATTGACTTGTTACACTTCATCCTCAATCTTCCCTATTTACTATTTTGCTAACATCTGAACCTTAGATCTTTGCTCTTTTTGCACTTATTCCATAGTTGCATCACACACACATAAATCACTTAAATCCATCAGTTATATATATACGCATCATGATATTCAATCACTTTTCAGTCGGCTTCAAGAACACTTAGAACTTTGTTGAAGACTCTGTTCTGTCGGCTAAATCCATCCATAACTTGTAACACAGACCAAAACTTGCATTCACAAATCATCAATCTTGTTAGCCACTATCACTGATCATAACAAATCATCCAACTGACAACTTCCATTCATCTGGAAGTAAGATCAATTACAAGGTCAGCCTATTTTTCTATTTTCTGCACTGTCAAACTATAACCCCATACTCAGATGCAAATAACTTTTGAATCCTTCATCACCGAATGTTAAAATTATAGATTTAGATTGTCATGGCAATCCTTATGACTCCTTCAGATCCATAGCATACTTTGATTTACCACTGGAGAGATCCGGACCAATATACTGGACCCTGTCACATGCTCTATCTCTAACTACTCGGACTTAGATGAATTCTGATTCTGACTTCCAGTATGAAGAAATTATGTTATGTGGATGAGTGGAATAGTCTTAATTGCCATCAATGACAATACCTATCATACGAAGCAATGTCTCTTGCCAACAATCTCCCCCTTTGGCATTGATGGCAACACTTAGTGAAAAATGACTAAGTGTTACTCCCCCTTACTCTATACTCTTATGTTCATCACATGCTCTATCTCTAGCTACCCAGACTTAGATGAATTCTAATTTTGACTTCCAGTATGAACAAATTATGTTATGTGGATGAGTGGAATAGTCTTAGTTGCCATCAATGACAACACCTGTCATGAGAAGTAGTGTCTCTTTCCAACAATCTCCCCCTTTGGCATTGATGGCAACACTTAGTGAAAAATGACTAAGTGTTACTCCCCCTTACTCTATACTCTTATCTTCTCCACTGATTTCGGATCTCCCCCTTTGCTAGATTCCTCATTTTTCACTGTTCTTCACTCCCCCTTTGACATCAATGGCAAAGGATGGGGTCCGCAAGCCAAAAATCAAAAATTCTATATACAGTGCCGCATATGTACACCCAATCATTAAGTTATATTTACATGAACTTGAGAATATCTGCAAAACTACTTTTCAATTGCTCAAGTTTAGAGGCCCAACTTCTTTTCATGCCATCCAAAATTGAGATGTGTCCACTCAATAGAAATACATATGCTTCTGCCTTTGTCAGATCTGAAGGATCACTTGTCTGAACTGTAGTTTAAGCTTCTGATAGTGCATTAAACATTATTTCTAACTTAGGGGCATTCAATCCCCAGAGCTCACACATTCTCTTTGCAATATTGCCTTTTTCTTTAACAAGATTCTTTATTTCATCGGTCAAGCTAATTGATTGACATTCCTGACTTATAGGAGAAATTGTTAGAGGATCAAAATTTTGAGATAGATTTGACAATTTTTGTTCTTGCTCCTTTATCTTCTTCTTAATATCTTTACTGACTTTAGGCTAGGATAGACAAAATTTGTATATATCACCTCCATCACTTAGAGCATTTTGAATATTCTTTATACTGATACCAAGTATCATCCTATCATTCCTTATTAGGCTCCTTATTTCACTAAATTTCTTATCCAAAAATTCATTTCTGACTTTAGTCTCTGCAAACTTCTCAAAAGACTCAAAATGTGTACCTACAGAACTTATGAGATTCTTTAGATTTCTAGATGGAGATTCACAAGGATTCTTTTGGAAGGTTGGCATTATCTTCTACAATACTTCAGTTGCAAGGCCTAGCAGCTCACTATCCTCAATGTGAGATCTCAACATCTTTTCTCTTGCCTTGGCTTGAGTGAAGGATGCTATCTTCATTACTTAAAATGGATAGAGAGCATCTAGATTGATCGGTCCTTGAAACAACTCTGGTTCATTAAACTCAAGCATTTCTTTACTCTGGATACTTTTTACTACATCTATAGTGTCTCTTGCTACAATTCCTAAATCACCTTCCTTTCCTTGAGATTTGTCAATGTTAGTATCAGGACTAATTTGTTTAGATGCATCAACATTTGTACCATCTTCTTCTATTTTATCTTCATTACCTTCTTCTTTCTCTTCCTCGGATTTACCTTTCTCTATATCATCTGCAATGGGAATCTTTTCTTTGTCTTCACCACTTTCTACTTGTTCCAGAGGGCTTTGTGTAGTAGAAATATTATCTTCTTTTCCTGATTGATCAGGTGAAGCTAGAGTATCTCCTACATCACTAGTTTGGTCCACCATCTCTGTATCTTCTTTGTTTATTTGTTCCTCTTCTGGAATGTAGGAGTCATCAACCTTGGTTTGTTGCTCATTAATTTTCATCTTTTCAATATCCAGGATTGAAGAATCAATCCCATCATCAGTCTCCTCCCCAACAAATGGAAGATTGTCTCTTCAATGCACTTAGAAGTATTTTCTCTATTTCTTTAACTATTTGGTCCAATTCTCCAAGCATTAGTTTATTCATTCTCTTCTTGCTTCTGAATTCATCCTTCACTTCTTTGAATATCATATAATTCATTTGAACTTGAGTGATATGAGGGCATAGTTTTATCAATACATGCTCTCTAAGCTCCATATCCTTACTTTTTGCATTTTCTTTCCTTAACTCCAAAATGTTTGCAAGACTTGGAGGGATCTCAAAAGTTATTTCAATCAGGGCCTTGTTATAGATATTCAAATATCTAATAGTTGCTTCCTCTAATACACTCTTATCTATGTCACTGTATTTATCATAAAATTTAGTCATGGGTTCTAAATTTCCATCCACATTGACTGATTTTATTACATCTTCCACAGAGATTGTGGGCTTCTCAACATATGTATCTAGCTTCTGCCTTTTGCTTGCCTTTTTGATTTCAGAGAGCTTCTCCTTAGTCACTTTGACAACTTTTGTTCCAGAGGATTTCAACTTCTTTACCTCAACATCAGAATCTGTTTCTTCTTCATCAACTTTTGTTCTCTTATAGGTTCTTGTGGCCTTTGTTTTCACTCTTTTTCCTTCTTTTCTAGATGATTTGTCTTATAGTACCTTAGGATTGGTAGGTTTTGGAGGAACAAGGACAGTAGCAGAGCTTCTAGTAGTCCTTGATGTGGAGGAGGATCCTACCGGAGCACTTCCTTGTTTCTTATCCTGCTTGTCCTTCTCAGCCTTTTTAGTTCTTTCTCTGAATTGCCTCATGGCTTCCTTTGTGAGAATTCAATTCTTGGCCAAGTGCTCAACTTATTTTCTTACGTTTCTATTGGTTTTAGGTTCTTTGAGATCAGTATGTAGTTTTAAACTTAGCTCGTCATATGTCCCAAATCTCTCAACTATTGTGTCTTTTGGCTTGCTTAGAAGATGTTGAGAATACATATTCAAGATTTTTCCATCTACTTCGTACCCCATGGGCATGATCCAAATAGTTCTGGGTTCCACTGCTTCCATTAGGCACTTATCAGTGT
The DNA here is from genome assembly GCA_027924645.1 of Cunninghamia lanceolata. Lineage (NCBI taxonomy): Eukaryota > Viridiplantae > Streptophyta > Pinopsida > Cupressales > Cupressaceae > Cunninghamia > Cunninghamia lanceolata. The sequence goes on from BSBN01000073.1 coordinate 15,563,667, forward strand.
CAACCATAAAACATATTTCATTCTTGTACTTCTCAACAATTGATTTAGGGATTCTTTCCCTTGAATGCATCATACTCTAAAAATTCTTGAAGTATCCCCAGATTGTAGTTTTCTGAGTTTTATAATCACCAATGTTGTGAAGATGATCTCTGATTTGAATGGCAACTGGCTCATCATTAGCCTAGTGATTACCCTTTACTCCAAGTACTTCATTCATATAGTAGAAAAACAAGCATAGAACCAATGTACCATATTTAAAAGTGTTTTTCTTATCTTTCTTGATTTTGTTTAGGTTTTCAATTAGTTGGTTTTGTAATAGCTCACATAGGTCATAATCTGCATTCTTCTTCAACATTTGATATGTTGCATATATGGCACTTCCGGAGACTGAATTCTCTCTACTAGAGTGATAGATCTTGTAGCCAATCACCACGGAAGTAAACTTCACATCTGGTTCTATAATGTCATTTATGGTCATTGCCCTCTTGTCAAACTTTGTACCGGTTGTATCGGTAACAGTTTGGTTTTTCACATATTTCAACATGGGTAATTCACCAGTTGAGTTTAACCCAGTCACAATTCTGATAACATCCTTGGTAATCTTGAATGGTTTTAACAACCATATGAATTCGTCATGCATCTAACTCAAAACATACCAGACCCACTCATCTTCATGGAATGTTGGAAGCCCCATAATCTGAATAAAATGTTTATCATGCAGTGCCTTATACTCTTGTTTAAGGTCATGATTTTCATCTGTATGATGACTCTCAAACAAATCTACATACCTTTAGTCCCCAAATTCATCTATGTTTGCATGAATATAAACCTTAATATCTTCAATATGCAGCACACTATACTAAACACTTAAAAATGCACCTAATGGGTTGACTTCTATAGATTTGTGTGGATGTTTCTTAAATTTGGGTCAAGGCATTTTAGTAACATAAATGACCAAAGGTGTAGCCATTCCAAAAAGATTATAAGTTCAAAGCTTCATAGATAAATACCTTTTTCACGAGATTAGGGTTGACAGATAAATTCATCGGTCGCACTTCAATTCGTTGTAATCTTATCTCAGAAACTATTCTTCTTGCTTTCTTCAAGTGAAAAAGTGCTTTAAATGAGGAGTGAACACCTTTTTATGCTCTGCAAAACCTAATTTGTATTTGTAATAAATGCTCTACCCTAACTTCATCCAGTTACTTAGTTTTTTGAACAATTCTTCATGAATCAATCTACAAATTTTCATATCAACATCTTTTCTTCTAGAAGTCCTTCCAAAAGTTCTAAAACAATTCAAAATATCTTCTCTCAGTGTGCTAGATCTAGGAACCCACTTATTGGCTGAGGGAATTTGATTTTCAATGCAGCTCCCCCTGAGCTAGAGCTCCAAATTCAATTCCTGGAGGAATTATCAACACTGGATTCTAGTGTGGACTCATTACTATTGTTCTCAATTGTTTTCTTGACCCATGTCTTGTTCATTTCATTTTGGATCTCATTCATATCAATTTTGCCCTTGCCTTTGTCTTGTCTTTATTCATCCAATTTTCTATTCACCAGACCTCTTCTTTCATTATTCCTACTTGTGCAGAATCTTATAATATGACCAGATCTATTGCAATTAAAGCATACAACATTTATTTTCTTATATACTTGATTTCCTCTTGATCTGTAATGATTAGCCATGTTTCCAAATCCATTGCAAGCAGTAACCATTGAAAGAGTTGTCATTTTCTCTAGAGTTATTCATTATCATACTTCTACATTGATTTGATCTATGACCATACCTCTTACACTTGAAGCAATGACCAGAGAAGGATGGACCATTTTGATTTACTTTGCTTCTGCACTGAGTAGCTCTATGACCAAATTTATTACAATTAAAACAATTTCCATTGAATGATGGATACCTTTGAGCATTAGGCTGTCTTACTGGAGGTCTTCTATGTCTGTTTCTCCCATTCATTGGTTGAAAATTTCTTTGTCTGGATCTGGAGCTTTCACCTTTCTCATATCCAAGACCATGCTTGTCATCAGCCTTTTTCTATCCTTCAAGCAGTGCTTCAAGTTTAGCTGAGCTTATCTTGAACTTCTCCTTGTATTCATTTGCAACTTCTAGGTCATGTCTGAGAATGACAATTTGCCTTTCAAGTTCTCTCTCATTGTCTCTACTTTCTTGTAGATTAGACTCTAGGAGGCCAACTATTCCATCCAATCTACAACATTCTTTAGTTCTTTCTTTTAGATTTTGATTTAGGTCTTCTTCAACTTTCTTTCTATATTCAATTTCTTTGGTTAGCCTCATCACCCCGGATTCCATCTCATGTTTTAGGACAACAACTTCTTTGGCTAACTTCTCACATTCCTTTTTCTTCTCTTTCAGAGCCTCATCCTTGTTGTTGTTTTCATAATGATTTCCCAGTTGAAGAGGTTGTTCCTTCCTCTTCTCATTGGATTTGCTCAATTTTTCTTTTAAAGTCTCAATGAAGTCTTCAGCATTTTTAGGGTTCTCTTACAGCTCTTGGACTTCTGCTCTGGACTACTCAAGATCTTCTAAAGCAAGATTAAGTTGCCCTTGGAGGTTATATTCATCCATTTTACTGCCTTCCCAGGTCTTCCTCAAGCTGTTAAACTTTTTCAAAGGAACCTCACTCTGATACCAATTGTTGGAATTAGAGGTGACAACTGAGAGGGGGGTGAATTAGTTGTCTTAAAACTTTAAAACTTGAAGCAATTAATTCCACTTTACTACTTCATTAATAGATTAATAATGTTATCATGAAAAGCAAGAATCAACAACACATGAGCAGAAGTAGAAATAACACATTTGACATCAAGATTTTTGACGTGGAAACCTGGTTAAGGGAAAAACCATGGTGGGGGTTAACCCACAAAGATTATACTCTGTTAAAAGTATTACAATGGTGAATGCACATGCATTCAGGCTCACTGCCTAGAGCTCACTACTCAAAAGAAGGCTCACTTCCTATAGAAGGAAGATTACAATGAGTTTGAACTGATAATTAGCATCTACCAATGTAAGGATTCAGTTCTGATTAAGCACAGAATATTGACTTGATACACTTCATCCTCAATCTGCCCTGTTTACTATTCTACTAACATCTGAACCTTAGATCTCTACCCTTTTCACACTTATTCCATAGTCACATCACACACACACTAATAAATCACTTAAATCCATTAGTTATATATATATGCATCATGATATTCAATAACTTTTTAGTCTGCTTCAAGAACACTTAGAACTTTGTTGAGGAATCTGTTATGTTGGCTAAATCCATGCATAACTTGTAATGTGGACCAAAACTTACATTCACAAATCATCAATCATGTCAACTACTATCACCGATCATCACAAATCATCTAACTGACAACTTCCATTCATCTGGAACCAAGATCAATTACAAGGTCGACCTATTTTTCTACTGACTGTACTATAAAACTGTAACCCCATACTCAGATGCAAATAACTTTTGAATCCTTCATCATCGGAGGTTAAAATTATGGATTTAGATTTCCCTAACAATCCTTATGACTCCTTCAGATCCGCAGCATACTCTGATTTACCACCAGAGAGATCCAAACCAAGATACCGGACCCTATCACATGCTCTATCTCTAGCTACCCGAACTTAGATGAATTCTGATTCTGACTTCTGGTATGAACAAATTATGTTATGCGGATGAGTGGAATAGTCTTAGTTGCCATGAATGACAACACCTGTCCTATGAAGCAATGTCTCTTGCCAACAACAAATGATATACTTGGAGTGTTTTTATACACTCAAGATTAGGGCTAGTTGTGTTGCCCTAGATTTTAGGATGTTAATCAAACTTTAAGCCTTGTTACTTTTCAAAACTCACTTAAGGGATTTATTTAATTATTTTGATTTAGTTCTATAGTTGAGGTTGTTTTATTGTTTTAATTTAATTTAATTTTTGCATAGTCTCTTAAGTGGAATTATGCTGCCAAAATTTTAATAAATTTATATTCCGAGAGGTGTTATGCTAGTGAAATTTTTGGAGACCCGGTATTAAAATGTTGATGTATTTTTATGGAAATTATTTTGAGATGATTATATTAATTAATTTATTTAGTTGGTTATGATTTTCTGTTTTAATTTATTACAGATTAATGTTTAAAAAAGGCTTTAAAATTAATCATTTTCATAGTTAGAATGTAAGGGTTAAAATAGATTTATCTATCTTTAGTACTTATATTTTCCACATTTTAGTTCTTTTTAAAATTGTTAGTTTCCTTCTAGGGTTAGTCGAAACCATTTTCACCTTCACCTAGGAAACCTTGGGGATGGTTACTTGATGGAGACAACCCCTCTTAGTGATACTTGTTGCGACACACACCCCCTTAGTTGCTATTGTCATTGTAGGGATTGCAAAAGGAGTTTCGCATCATCCTGTAGCTTGTTTGATTTACCCACCTTTGTGTGATGCACATAATGTGTGTTGTGAGTAGAACCACATTATGTACATGTGTCACTGAGTGCGCATGTTGCGCGTGAGGGGGTTTTAGAGTCGGGTGGGAAATATTTTTTTGATATTTCATGTCATGACCACATGGCAAATGTGGGCTTGAAATTTGGAATTAGAGCCCATGTTTCAAACACTAGGTATTCTAGGTGTGTACAAGTGTTTGTGTTGGGCCAATTGTTGGTCATTCATACTTGAATTGTGTGTCTAACTCTAGCTTGTGTAGCAACGCATTTGTAAGACACATTGTGTGGGAACGACTAGTTTCCCTTGATGGTTTATTTCTGCTAACCCCCATGTATGACTTAATGTCATAGGTACTTGGGGAGTGTAATCTTGATGAATAGGGTAATTGAAGGACCGTGCAAGTCTTGCATTCGAGAGTTAGCCAACTTCTTGATAATGTTATCCTAAAGGGAGGTTAGTTGTTTGAGTATTGCTAAGTGTTTCATTCTAGTAAATCCTTGCTCCTTGTCCTAGTTTAATGGTGTATTTGACCCTCATTTAGAGATTATTGACAACTTGTTTGTACCACACCCTTCAAAAGGTGTTATTGTGGTAAAGTTATTCTCTTATGTCTATGTTGAAGGATTTCCCTAGTGAATGTTTGAGTGAAACATTATATGTTGTTAGTGCTATCACGTCGTATGAGACTTAGCTTGTTTGAGGATATTGAGTTGTGCTTACCCTACCTTGTAGGAAGAAAGAAATGTATTAAGTGGTACAATAACCTTGGACACAAAAAAACTCATGTACCCTATTATGTGTATTCCCTACCTTGTTTTTATTAGATAACCTTTGAAGTGTCGGATAAGTTCCTATCTTTTAGTAGACTCCCGATTGAGATGCAAAGAAGTTGAAGATCTTTAGATGTCCATTGAATTAGGCTTAAAGGTTAAGCACCCTAATGGATGATTGTCACATGAAGAGTGAAAAGAGGATAAAGATGGTATATTCTCTTAAAAATTGGTTTTGGTACCCTTATCGTGTGGATGTGGTAGTAGACGTTTAAAGAGTATGGCATGTATCACAAATCTTGTGACACTTGTTGTGGCATGATAAGTTAATCTCCTTGTAACATATTGGTTTCTAGTGTTTAATAAAGGCTATGCATTGCCCTTAGCATTAATTTGTAATGTGATAGGTTCACTTAAGATTGTACCTCGTTAGTTGATGGTATAAAGGTGGTGTATTTGCTTGATGTTTGAACCATGTTATGAAAGTCGAGGAGTAAGATCTAGTTACAAGTGTAATTCCCTAGTTGGTTATTATTTATAAGAACCTAAGAGCAAATTGACCCATTCCTTGCCACCTTGTTTCATTGGTTCTTGCTTACCTTTTTGTCTTGTTAGGGTAATGAATCACACTTGGGAGAAACTTATGTCTTTGTGCATAGAAGGCTATAGTGAAGCCTTGTAATGGGTTGTAGTAAAGAAAGTTAAGATTTAGTTATGCTTGTGCTTTTGGGTTATTGTGAAAATCCTCTAGTAATACTTTCTTGTATTTTAGTATGGGAGAATACATGATATGTTTAAGGTGTTTGAGTAATTAATGCGACAAGATAGTTGGAGTGTCAACCCTTCTATCTTAAAACATTAAGTTGATGGATTTTAGTAAGTAATGGGATGAGTCCCTTGTGCAACTGATTGCACAATCCCACGAAGATGATCCTAATGAATAAAATATATTATTGTATAGAATGCAATAATTCTAGGTGTTGAATTGAATAAGGATTCACACATCTTGCTAGAGGGTAATGATCCTGAACAGTCACTTGATTTGTTATCTTAGAAGTGTTTGGGATGGTAAGGATGAGTTGGGAAGTTAAGTTCAATTTCTAAATAATGGTAAGCTTGGTAATTATGCCTATTGGTATTTAGTGGACAAATGTTGTGAATGACACATGTGATTGGCATAGATGTTCCTATTGGAATGTTTATTTGGGTGTACTTTCAAAGGAAAATGTTTGGAGATCCCTTTGTACCTTTAAATTTGTATTTGTGTACCTAATTCTCCATGGGCACTAGGCTTGTACTTCTATCCTTTTTTTATCCTTAGTAATGCTTGAGGCTATGGGCATTATTAAGACAATGGTTTTGAACTTGAGTTTAAATTGTGGACATTTTGGTTGGTTGCTTTCCAACCATGTCACATGGAATTTGTACTAGGATAATTAACATGATGTTAGTCATGACTAGGGTTGGTATAGAATGGATTCCACTCTAGTATCTTGGTATCTTGAGCGAGATTAGTCGTTGCTTTTATGAGTTTTTTTGTGTGTTCATGAGTTATGGAGGTAAATTAGAGAATTTAAGATGGACTTGGTAGTATCCATGAAGAGGATGGTATGTGTTCCTTGCTAGGAATAACTTAAGGTACTACTTTGAAGGTGACTCTTAGGATACATGACTTTTGGCAATCTTTTCCAAGCATGTCCTAGGTTTCCTAGAATATGTGGGTGTTCATTTAGAAGAGATGATTCATGATCTTGGTTTGGAGTGTGACCACTATTCCTCTTCTCCTATTGTGTGACTATGTTATATACATATGATGTTGTAATGTACAATTTTGATAACATTATTGAACATAATTATTTACATGATGAAATTTTTATTGTTTGCAAAACTAGTAGTATTAGAATTCTTTTCTTGGGCTACTTTGTCAACTTACTTTCTTATAGTCCTCTTACATCAAGGACTTGTTTAATTGTATTTCGATTCAAATTTTGAATGTTGAATTTTGGTGCCACTTTTGAATTTCATTTATCTTTTAAATTTGAATTATCTTTTGGATTTTAATTTTTTGAATGTTATTCATTAAATTTTATTTAAAAGCTTATCTTTTGCAAGATTATTATTTTGAGGATTTTCTTATTATTGAAATTGCTGGTACATGTGTAGTGATATGACTTATGTGATTTACCTTACCCATAAGAGGTATTTGGTGAGAGGAAAAGCGGGATAGTTGGTATTGGTTATGTTATTGTAAGGTTGAGAATTGTAGATCAAATTGGTAAAGGATCGTTGGAATTCCTTGTTGACCTTGAGCCTTGGCGAGTATTACCTTGGTACTTTCCCTTTTGGGAGGCTAAATTTTATAAACTATGAAAAGAACAATGCTAGAAAGGTTCAAAGGAGTAGTCAGGTTGGGAAAACCTTGAGATCCTCCTATTGTTGCATATACCCATTATCCTCATGGTATTGGCTCCTTTGTAATAAAGGTTTTTTTTTGGAAATTCTTCACTTGATTAGAGGTGGACTCTTGAGTTTTGTAGTGACATGGGTGTTTAGTCTTTCATTCCTTGATGCTAAGAATGCATGGACATGTGGTTCTTATCTATTCTACAAGTTTGACCTTGATAGTTTAGTGGAGACCTTTTGATAGCAGAGGCTATCGAGACACATGAGTCACGTGCATATTGCATAGAAGCTAAAATGTTTTAACTTAGTATCGGTGGTTTGGTGAGTTAGATGCATGTTTGGGGCTATGATCAGTATGATTATTGTAGCTATTTGTGTTGCCCAAACTTCCTATTGGTTGTTTTTTGTGTTAGTTGAAGTTAATTTAGATGGCTAAGAGAAAATAGGATTTTGGTAAAGTTCTTAGTGATGTCAAAAGACCTTTAGTGGTGCTAACCTTCTTGGTGTGACTTCATCTTTTATGACCTTGCTAGTCTTGGTGATTTATATTAGGGCATCTAATGTCCTTGTATTTTGTAATGCTAGTAAGGTTTTTCGTAATTATGTTGTTTTTAGATCCTTGACTTCTCCTAATTAGAGCAGGTTATCCTCTAGATTAATTGTTAAGTGATTTCCTTATTAAGATCATTATTGCATTTCTTACCATTGATTTAAAAATCATTTTGTGTTCACCATCTTGTTGGCATGATTGAAGGTGGGTTGCTCTACCCTCACCTCTTTGTTGACTTCTAGGAGGAAGTTTAGTCTTAGGGGGGAGGATGTGAGGCCTACCCTTATTACACCTCCTGATTTGACTATGAGACCTATTTCATTAGATTATATTTTGACATTGAACATTTTTAGGGCTGTTGATCCCGTATATTAGACATTCGATGAGTTTATTTTGTGTATTGATTAGATAGATGAGCTATTATATGATGATGATATATCTTTACATGCTAGATTATATTCTACTTCTATGATGATGAATGTTTTATAATACTTGATATGATTGAATTTATAGAATGACCTAATTGAGTTGATGAAATATTATGTCAATTTATGATTTCATGATCTTGATTGTGTTTTTGTAAGTAAATTTGATTTGGGAATTAAGTGAATCCTATCTTGTGATTTGGAAGTGATCTAATTGAAAATGTATGAACTCATGCGATCATGTGTGTGCATAATTTAATTGCTTCAGCTATGATATACATTGGGCTATTGATTTGTGTGTAGTGTGATGGTAATTTCCATGGCTAATGGAAACTACAGGTCATAAAAATAACCCTGAGTAATTATCCCTGTGAAACAAACCTAGTCCCTAAGGTGGACTAACGTTAATTGTTGTTTGAGCATGAATGTAATGTGTTAATACTTTATTTTTATTTTGTATTTAAGTCTCATAAGGTTGACTTAGGATGGGGTGGATGATGACCATGTGTCATTTTCATTCATAAGTTTTATGTCCTTTTTTAATGATGTTTTTTGAGTTTTTTAATGTTAATTTCATGTGTTTAAGGGTCCTAGGTCAAGTACCTATGGGTTAGGTACCTTATAGACGTCACATCATGAGTTTTAAATCATTTTTTACTCCTCTTTTTGACCCTAGGAGTTAAGTGCCGAGATTAGGGTTTTGGGTTGAGGGTTGGGTGACTTGTCACATCCAATCCCACAACCCAAGGTTCATGTAAGGACTTGGGAAGAGAACCCCTAGTGCTTCCCTATTCCCCATGCCTCACACATGAGTGAGGAGGTGGGTGGGGAGGTGTACTCTTGAGGAGGAATGAGAGGATGACATGTGTCACCTCCGTACTCCTCAATACCTCACACATGTGTGAGAGTACATATGGGGAGTGATGCTTGGGAGAGTGAAGGAGAAGGTGATAGATGTCACCTCCCTACTCCTCATTATCTCACACATGTATGAGAGCACATATGGGGAGTGGTACTTGTGAGACTAAATGAGAAGGTGGGAAGTGTCACCTCCTCATTCATGGGAATGGTCTTTGAAACCCTATTTATCTCGCTCTTGTTGAGGTGAGAAGGGTTCTTTCTTTTTGGGCTTTGGTTATTGATTTGGGGAAGGAGCTTAGTCTTGGAGAGGAAGAATTGTGCAAGGAACTTGGAGTTAGCTCTTGGAAGTTCTCACCAAACATCCTTCATCACTTGAGACTTGAGAGGTAGGGTCGCAAAGTCTCAAGTCCTCCTTATGCTTGTTTATTTTGTATCTATGCATGTAGTTGTGTTATTCTTTTGTTTCATGTATTTTCTTGATGTTGTAATGGGTTTATGGGTTGTAATAATGAGCTCTCCATGTGAGAGAGCTCACCATGTTTTGGGTAAGAGAGGAGAGAACCTCCTCAGAGAAAACCTTTCCTTGTAAAGGAGTTTTTCATGGCTATGGCCTTGTTTATGGGAATATTTGATAGTTTTGTGTATGGCAAGAGTGCCTTGATTATATTTGGGGTTATAAGTGGTTTTGATAGCAAGAGGCTATGATATTTGGTTATTATGAGTTTTGAGGACTTTGGTTTGGTTTAGTTTTCACCTTGAGTTGAGTGAGTCTGCTCTCTCTCCCTTAAAATCCTTTCGTATGGATGATGTGTGTTAAGTCTCCTTGGGTGGGTGTTCATGTGTATTATTTGAGTGTGTGTGTGTGTGTTTGGAATCCTTTGTGTGAGTATGAACCCAGTTATATTGTGGGCCTCCTAACTCGGGGCTGGCTTGCCTGCAAGCCAATGGTTGGGAGGTGAAATTCCCTTAACATTGGGAAGATTTTGATTATATTGCAAATTTGACTCTTGGAGAAGAGCTTGGAAGAAGTTTTCTTGAAGTGAACATGGGTTATGTTGTGTTGTAAAATTTAGGCAATATAAATGCCTTGGCTCTTTTGAGCCTTGTAAGGATTGGATATGTGAGGGAGTGAATCTCTTTCTTGTTAAATTTTCCTATTGTGTATTTAAGCCCTTTGTAAAAGAAACTATTTCATTATGTAAATGGTTTTAATTACAATTTATTGCTATCTTGTTGTCTTGGAAAATAAAATATCCCTCTCTCTCTGCCTTCTTCTATGTGTTATTGGATATTTTGCTTATGAAAGAAAACAAAAATAGATCATGAATATATTGTTGCTTTGAAAATAAAATGGCCATTTGTAATATAAATCAAAAAGAGATATGTTTACTTGTTACTTACCTTGTTAGTGGAAAAGAGAAAATGACTAGTTTTTTTTTTAATTTACATGTTTATAACCTCACTATGAATTTTTTTCCCCTTGCTATTTTGTGACTATTGAGGTTAATTAAATATTTATGTAAAAAAACTAATAGAGAAGAAAAAAAGAGAGGATAAAATAGGTCTATATGTATAACTGAACATTTAAATATATTTAAGATTTATATATAATTTATATTTTATAGATTTTACAAAGGCATTAGGTTTTTTTTGTTATGAAGATTTTTTTTAAAGAAAGGGAGCGGCGGTAAGGCCAAAGCCATGTTCACAGTCCTCCCCCACCACTAGTGGCACTGGGAAGGGGGTTAGGGACTCCCCCGCTCCCACAAAGTCGTGGGCTCTGTGGGGCGGGAGGCTCCGCCCCCGGCCCTACCGCAAGTTGTGGCCTTCATAGGCCACAAATCCACGGGCCTATGGGCTATGCAGCCCACGGCCTTGCAGTCATTCGGCCCCGCATTATATTGTGCCTTTCAAAATTTCAACCTTGATTTATATTTTTTATTATCTTTGTGCCTATATATATGTGTGTATATATATAGATTTAATCATACCTCTGTGTGTATTGTTGTCAATTAGGATTGCACCCTAGCGAAGTTAGACTTAATGCTCCTGTTGAAACATGGAAACATTCTCAAGCTGTTGGTAACTATGATGAGAATGAATCTCCAGAGAGGGCTAGTTCCCCTAGTAGATCACCTAGACTAAAATGATTTATATGATCAAAAGGATAGAAAGATAACATGAAATGGAATCCTCAAACCTATAGGGTGATGGAACAAAAATTAAGATTTATTTACTAACTCCACGCACAATCAGTTCTCAAAACAATAACTTTCACAACCTCAAATGAAACACACACCACAAAAGTGTCTTGCATGAAGGTTCGAAAATAAACACAACATGCAATCTGTATTATATGAAATTTCTGCACCCACACTTGTAACAATAAGACATAAAAAGGACCCAATAGTTGGAATCACAATGATAACATCAAACTATTACTACAAAATGAGACAAAATGATGAGATAGGAATGTTCTATTGCCTTTATTAAACTAAAAGGAGTATAAGGACATGAGAATCTGAGTACAAATGAAGGCTTATAGAACTTTTTGCAGTGTGCAAGAAAGAAAGAAGCAAATCTGAACTACCTAAACTGATTTTTTCTCCTCTTATATATAGCCAAAAGTCTTTCTAAAAACCCATCCAGTTGTCTTACCCAAAAGAAGAAACTAAAATAGAAACTTCAGTTTGCCCAGTTTTTTCCAATTTCGCCAAAAAGACTTGAACTCAAAATAGGAAAGCTTATCCATACTTGCTTCACTTTAACTGCATTTTAATAACAATTATTAAAGAAATTTATAAGAACATTTCTTTTAATAATGTTTTACAATGCTTGCAGTTTTCAACTCTGATTTTTTCACAAAGGAAGGAAAAAAGATTTGATTTGTTTGATTTTGCAAAAATAAACAAGGCCTACATTTTGATTTTCTAGCCTAATTTTTTCCCTCCAAAGGTTGTGAAATAAACCTAAGGCATAAGCCTAGGTATCATATATGCAAAGGTAAATATAATACCACGAAGGTATTAGTGAAGGCATAAAAAATTAAATCAATAAGACAAAAATATCAAGTTGAATTAGGGAAAAAGAAACCCTAAAGCAAGACCATCGAGCCCTATCTCATTTTGCATCATTTGCACTTTGACTTTTGAAAACTTAGTTTTGCACACCGCCACCACCATCGCTAGGGTTTGAGCTTGGAAACTTTGATTCACTACTGCTTCTGAGAGATTTACATAGGAAATCGTATGGTGAGTCATTCTCAGTCACAAATATGATATTGTTCTCCATTTTGAAGCATTCTTGGGCTTTCATGGCTACATTCATGACTACTTTCTAATGTATTTCATTTTTGGTTTATCTTTTGTTGATATTTCCTCTGTATTTGAGGCTGATACTGGAGGGTTTTTGTACAGCTTTCATCATGAGTATTGAATGTCTCCTTTTATAGAAAACAGTGGTAACCTCCTACCCTTCAAACTTTGTATTCTCTTTTACTTTCTGTTAACACAATGCTCAATTTGAGCTCTTGAAACTGCAAAAAGAAGGAACCTTTCATTTTTTCCATGTATGGGTCGTGACCTCAATAGACATTTCTGAGTTTCCTTTGTGCCTGAACAACTTTATATGCCACGGCTTTATTGCTTGTAGGTATTTGCTCAAGCTCAAAGGTTTATTGCTTGTTGTATCTATGTGACTCCATGTAAACTTTAGATAAGATGGGTTCAAGACCCCTGGTCATGGCTTCTCTTTTTATGAAAACAAAATGGAAACCCTTGACTTCTAACACATAGTTCCAAGTTTCTATTTTCTGCAAAATAAAACTCCCTATATACTAGGCTGCGGCTTCTGCATGTCTTCACTTTTGTTGCTGAATACCCAAGCACCATCATGATGCTCTATAGTTGGATGATAACATTGTTTACTTTTCCAACAGAAACGAAAATATTTTACTTCATTCTATATTCCTCCTTCAAAGCCGTATATGGCTGCCACTGTACTCTTGATGTGATTATTTTTGTTCAGCCATAAACTACCTTTTATGACTGCACCTTATGACTATTTTGACTTCTATGGGCTAAGAAGAATAAATTATTCTGACAAAGATTTTTATTTATTGCTTCATGACAATGGCATTTGTTACCTTTGTTGCTTCATATGGACTCACATACATACTGTAGACTTTGCACTTTGTGATGAAATCTATAGAATGAGTTAAAATATATGTTGTTCTTCTTTGTATCTCCTGTAGATGTATATGAACACTGAGATTTTAGTCTCTTCTTGCTATATTTGTGAACTCATATAGTGCATTCTTACTTTAGGTTCTATTCTCATATAATTGTGTATGCATTTGGTATATTCTCTATTTGATGATTGTGATAGTGGTCTATTTATATTCTCTCAAGCTCACTGTACCTTCTAAATGTTGCATCTATATCTCTCTTTTCATGACTCCTGTAGTTGCACTTGTACCTTATGATTGTATCTTCATTTGGTAGAGGTATATGGTGGTTATATGATGAATGGACTGTCATTAAGTTGACTATCCCATGGTTTAAAACATTGCAAATTCCTCTCTGCCTCTCTCTAATAGTTTGCTACTCCTTTACTTCTTATAATAGTTAGACATTATGATTATTCAATTATTGCTTTATTCTTATGATTGCAATAAAATGTTCACCATAGCTATAGTATAGTGCCATGATAGTATGGCTACTGAGCAATAGATTTGCATCTTGATCATTCTAATCCTCCATCATAGACTTGTACCCTGCTACTTCTTTATATATCAGACAGCTGACATGGCATTATACTGTAGATATCAATCATGACTCAGTTGTTCCAGTCTATGTGGATTGTTTATGCTACACTTCACTTTGTGGATATAGATATAGGATTGTTTCTCATTATATAACTGTCATCTATCTTCTTTAGTTGATAATATGCTTCTTGGTTGATGGGACAATCATGATCATGATTGATTTTTGTCCTTTATGGTTGTTTCATTCATTCAATAGCAACTTTACACTTCATTCACAACAAAAAGTGGTAAATACATATTCTATTGATGTCCAACTGCTACTGCATGATGTATCCTTGGTTGTCATGATCTTGATGTGGTATTAAATATTGTTCATAATGATAAAGTAGGCATTAATTGTCAAGATGACAATATTCGAGATGACTGTGGTGTCCATTGTTTATATTCTTGTAGATCATATACATCCATGCACTGTGTGTTCACTTGACCGCCTCAGTATGCCTTTGCATGATGTCTAGATAGTAAAGAGACTTGCTCTTGTACTTTGTCATTATGAATGGTATTTATGACTGTTCTACTTCATTAGCTGTCCATGATGTATTGGTGTTGTCATTGACTTTCAATTAGAATATGCTTTTATTTATTAATCTAAAAGTTTATTTTCTTATCTTATATTCCCCTTAAGATCAAGGGACAGCATGCTGGGCTCAACCCTTGTGGGAGCCCATTTTTGCACAACATGCTATGATGTCTTCAAAAATGGATCAACAACATAATTTATCCTATACCTGCATAGTGAACAAACATGTTAGATAAAACAATAATGAAGTTCAATGCTCTTCCTAATGATGTTTTACTTTTCAAGCCCTCTTGCATGTATCTAATGTTTGTCAACTGATTCAATGCAACATAGGCAATGTATTATACTTCTGTTGATAGGCACGTAGGAAGACTAATGTCTGAAGCTCTAACAACTCCTCTCATCATGATACAAGTTCACTCAAAGATCGGGAGCGAGGAGGTTCAAGCTTCCATGAAGACCAACTCAAGACCTTAATTAGGTAACGATGGATATACCTCTTCTTATATGCTCTTTTCCTTTCTTTATCTTCAAATGCATAGTAGATTTCTTATGTTGTATTGGTTTAGCTATTCCCACGGCTTGTGTGGGACAATTGATCTATTCTTTCTTTCTAATGAATACAAATACAACACTTATGCAGTCTTGTGTATACCTCCTTTGTAAAATGAATGAAAGCATTACAATATGAAATGAAACAACTTCTTATAGTCCATGAAATCTCCTTTATGTTGTAAAGCATTAAATGACAAGTTGAATGCTTTCCTTTCTATTATAACACATGGCATCATAAAAATGAACTCTTTCCTTTTCAGCCACTTTAAACTATGCAAAGGTCAAACATAGGAGAAATATGTTAAGAACTTTTCATCTTAAATGGAAACAACTACTTCAGCTCTACCAATTTGAGTTGTAGGTGAAAAATTAGTAACATTTCTAGCAATTTCTATTGAATACTTGTCTACTAAGCATATAGACCAGTTGCTTTAACTATCCATTGGGCATGGATTCAAACTCTTCTCTTCTCACACTCAAAAAACTATGAAAATAAATTGCAAACTACTCCAAACAGCAGCAGAAAACCAAACAGAACCAAATTGAAAGCAAACTAAAAGGCCTTGGTGGCCAGAAAACATATGCAGCAGCACTTAGCAAAAGAAAATAATTAAAATAAATGTGCCTTAAGCACTTATTAGAAGAAAACACTACTGTAACCTACTCTAACCAACCAAAGAAGCTAGTCAAACAAACCCATTAACTGGCTTTGTAAAATAACTCCCCCTTCTAACCAACCTAGGATGTTTTGCAAGGTTATGATTTATTACTGATGAGATATGACCCATAAGAACATACCTTATAGAATGTTGTAAAACTCTCTGAAGAACAAAAACAAACCCACTCACCATCTGAACTTGATCATAGATACTGTTGTTATGGGGTGAATAGATGATCTGGTTCTGCTACTGTAAGGATGCATCTCCTCTTTCGGTACAATGGTAACATGTGTCTCCTTATTTACCTATTTTCCAGCTAAATCCTTGATTGGACACCCTCTTGCAAGGGTGAACCTTTGGCTAATACTCCTGGTTTCTTGATTGAGATTAGTTGTTACATCCTTTTTCACAATTTGAACCTGATTTGAAGGAGATGTACATCTATCATCGAGTAATGAAGGAATGACTATTTTTTCACCTGAATATGCTAATCACATACTACCATTTCACATTGCATTAAATTATCATCAGTGTTAGAACAAAAAACTTCTATGATGCCTAAAAACATATTCTCATCAAACTCATAATCTTGCACTGAATCCAAATGGGTTTTATTATTTTGTTGTTCAAAACTAGACATTGATGTCAGAATGCATGTGTTATCTTTGTGCTCGTCAACAAATTTAGGAAATTCATCAAACAAATTAGATAAATTATGAGACTCAACCTCTACTTGGAAAGAAGTACCTTGCTTTTGGTCTTGCTACACTTGCACAAAATTTGCATTTATCTCGACATCTTGATTACTCAAATCAAGGTTGTTGTCTATGATATGTTCATTAATTAGTATTTTGTCTAGATGATTTACATCATTCTCACAACCATTCTCATCTACAAAAATAGGTAGTGTATCAAAGCTATTAACTAAAACCTCCTTAACGTTATCTAAGATTGTAACAAAATCATCACATTCCTCTTGAATTTTTGATAAAAGAGGACTATTTTTTACCTCATAATAGTTCTCAGCCAATTGTCTAAGTTCCATGATAGGCTTATCTTCACACTCCTCTACTTTATACAAGACCCCATTGTCAAATTGCTTAGCTTCAATCAGCAACTCCTCATATTGTTGAGGATCTTCTTGTTGTTTGAGACTGTTGTCTTTGGTATGAGCATGCTTTCCTCCTCTGGCTCAACAAAACCAAGTAATTGATTGAATAAAGAAATTGATTTCATGATAGTTTTTCAATCATATGTTGCCATCAATGACAAAGGGGGAGATTGTTGCAAGTATGTGCTAATCGGTGTTGTCATTGATGTCAACATGTTTGTGTTGTCATTGGTGTCAACTGTATCTTCTATTGTTGCAATTGTTGACTGATTAAGTTGTTATGTTAAGATGTTTTGAATAACTTATAGATGTGCTCAAGATGATAAGAATATGGTCCTGATGTTTTATGTCTAGAAGCTTTTGAGAAAATTTGATAAATACTAAAGACAGTGTTGTGAAGAAGTATTCTGGTGTACAGAATACTATCTGAGCTTTTGCTTCACATTTCCTGTGTGTTGAAGATTGGAGTCTGAGTTTTGGATATGTTTTAGAGAAGTGTTTTAAGATGCTAAATCTAGAATTTGGTGGTCTAGATCACTATGTAGTAGAAGTTATGTTCACCAATTTGAAGATTGTATTTGACAGAGTTTCTGAGTTGTACAGAGGTGTCTGGGAGAAAGTAGTTTGCCTTGCATTTCTCCGTAGAGTAGTTTTAGGTGCTGTACTTTTGGGCATATGTTTATAAGGTCCTTAGTTATCTTCATTCCAAAGGATTTGTGATTTAATGCTCCAGAAAGTAAAGTCTCGTGTAGCAGAGTTCAACAGTGTTTGTTGTGAGCAGTCTGTGATCTATCTTCAAGTGATATCTGTTGTCTTCAAGTGAGATTTATTGTGGCTAGATTTATCAGCTCCTAGGTGATTTTATGTTGTTCATGGATGTCTCTAGATTGTGTTGAAGGCATGTTCTTGATATGTAAGCTATGATTGAGCTCTTGGAAGTGTGTGCTTAAGTATTCTTGGTGTTTTCACAAGTTTGGCTGACTTGGGTGCTAACACTCTTTGCGGATGTGTTTCATGGATTGTAGAAGCATGTTGAAGTGTATGAAGATGAATTTGGGTCTGAGTTGAGCCATGAAGTGTTCTACCTTCATTCATTTGATTTGCAAGATTGTTTAGGTCTAGACCTAATTTCAATTATGTATGTTTGCTGACCTTGAAGGTTGTTTCAAATATTGTAGAGTGTGTTGCTAACCTTGATGTATGTTCCAAGGTTGATGATTGATATAAATAAGTGTAAAGAATTTTTGTAAATGGTGCAAAGATGTGAAGATGAGGATGTGTGTGTTGTGAGGCTATGAAGGAGATAAATACTATGCTTCAATGGAACTGAAATCAGGCATGTCGTAGATGCTATTATATCAGTTCATGGCAATGAACCATTCTAGTAGTGAGCCCCATTGGCAGTGAGCCCCATTGGTAATGAGCCCTATTTATAGTGATCCCTATTTCTAGTGAGCATTTCTTTGGGCAGTGAGCCTCTTTGTAATTCGGTATTGATACTACTATATATTGTGATCTAATCCTAACCGTCCAGGTTTTCCATTTGAGAGTTTTCCACATAAAAATATGGTGTTCTCTTATGCATGGTGTTGATGTGATTAAGTTTCTCTTATCTTTTTTTCATGTTTAATCTTAATCTTAGTTGTCTTGTGCATTCAACAATTGGTATCAGAGCCTAGGTCATGGGCTTGAACTCCTCGCTTGCACTAGGGGATTGTTGTAAGGTGTGTGCCCTTGGTCTCCTTGTGCTATGCAGTGCAGCACTTGGGTACATGACAAGGCTTAACCACCTCTCATGGATTCATTTACTCTAGCAGTTGTATTGGGAATTAATAGGTCAACCTTTTAGTGTAATGGCAACTGCCTTTCCAAAATCCTTCCCTAGCTAAAAATAGATTCACATCTTGTTTCTAAAACCACGACCATCCCATTTCCTATTGCATGCTCCAAACCATGAACTATCAAGGAAAAGGCTTACGCCTTCGTGAACAAGGCATCTTGGAGCAAATACATGTCAAAATTAGTTCATACTCATAAGGCCTTGGTTACATATCTCAAGGAATACAATCTAAACATGTTGGTACCACCTTTGTGCCTTATCTTGAAGTCTAACTCCTAGAATAGGAGTAACAATTGGCATATTCTTTCTTGAGTAATTGGTTTGTTCAATAGATACTTCAAAGGTTCATGATCAGTATAGAAGGTGAATGGTGTGCATAATAAGTAGTGTCTAAATTTTTGTAATGCATATACCATGGCTAGAGCTTCTCTCTCTGCAGTTGTGTAGTTTCTCTTGGCCTTTGATAGTTACCTACTGGAAACTGCTATGGGATGGTCTTTATTGCATTTGGGTTATGCTAATACTATGCCTATGGCAATCCCTGATGCATCAACATGTACGTGGAATGGTATGTTCCAATATGGAAATATCAGTATAGGTGCTTCGGTAATCTTTTGTTTCAATGTATCAAAAGAAGTTTGACATTGTTCATGTTCCATTCAATATTTTTACCTCATTTCTTCTTTATTAGTTCTTCTAGTGGTGCTTCTATTGCCACATATCCTCCAATGAATTTGTAGTGATATTTGATATATCCAAAGAATGTCTTCACCTCTGGTGTTGTTTATGGTGGAGGAAGTGTCATTATTGATGTGACTTTTAATGAATCAACCATTAGCCCTTATTTACAGATAATATGTCCTAATAAAGTACCAAAAGGTACTACAAACATATATTTTTTCATGTTGAAGGATGTTTGAAGACTACTACATATATTGATCATCACTCTTAATGCTTGTACATGATCTTTTACTAACCCATATACTGTCCAATCATCCAAGTATACCTCCAAGAAGTCATGGACGAAGTCCTTGAATGCATGTACCATTATTCTGTTGAATACCATTGATGTGTTCTTTAGGCCAAATGGCATTACTGTATACATGAGTGATCCAAATTATGATGTAAAAGTAGTTTTTGGTTGGTCGTCTTCTTTTATCTTAACCTGGTGATAGCTAGAAAATCCATCAGTGAATGAGTAGATCTCCCTTCTTGCTACTGATTCTAGTATTTCCTCAGTAAAGGAGTTAGGAATGGTTCATGTATACATTTTTTGTTCAGATCTTTATGGTCCACACGTATCCTTACTTCCCCATTTTTATTATTCTACACTATCATTAGACTTATCTATTCCTCATCATCTACCAATTTGATGATTCCTATGCAATCATTTTATCCAGTTCTATCTTAACCTTTTTCTTCATGTTGGGATTTAATCTATAAGTCTTTTTCCTTTGTGGCTTCACTCATCTTTTAGTTGTATTTTCATAAATCCCACGTTTTCTTTTATACCTTTTAGATCTATAACTATTCTAGAGAATAACTCCTCAAACTCTAACAGTATTTTTGCAACTTGTACCACTACTCATTCATTCCAATAGTCCCCTATTTTGGCCATCTGGGGATCACCCTCTTTGGTGATATTTTCTTCTCTTAGTTTAATTGGTTGATTGTAATATTTTTCTTTAGGTTCAATTATTGTTTTCACTGGTACTTGTGACTTTAAGGTTGTTAGTGTTGACTATAAATACTTATAATTGAATGAAATGTGCTCTTCAGATCTAAAAATAAACTAATCATGTGATGCCACATTAACACACCAACAAAACATGAGTTAATGAACATTTATTGGTCCACTCTTTTTTGGGGTCTTTTTGGACACCTCAACAAAAAGTGTGTTGATGTGGGCATGAAACTTTAGTTATAAGCAAGGGCCTTGCAAAGTAAGCTTATGTAAAAATTTTGGAGTGATTTAAAATTACCACATATGATTTTGAGAGGCATTAAGTTAGTCATATGTAGGGTTTTGTTTTAATTTTAGTGTTTTAGTTTAATTTGCAGAGTTTTAGTTTAATTTGTGGGGTTTT
Source organism: Cunninghamia lanceolata (assembly GCA_027924645.1). NCBI lineage: Eukaryota > Viridiplantae > Streptophyta > Pinopsida > Cupressales > Cupressaceae > Cunninghamia > Cunninghamia lanceolata. Next base: position 15,584,754 of record BSBN01000073.1, read on the forward strand.
AATTTGAAGTTTAAGGTTTTAGTTTGATTTGTAGGGTTTTCATTTTATATTTAATGTTTAAATTTTAAACAAATTTATAAATTTAAAATATTTGAAAAATATTTTTTCCCAAAAAATTAAGTTTCAACTTTCATTTTAAAGAAATAAAATTAAAAAACAAGGTAAAATAAACTTACCTATTGGGATGGAGGAAGGGTGGTTGGCTACAACTCAGTGAGGTTGCACTGATCTAGACAGAAGTTTATCTGTCAACTTTGATTTAGGAGAAAGTGAAAGTGATTTTTTTTTCTTTTTTTCTTTTATTTTAAAGGTTTTGGGTAGAACTGTATCACCCAATAAGGTATTGGGCATAAACCTTCTACCTCAAAACTACTAGGCACACATGCGTCACGTATATGCCACATGGTTTTGAGCATAAACTTCTCGCACAAAACTTTCTTGAGGGAAAACCTTTTGCTTAATACCATTTTGTTGGTTGAAAGTGTGAAACGGATTTGAAAGAAGGAATGGGAGGGGGTTAGTGCTTCACAAAATCCCTTTGACATATTTTAGTCATTCTTCGGAGGTTCACCCTTTGGAGAATCTAATTTTTGTGATGGTAGCTCATGAGGAAGAAAAAAGATGCAAGGATCTGGTGTAGGCTATAAGCATGACCTACTCATTGAGAAATGATGAGATTCTTTTGGTTATAGAGATATACAATCATAAAGTAGTTCAATACTTGGATCCATTTGATTCATTATCTCCCATTAGGGATGATTAGCACCTACATCTTACAAGATATCAAAAGATTAAGAGGAAGCACCCTTGATAGAACAAATGCAATGTTAGATGAAGATACAAATAGTGTATGTGCTACATGGTTCCTCATCAGAACTAAATGAGGTTCATGTTACTCAAATTTCATTTGGTGTTGTTGCTGCATGGTTACAAAATCTATACATGCCTATACAGGGCTTATAAGTCAAGATAAGAGCTTATCTGTGAAACCTTAAAATCTATGTAAGATAGTGAATAGGTTTGTTCTAGGGCTGCAAGTCCGTTGAAATACACAGTGTATATAACCATTTAGGAGGTTTGTATAACCATTTCAAAGCTCTATGAAAACCCTAGAAGCTCCATGAAAAACTTAAAGAGTCTATGAGAAGCATAAGAATGTCTAAAAAGTGTAAACTTTGTATAAAACATTTCAAACTCTGTATAACCTTAGAAGCTCTGTACATATAAAACATGGAAATGTTTATGAAACCATTGATAGGTATATTCTAGGGTAAAGACCATATATCTGTTAAAATACACACTATGTATAAATAGATCTTGTTATACATATGGTTCTTAGTGTTGTCATTGATGTCAACACTATCATGGAGGTGTGATGGTGTTCATGGTTGGATGTCATGTGTAGAGAAGATACATTTCATGGTTGGATGTCATGTCCCATCCAACAAGAGAAAAGAGAAGATACAGTTCATGGTTGGAAGTCATGTCCCATCCAACAAGAGAAGAGAAAATATAGTTCATGGTTGGATGTCATGCCTTGATCAGTGCAATTAAGTATGAAGACATATTATTATGGGAATTAGAAGCACTAAGATGATTAGATGTGTTTCTAATGTTACTGATGGCCTGAATCATGTGTGTTCCAAGTTTCATGATGATTAGATTACCAGAAGAGTGTTTTGTTATTGACAAGCTGAAGACAGTGTTGTTTCTATGAAGATGTTCTAAGTAGGACAATGGAATGCTCCACATTCCTCCACATTTACATATATGGCTATGCAGTTATGGAATCATGTTCAGGGTGTAGTGAAGGTGATAATTCCAAAGTCAAATCATTTGTCCTTCCGTTGTGAAAGTTATGCATGATAGAGTACTGGCATGTGTTTTGGTAAAGTGAGTTGGTGTTGAAGACCTGTTGGAATGCTCCACATTCCTCTAGAAGTGAATGGTTGCCATTATAGTTTTGTGGACATGTTTATGGATGTACATTACATGCTTCCTTCCAGTTTGAAGGCTCTTGGTGGTTTGCAAGCTTAGTTTCTTAATGATAATATGTTGCAATGTGTTCTAGATGACAGGTTGTTCTCAGAGTTCATGATTGAAGATGTGCGGTGCAAACTCTTTGATGTGCAAAGGTAAAGGAGTGTTTGGAGATGTTGTATGAGTCCCACAGACTCATCTAGAAAGTTTCATGAACATCTTTCTTGTTTCCAATACCACACAAGGATTTTAAGTTGTTGTGTTCATTATGCTTCAAGGTTTGAGTGTTTTTGCTTAAAGCTATCCTATTTTCAAATGAGCAGAGTATGCAGATGTAATTCCTTGGTGCTTGATTCTGTGAAGGGTGTTTTGGACCTAATTAAGAAAGTTCTAATGTCCGCAAGGCATGGGACTTCTTCTGGTGTAGCATGTAGTCTTGTTTAGGACTTGTTGTCTACACCTTCCATGTTGTGTGTTGTCTGGCCAAGTTGTAAATGGATTTTCCATGTTGTATCTAACTGACAAGCAATGTAATCAATGTAATATCTTGTATAAATTGTAAATCAAAATGAATGAGGTGAGGTGTGATTGCAAAGTCATTGATAAGGCTTGCATGCAAGATAAAGAGAAGAATGAATGCAAATTGATGTACGAATGAAGGAGAAAGAGAAGTTGTAGATGATGTCCTGATTCATCTTAAAGACATATATGTGATAGTGACCAAGTGTAGAGTGTGCCTAACTAATCTAATCATTAGAAGAAAGTGTGAAAAGGTAGAATTGCAATCATCAAAGGTGTGAGTTTCAATCTCAGTTTTCAGACAATAGAAGGACTATCATACTATAATCCTTTGTAAGTGTGATTTCAATTCGAGTAGTAGCTTCCTTGGGGTTACCCTAAAACAAGTATTCAGGGAGTAGTATCTTCTGTGGCAGTGACCCTAAAACAAAGTATTCAGGGAGTAGTAGCATCCTTGGGAGTGACCCTAAATCAAAGTTTTTAGGGAGTAGTAGCTTCCTTGGGTTGTAGCCCTAAAACAAAGTTGTTATTTGAGATTCATATATTGTGAGTTAATCCTCACCATGGCTTTTCCATTCTTGTATTTTCTATGTATATTTGGTGTTATATATTGATGTGCATTTTGCTAATCTTTCATGCTTATGTTAATACTATGATACTTAAGTTTTAATCTGCTCCGAATAAGTTAAAGTTGTTAAAATTGAAGATTGTTTAGATATTGATTCACCCCCCTCTCATTATCTTGGTGTGTTTGACAATTAGTATTAGAGCCAAGTTCCTCTGAAGGAAGATTTTAAAACCACTTGAGGAAGGTTCAGGATAGCACATAATGGATCTAGCAAGATATCTAGGTTCGATGGAACAAATTATGCTTTTTGGAAGCTAAGGATGGAAGGCTATATCAATTCACTAGGATGTGGTGTTTAGCAATCTATCAAGATTGGTTACAAAGTTCCTACTGCTATTCCTACAGATCCAGATGAAGTTAAAGAATATGATAACAATGCCAAGGCAAAGTTTTCTATCATGAGTGAGTTAGTTGATTCAGAACTGTCAAAGGTAATGAGTTGCAATTCTGCTAAAGATGTTTGGGTTAAACTTGAAACCATTTATGAAGTACATAAGAAGGTAAAGCAAGCAAAGATGCAGTTCTTCAAAAGAAAATTTGAGACCCTAAAAATGATAGAGGATGAAGACATTGTTGAATATATGCTCTGGGTGAATGAAATAGTCAATGGCATCACAAGTCTTGGTAGGAAAGTGGAAGAGGATGAAATTGTGAAGAAGGCTCTAAGATCTCTTCCCAAATCTTACAGTCATAAGGTATCTACTATTGAGGAGAACTCAGATTTGGATCCCTTACTACCTTTGAAATGAGAGAGTTTGGCAGTGATGCTCCAAAGAAAGAAGCTACTTTCAAAGCCAATGTGAAGACAAAGGAAGAAGTTGCTAATGGAGATGACAACTCTGATGAAGTTGAAGCAAATTTTGTGAGAAGATTGAAGAAAGCCACTGGGAAATACAAAGGTAAGTTTGTTGGAATTAGGTCAAACAACTGAGAGGGGGGGTGAATCAGTTGTCACAATTTTAACCTTTTCTACTTTTAATCTTCTTTCACAACTTACAAATAGATTAATGATGTAAACATTAAAGCATGAATCAACAACACATAAACAGAAACACAAGTAACACACTTGACACCAAGATTTTTAACGTGGAAACCCGGTTAAGGGAAAACCATGGTGGGGGTTAACCCACAAGATTCATGCCCTGTTAAAAGTACTTAAAAGAAATGAGAAGGCACTTGCCTTTGGGCACACTACCCAAAGCTTAGTACTTAAAGAGGCTCACTACCTACAAGAGGCTCACTGCCTAGAAGATTTTATGTTTAATATAGAAAGAATGAACTGAGAAATAGTATCTTCTTCATGCCTAGTTCAGTCCCATTGAAAGCTCACAAAAACTTTTGCTTTGCCCCAAATACTTCTTTGCTAATTCTTCATCCTCTACTACTCTTATTCTTCTACTTATCCTCTTCTCTGCTCTACCTCTGTGCCTTTCTTATGATTTTATTATTTTTGCACAAGGATAACTTTCCACAACTCATCCATAAGTATTTATATGCTTCATCAACCTTGGAATGAACATCAAGGTTGGCTTGACTCAATGCAAATCACTATATTGTCAGCCAAACATATCTGGGACTTGAATTTTCTTTGATCAACATGCTATGCTTCAAAGAATTGCTCTTAGATTATCCGCAACATGCTTGAATCATTCGGTCAGCCAAGACTGGGAAGAAGAACAACACCAAGGAAAAAAATATTCAACAACGAGCTCAATCTTCAACGTGGACCTCCAACATAGCAGGCACACGATCAAGAGACCTCCACAAACACATTAAATTTAGAAATAACATTCACACTACTCTAAATCATCAGAATCACTCGCATCTTCATCCGGTACCTCAAGAACACTGTCTGCCATGACTGTCACACTAGAAAGATTGCTTACAGACCTCCAAACCACAAACCACTTGAGTTAAGGATACACACTGACTTCCAAAACATGCCTCTAGATCCGTAGATCATAAGTTTTCATTGTGGAGCAATCCATACCAATTTCCTGTCACTTTGTCTCTTCTAAACACTACAAAACCTGGTTCTACACAGATGGCCATAGCTTCTTCAAACCTTCATGCGGACCTCTCAAACCTTAACTAGAGCTACTTTAGACAATCCTCTATATAGCCATATGGTCTGCGTACTTAGATCTTCATTCCTCTTGAAATGCAGAGCAATCTACTTCACTGATCTGCACTATTTTCTCTGTTCTTGACAAAGGGATATGTTGACAACACATCATAGACACATATTTGCAACAATCACCCCCTTTGTCATTGATGGCAACATATGATGTGAAAACTTGATTCAACCATCAAGACAAGGATTTCTCCCCCTTTCTCTTATTACTTCAGCAACCACTTTATTCACTACTCCCCTTTTCATCAGCAACTAGTTTTTCACATGACTTCTCTCCCCCTTTGACATCAATGGAAAAGGGCACATATTTGCAATCTTGTCTCCCCATTTTTGTTTCAGACTAATCTCCAAAATTTGTATACTGACTACTCCCCCTGAGTAGTATCTCCTTAACATCAATCTAGATCACAAGATATGACTATGAATTCTACCGAACTGATGCACACTAGTGCATCTTAGTTCTAAATAGGAGGGGTAATAACCCCTGGCTTCCCTCTGAGATATTCAAAAGTATCCTTAGGCAGATGCTTGGTGAATATATCTACAATCTGATCCTTTGAAGAAACAAACTCCAATCTGACTTCATTCTCACTTACCTTCTCTCTCAAGAAGTGAAACTTGATGGATATGTTCTTTGGCTTTGAATGCAACACCAAATTCTTTGAGATGTTTATTGCACTTGAATTATAACAAAAGATTGTAACAAGCTCTTCAAACACAATTCTGATATCCTTCAACATTTTCTTCATCCACAAGACTTGCGTACAATTGCTTGCTGCTGCTATATACTTTGCTTCTGCAGTAGATAGAGATATTGCCTCCTGCGTTTTGCTCAACCAAGAAACCAATCTCCTTCCAAAGAAGAATGCACCACCACTAGTACTTTTTATGTCATCCACATCTCCTGTCCAATCAGCATCTATATATGCATGAAAAGTGAAGTCATTATCCTTTGGATACCATAAGCCATAATCAGAAGTTCCCTTTAGATATCTAAAAATTCTTTTGACTGCGACAACATGGGATTCCCTAGGATTAGCTTGAAATCTAGCTACAAATCCAACTGCATTCATAATGTTAGGTCTGGTCTAAGTCAAATAAAGTAGTCCTCTAATCATTGATCTATACCTTTTCTGATCTGCCTTAGGTGAATCATCATCTTTACTCAACTTGCATCTAGTTACCATAGGAGTACTTACTGGTTTTGAGTCTTCCATTCCAAACTTTTCCAACAATTCTCTCACATACTTAGACTAAGATATGAAGATACATTTATTTGACTGAGTGATTTGCAGACCTAAGAAGAAATTCATTTCACCAAATATGGACATTTCAAATTCACTTTACATCTGATCAGCAAATTTCTTACACATGCTTCCTTTTCCACCAAAAATGATATTATCAACAAATACGTCAACAATTAAGATATGTTCATGATCAATCTTGAAATAAAGATTACTGTCAGCTGTACCTTTGCTAAATTCTAGCTTTGTCAGATACTTATCTAATCTTGCATACCAAGCTCTTAGGGATTGTTTAAGTCCATACAAAGATTTCCTCAATGTGTAGACTATATATTCTTGATCAAACAACTAGAATCCTTCCGGTTGCTCAATGTGGACTTCTTCCTCTAACTCTCCATTCAGGAATGCTGACTTGACATCCATCTGATAAACTTTGAAATCTTTGAAAGCAACAAATGCAAGAAATAATCTGATTGCCTCAATTCTTTCCACTGGAGCAAATGTTTCTTCACAATCAATTCCCTCTACTTGAGAATATCCTTTGCATACCAATCTTGCTTTATTTCTCACAACTTCACCATCTTCATTCAGTTTATTCTAGAAGACCCATTTGGTTCCAATTACATTTTTGTTTTTAGGTCTAGAAACAAAATCCCAAGTATGATTATTTTCAATTTGTGTTAATTCTTCTTCCATTGCTTTTACCCAATTTACACCATTACAAGCATCATTCACTATTTTTGGTTCAATCTTTCAAATCAAACAATACTCTACTCGATCTTTAGCAATTCATCTTCTAGTTTGAACACCTTTATTCCTATCACCTATGATTTGATCTTCAGAATGATTCAACCTTACATACCTAGGGGTTTTGGGAGTTTCTTGAACTCCTGATTCTTGAGCTCATTCCTAAACATCTGCACTAACTTCTTGAATCACTAGATTTTTTGAGTCAATTTGGATCTGAATCTAGGTTTGAACTTGTTTTCCTTGACTTTGACTTTCATCCTAAACATCTAAATCACATCCACTAGGCTTGGAAGGTCTTTCTTTGCTCTCATGAACCTTGGTATTAGCACTTTCAACAATCTTTCTCAATCTCTTGTTGAAGCACCAGTATGCCTTGCTTTGAGTAGAGTAACCCTGAAATATTCCTTCATCACTTCTTGCATCAAACTTGCCTAGATCCTTATCTCTTTTGATATAGCATTTACTACCAAAAACTCTGAAATATTTCATAGTAGGAGGATGACCAAACCATAGATCATATGGTTTCTTACAAGAATTACCTTTGATCTACACTTGGTTGAGAGTGTAGACATTAGTACTCACAGCTTCTCTCCAATAGACTTGTGGAACATTTGCTTCCATCATCATGGTCCTAGTAGCTTCTTGAATGGTCTGATTCTTTCTTTCCACAACTCCATTCTGCTGAGAAGTCCTAGGAGCAGATAACTATCTTTTTATTCCATGATTTTCATAGAATGTATCAAACTCACCGGAGGTAAACTCTCCACCTCTATCGGATCTCAGAAACTTTATCTTCACACCAATCTCATTCTCCAAAATAACCTTGAACACCTTGAATTTTTGAAGAGCTTCTAATTTTTCTTTCAAGAAAGTCACCCACATCATTCGGGAGTAATCATCAATCAGCAACATAAAATATCTATCTCCTTGCACACTTCTAATTCTAGCAGGACCACATAGATCAGTATGCACAAGTTCCAATAGTCCACTTGAGAATTGTTCTTTACTCTTCAATGAAGTTCTTCTATGTTTACCCAATTGACATTCTCTACACATGCTATCAGTTTCACAAGTTTTGGAAGATCTCTCACAGCCTAAGTAGAAATTATCTTTATAGTATTATCAAAATTCACATGACACATTCTCCTATGCCATAACCAACTCTAATCAATCTGAGCAATCACACAACTTTTTCTAGTACCACTTAAATGAAAGATGTTACCTTTAGTTTGTGTACCTGATGTAATCACAATTTTGCAGCTTGCTAAGATTTTGCATTTTCCATCCTTGAATCAGAGATCATACCCTTTGTCAACCAACTGTCCAACACTGAGAAGATTATGCTTCAATCCTTCTACATACAAAACATCATTAGTGTTATTCTTACCATCAAAAGAGATGGATCCTTTGCCATGAATTCTACCAGCTGAATTGTCTCCAAACTTCATGATTCCACCTTCATATCTTTCCAAACTTATGAACTTACTTTTATCACTAGTCATATGATGAGAACATCTACTATCAATCACCCATTCATCCTTTTCTTCAATCTGAGCAGCCAAGACACTTTCTACATTCACATAGCTAGTAAATTTAGTAGACACCGGATCTTCTTCTTTGATGGCAATTAACACCCATTCATTTCCTAAGTAAATTCCCATATCAGATTCATCATCAATGACACCTTCTTTAGCTTCTTGGACATAGTAACATTTCTTCTAAGCCCTTGATCTATTAGGGTTTGGCTTTGAAACCCTCTTTGGACACCTTGAGGCAAAATGACCAATCTTATTACAAGCAAAACATTTGAGAGCGAACTTTCCTTCATACTTACTAGATCCTCTTGGCAATCTTTTGGCAACAAGGGCTTCAAGTTCTATAGCCTCACTTTCATCATCATCAAGATCCTTCCTTGCCTTCTCAAATTTGTTTGATCTTCCTGAAGATCTTTTAGCCGAATCATTTTTTTTTTTCCATATACACTGGCCTTAAATGTAGATTCAAACTTAGGTAGAGAATCACCAAACTCAAACCAGACCTGATATTATGCATGCAGTTTGTCTTGTTGCAAGATTTCAAGTAGATCCAAGAGAATCACATGTGATGGTAGTAAAGAGAATCTTGGGGTATTTAAAAGGCACACTAGATCATGGCTTATGGTATCCAAAGGATAATTATTTCACTCTCATTGCTTATACAGATGTTGATTGGGCTAGAGATATTGATGACAAGACGAGTACAAGTGGAGGTGCTTTCTTTTTGGGTAATAGATTGGTTTCATGGTTGAGATAGAAACAAGATTCAATCTCTTTGTCAACTGTAGAAGCAAAGTATATTGCAGCAGCATGTTGTACTCAAGTGTCGTGGATGAAGCAGACTTTGAAGGACATAAGAGTTGTGTATAAAGATCCAGTTGCAATCTTCTATGACAATATAAGTGCTATAAATATTTCAAAGAATCCAATGATGCACTCAAGAACAAAGCATATATCTATAGGGTATCGCTTCCTGAGAGAAAAGGTGACAGAGAATGAAGTAAAGATGGAATATGTTTCCACAAAGGATCATATTACAGATATCTTCACCAAGCCTCCGCCTAAGGATACTTTTGAGTATCTCAAAGAAAAGTTAGGGGTCATTACCCCTCCTGCTCTAAATTAAGATGCATGGGAATGCATCAGTCCAGTAGTGCTCAAAGTCTCATTCTTTGATCTGGATTGATGTTTTGAGAGCTACCTCTCAGGGGGAGTAGCTACATGTTACCGGTATGAGCTCCTGATGAAGAAAGTATTGATAACAAAAAAGGTTCAGTTGATTCAAAATAGCAGAATGCAAGTATGTGCCCTTTTCCATTTATGTCAAAGGGGGAGAGAAATCATGTGAAAAACTCAGGGGGAGAAAGAGTACATATGTGTAAAGAGAAAGGGGGAGAATCTTGTCTTGATGGTCTATTAAATTTTTCACATCATATGTTGCCATCAATGACAAAGGGGGAGATTGTTGCAAGTATGTGCTTCACTGGTGTTGTCATTGATGTCAACATATCAGTGTTGTCATTGGTGTCAACATATCAATGTTGTCATTGGTGCCAACTGTGCTCTTGTCTTGATGATTGCTTGTAATGAGTTAGATGCCTATGTAAGTGTTGGAAAGCTTGATATTGAGGATATTGAGAAAATTTGCTCCTCAGGTAGAAACAGTATGTTGTAGAATATCTTTGTCTACAGAAGAACAGTCCAACAGAATGCTCCGCATTTCCTATAGAATGAATATCCATCTACAAATTGGAAGTTATTTATAGTCTTGTCTGAAGATGCTATGTTCTACTTTTGAGCCTCGAGTATGAAGATTTAAGTGAGCTATGTTCACTAGAGTGAAAACTACTTTTTTGTATGTTTGGTGGTGATAGGGAGAAAGTTTTATGCTCCACATTCCTCTGCATTGAAGTATTTTGGTTTATAGTTCTAGAGTTAAGTCTAAGACGATGATATGGGCCTTCAGTTTTAATGGTTCGTGATCTGGTGGTCCGCAAGCGATCTTTTCCTTATGACAGTAGTTGGGAGTGGTGTTTATGTGCTCCAGTTTTGAAGAATCTTCTTGACAGAGTGATTAGAAGTTGTGCAGTTGTTCCTGATGATCTCAATGTGCTTGTGGATATCTCTTGATTGTGTTCCTACCCCTAGATTGGTCTACAAAGAGAAAACTAGATCATGGATGAAGAATGTTCTTAGTAGACCTAGTGTTCTCACAAGTCTTGGTCGACTTGCTTGATTTCACTAATTATGGAAATGCCTTGAAGATTTTAGAAGCATGTCATGGCGTGAAGGATTGCATTTGAGTCCCAACTAAGGCATGGCATGATCAACATACATCTTCACATCTTTCCCTTAGAAAATTTTTGTATTAGGTCCAGACCTATTTCTATGAATGTTTCTGTAATGCCAACCTTGGAAATTGTTCCAATGGTTGATGAATGTATTGCCGACCTTGATGTACATTCCAAGGTTGATAATTTGTATAAAAACTTGTAATGTAATTGTGAAAAAGGTATGAGTGTGCAAAATGTGGAGATAAGCGTGAAGAGTACAAAGAACAAAGCAAAGGAAGAATATTGTGCTTCAATGGAATTGAACTCAGACACAGAGGAGATGCTATCAAATTAGTTCAAAAATCTTTGGCAGTGAGTCATTCTTTATAGTGAGCATTTTGGGTAGTGAGCCTCGTAGGCAATGAGCCCCTATTTTTTGGTATTGGTATAACTTATATATTTCTATGGGATAACACCCACCATGGTTTTTCCCTTATAGGGTTTTCCACATAAAAATCTAGTGTCTCCTGTGTTGAATGTGTGATTGTGATTAAGTATATGGTTTCATACTTTCATGGTTAAATCTGATTATCAGTAATTAAGTAGTTGATGGTTTGATATTTATATGAAGTTAAGTTTTTGTGACAACTGATTCACCCCCCTCTCAATTGTCCTATTTATTTCAACACCCTAAACCCCTAAACCCTAAATAATTTCTCTAAACATTAATCTCTCTCTCTCTCTCTCTCTCTCTCTCTCTCTCTCTCTCTCTCTCTCTCTCTCTCTCTCTCTCTCTCTCTCTCTCTCTCCCCATAAATCCCTAAACCCTAAATGATGTCCTAAACCCTAAACCTCTATCTCCTTATCTCTCCCTTATCTCCCTATTTATATATCATCCATCTACCTCTCAATCTCTATCACAATCTCTTAGGACATTGCACTCACTCTCTATCTCCCTATCTCTCCCCTCTATCTCTTCTATCTCTCCACATTTGTCTCCTCTTTCTCTCTCTACCTATCTATCTCTCCCTATCTCTTGTCTCTCTCTCTCCCCTATCATTCCTCTATCTCCCTATCTCTCCCCTCTATCTCTCCCTCTCCCTTATCAATGAAGGAAATGGAAACAAGAAAATTATGACTCTCTCTCTATCTCCCTCTCTCTCCCCTCCATCTCCACCCTCTCTTCCTCCCTCTCCCTCTCACTCTCCCTTATCGACAAAGAAAATCAAAACAAAAAAACTAGGACATGCAAAGAGGGATGAGGATATAAATTGGGAGGATGAAATAGAAACAAGATAAATCTAAATTTCATTAGATGGGAAGAATTATTAGAGGAGAGGTATAAAATAGTAAAATAAGGAAAAATTGGTGGGATCAAAAGGGAAATTAGAAAGGAAAAGAAAAACTAGGAAGGCTAGGAAAAGGAAAACTAGGAGGTAGATAGGTGAGAGATAGAGAGAAGGTAGGATGTAATGAGGGGAGGGAGAAGGAGGTAGAGATAGAGAAGTAAAGAGTGAAAGAGGGTAGGAGGTAGAGAGGGGAGGGAAGTAGAGAGTGACAGAAAGGGTAGGAGGTAGAGAGGGGAGGGAAGTAGAGAGTGAGAGAGAGGGTATGAGGTAAAGAGGTGAGAGAGAGAGGAGGGGAGGGAGAGACCTAGAGGAGAGGGAGAGAGAATAATAGAGAGAGGGGTATGGAGGGAGGGAGTGAAATGGTTTTATTTCAATATAACACGAGCATGTTATAATGCACTCATGTTTTGTACATGCACATAATGCGAGCATGTTATAAAGCACTCATGTTATGCTTTATTTTTTTAATTTCCAAGCCTTTGGCTTGGATTTGCCTTGGGTTTCCAGCCCAAAGGCTTGGATTGTGTTTTGGATGTCCAAATATGTGTTTTTACAAATTATAACAAAAATTACATAATTTGAAGTGTGCTCCCCATCAAGTTTGCACGTGTTTTAATGAGAAGTTAAAAAAATACCACCATAATCTTAATCTCTCTCTTAGATTTCTAACCATATAATTTTTTTCATGTTTTGAATATGTTAAGGATTTCATCTTTAATTTCTTTTGTTAGTGTATCCGTTTTTTGTTAAAAACAAGTGTGTGGTATTTTTGACTTTTTTTTAACCATTCATCAAAATTTCAAATAAATTACATTCTTAGAAACTAGAATCCATTCTACACATATTAAAAACAAAATTGATTTTTTATTAGTTTTCAAAACGTTTAGGGGGAGCACGCTCAATTTTCTATTTTTTATGATGTGTCCACTTTAAAAATTAGTAAAAAATCAATTATTCATGAAAAAATTATCAAAAAAAATTAGGGATAAACTTCATGGTTTTATCTAATTTCTCACTAAAGTAATTTTTCAAATACTAAAAAAAAGTTAACATTTTAGGGGGAGCACACCAAATGCTATGTTATGGTTTTTTGAAAAAAACAGGACCAACTTGTGTGATCCCCCTTTTTGAACCCCTTAATCTCAACCATTTTTGAAAACAATTGGTAGTTTAGAAACTAGATTTGGAGCACTACGACTCTTGTTTTTGTTGTATCTTCAAATTTTGAGTGTAACTATCTTCAATTTCTCATCCAACATCAATCTTTCCTAATTTCATAAAAAAAAGTGGCATCTTAAGACCCCCTTTTGGTCCCCCATCTTTGTGCACTTACCCAACAATTGGTTTATGACGGGGTCAGAAGCTAAATTAGGTAGAGATTGGAATGAATTGGAAGGACTAGGTGACAATGTATGAGTAGCCTTTTGGAAAGTGATAGGAGGTTTAAATTTAGGTGGGGTAACATTAGGTGTGGAATTTGTGTAATTATATGGATCGATACTATAACGGTGAACAAGATTACCAGTAAATAACCCAACACATGTGGTAGCACTATTACTTGGTTGTGTAGTAGTGGTGAGAATAGTAGAAGTATATGTAGGAATATGGAGTATTGGTATGGGTTCTAACACTTGAGTCCATATTTTATTAGCATAAGTGACATTAGTGATGATTTAAGCATAACTAAATGTACAAATAGGATGTTGTTATGTAATTTATGAGCAAGGCCATGCAAGACTTCCAATCCTTCTATACCTTTGAGAAAAAGACTTCTTAGACTCTCAGCAATAGGGATGGCCTCTTCAGCTATGTGTTCCAAGCTTACAAATTTTTAAAAATTAGCCAACTCAGTGTCTAATCTTTGAATTTGAGCTTTAGGAACATGAGCCACAAGTTCATCAATGTTTCAAGAAGGTGTGAAGTAGGGATATCAGAAAGAAGTGTTTGACCTTCTTATTGGATAATACTAGGAATTTGGGGTTCCAATGTACTAGTATCATTATCATGTAAAGCATTAGAACCCATAATTCAAAGACTTCTTTGCACAAGAATGTTAGAATTGGGGCATTGGGTCAAAAAGCTCATAAAGCATCTACAAGCTATAGTAACATACAAAGATGCACAAATAGATGAAATGGATGATGAAGCAAAAGAAGGATTTAAGATTTTTGTTTAAGTGAAGTAATATTTTGTTCAAATGCAAACAAACATAATGCACATAATATATCCTTGACCAAATTCAACTCTACTCAAATCCACTTAGATATCAATAGTGTCAATGCTCAAATGAAACCCAAATTTCAATGCTTTTTTCAAAATGCAATAATTCAAAATTGTTCCTAGTTTCAACATTCAATGTAAGATGACATTTGTAATGTTGTAGAACAAAGTAAAATCAGATTTGAGATGAAAATGACAAAAGAAAAATCTGAAATTAAATATCAATCACAAACCCTAGATTTCAACATTAACTAGGTTTTCACAAAATGCAACTTTTTTGACAAATTTTAGCAATGAAAAAGATTCAAATGCACAATGTAACACTATGAAATGACTAACTACTGTAATACCAATCAGATCTGATGCAAAAATCAGAATTTTAATTCATTTTATGATGATCTAACTTTACTAAATGCAAACAAAGTGACAAATATGTTTTTTTCCAACTCTAGAATGATATGTTTATTTTTCAAATTTCAAATGCAAGGATGAAAGAATGTTTTAAACACCAAGAATGATAAGGTATAGAAAATGAAACTATTTTCAATGAGATAATAATGCAACAAGAGCTGAAACAACTCACAAATCTATAAACCCTAGGTTCACAACTAGTTAGATTTTATAGGAATGAAAGGATTTTACAAACGCTAGTTTTGAAACTATGCAAAAATTAACTATGTATGCATGCAAAATGATTAATGAACTCAATCGCATTCAGATAGAGGGAAGAAAAAAACTTAGATTTGAAAGAAGAAGGATGCAAAAGTACAAGATAAGTCAAGTTCACCAAATGTTTAGTGAAAAAGAGTGATCTAGTCTAAAGAGTTAAACTAGGTCAAACCCTCTTCTACAAATATTGTGGCACAAACTGAACTTGGCTTCTACCCATGAAGAAGAGACAAACAATAGGGGTTCTTCCCTTTTGTTGTATAGAAAAGAATCAACCAAATCTAGCCAAGATGAAGCAAGCAAACTAGAACAAATGACCAAACCTTAAATGACAAAGATCCACTTATAACTAACTGTCAGAAACAAATATCAAAAAACCAAAAGTATAATAGAGATCAGGGAGCAAAGTAGAACCTAGATCTGGAAGCAGAGGCACCAAAGACTAGGGCACTTAGGTACCCTAGACTCTAATTAGGGTTTAGTAGAATCTCAGGATATCACCATACATGTACCTGCAATCTTTGTCTTCTTCCTAGATCTTGTCCTCAAAAACTTGTTTCTCTAACCTGCACACAAGAAAAGAGGAAAATGTTGTATTGTGTATAAGGGCTTCCCTTAGTCAAACCCTATGTTGGTGTTTCCACCTCTACTACAGTGATAGTTAGATCCAATAGTGTGTGTCTTAGGAGGGTAGAGGCTAGATCTACATAATATGATAGAAATATGAATGAAAATGATGATGATTTACCACAAGATGTAAAACCCTAGTTTATGGAGATAACTCAAGATCATGCACCAAAAATGAGAGTGATGGATAGGGCTTGCAACTTCCTTCAAGACCTACAAACAAAATTCAATAGCATCCACAAGTAGATAGCACTTCCAAGCATGAAGAACACTTTAGCATAGAAGATCAACACATGAGAGCAAACTTGTAATTATCCATCTAGTTATGAAATGATTTACAAAACTCTTTTATATATGCTTTGCCACTCACAAATGATAAATAAAACCAAATGGGGCTGACATATACAAACTAGGGACGTGTTCTAAGCTGACACCACAAGAGAGGGGCTAAAGAATCCAACTGGGACTAGGGCACTCAAGTGCCCTGGGCCTTTAGCCCCACAAACTCTAGAAAGTGTCAAATGTCATGGGCTTAGTCTGGTCCTAAGTTTATTCTGTAGGTTTATTCATCGAGATCGATATTTCATCATTATATGCTCAAAAAGGTGTTAAAATAGGTCATGATTAACAAAGGTAACATTTTAGGTCCAACCAGGTGCTAAATAAGGTGTAAAATGCTAGTGTACACATTTTACAATGTAAGAATTCTATAATTTTAATTTTGAAAGTGCTTTGGGATGCATGTTTTCTAATAAAACCTCCCCTTTCTTATTCATGGGCTTCTAAAAAGATGACCCATGAATTGCATAGGATAGGGGATGTCTATAGGAGTCTTGAAGTTCTCAACTCCTAGGTAAGTGTGTGTTGTCTCTTGGGAAGAGACCTTCTACTTGTGGATGAGGTTAATTAACCCCATTACATGTGGTAAGCGGGTACATCTTGCAATCGATTACCTTTACCTAAGGAAGGGAGAGGTGCATGTTTCAAGTGGCCCATTACATTATGTAAGTGTGTTCACCTTGCAATAGACCCTCAATACCTTTGAAAAAAATTCACCAAGTGAGTGTTTACTTGAGACCTTTGTGGACTATTATACTTTCTAGAATGGTTATAGACAACCAAGGGGAAGTCCACCTCAATGTCTTAGCTACCCTCCTCTAGTCCTTGTTTTGTGTTTTTGTGTATGTGACCTTGTGTTGAGATGAAGCATGCTTTCTAGAATATTCACGCAAATGGAGGATGCTATCCTAGATCCAAGTTTGTTTGCCTATTCTAGTATTGTGTTGTCCAATTTGATTCTTGTGTATGTGAGATGGTGTTTTGGGACTCTGGTACATGTGTGGGTGTGACTTGATGTTAGTGTATCCATGATCGTCTTCTCTGTAGCTCAAGGGTTGCCTTGAGTGGTAGACATCTATTATGCTCGACAATGGTAATATGGTTGGGAGGTGGGTTGCATTTTGCCATTAGTCCTCACGCAAATATTGCAAGAGCTAGACAGTTCCTTGTTCATTTCAGGATATTTTGACTATATTGTTCTATATGCTTGTTGGGGCATTTTGAAGGTGATTTATTATGTTGTATATTCATTCTTTGTAAATTTTATTCATTGGAGAGTGATCCTTCCATGTTTGGGAAGTAGCCTCTACCATGTTGTAATTTTATCATGTCATTTGGTTGGAAAAAGAATCATGATTTGGATGGAAATTATGATTTTGTAACATTATCTCATATGTTGGAAATGGTTAACTGAGGATGTTGAAGTCCGTTGTTTTATATGTTGTACTTATGTTATGACATGTTTATTGATTGGGTTGTATTGTGGCCACATTATAATTGAGATTGGCATGTTTGGTTTTGGCCCATTCCAACGTTGGTGTCGAACAAGCATAGCATTCCATTTGGAATTTCTCTTATTTGTCATGTATGTTAGTATATTGGAAAATGTTATATTTCTATATTTGATTTATTTCATGCTTTTGGGATCAAATAGCATGTTTTTTTGGTGTATGAGGGGATGTCATGTGATTTGGATCCTTGTGATGTATCATTTTGGTGAGGTGTCGTGGTCGACCCTTTGTTCAGCTTGTAGGTCGAATCTCGACATTGGTTTTCACATTTGGAGGCTTTTCATGTGTTGAGAGAGGTGTATCCTTGGTGTTCACTTTCTCTCTATTGCCTTGGTGTTTGTTCTTATCTTGTGTGTCAAACTCCATCCTTGTTAGAGAGTGATTTCGACATGCGTATTCCTTGTTGAACATAAATCACCTTGGGCTATTTGTTCACCTTATGAGTGTTTTTTATGGATTCTCGAGTGTTTATGGGGCCTTGGGGAGGCATGAGAGTTGTTTCAAAACTTGTTCCTTTAAAAAAAATTGTTCAGACAATTTTCAAGGACACTAGCACCCCATGTGGACTCTAGCACCTAGGAAGGATAGTAGCACCTATGTGGGACACTAGAGCTAAGCACTAGGGTCGTAGAAAAGCACTAGAGTCACAAAAAAATGTTGTTCTATAAAGAAGTTGTTCCCCATGGTCTCCCGAGTCCTCTCATATTTTTATCTTGACTAAACATGGTGTATTTTTGGAGTTATGGCCGATTTTCTCTTGGGCAGTATGCACCATGCTATGTCAAATGGTTGATGTTATCAGAAAATTGGAATGACTATCAATAGTATCAAAGTAATCCAATAAACTCAATGAAATAAGAAACAAAGAAGATCATACAAACAAAGACAAAACCTTGCAAACCTCTTTACTTCGTGTCTTCCATTGGTCACCTATCTCAAATGATCTTGTGTATGAATATGGCCCTCAGAAGGTACACTTCTTTACTATTTTCCAAGATGTCAAGTGGGAATGGCTATGATAGGTTTGCAATGAAGATGGAGCTTCACAATAATAAAAAGGGTGATCGCAAGCTATGGAGATGGTGTTGGTACCAAAGGCATGCTGTGAATTCTGTAGAGTAAGTTTACTAAAAGCTTGGATGATAGAAATAGACGAATTGGGTTCAATTTATAGACTCATGAGAGAGAAGATCAATGGTATAGAAAGAATAAGAAGATCAGCGGTTGAGAAACCTTGACAGGATGTGCGCGAATAGCAAGAAGACTAGTGTCGCACAAAAAGTTGTTTTGTTTGAGTTAATTACTTTCTTTTATAAAGATAAGATTTGATTTCATAAATTAGAAAGTTTTTTTCTAATTCAAGAGTTGTTGATAAAAACAAGATTGATTAAATCAATTAACCCAACTTGTGATTTGCTTTTTACATGATTTGAGAGAATTTAAATCATAAATTTTTTAATTTTGTGTGCATGAAGAAGAAGATTTATTTTTAGAAGATTTGGAAGATTTTTGAGGAATTTGAAGATAAGAAAGCAAATTAAATAAATAAATTTATTTAATTATTTGTGCATGCTTTGGAAGAATAAATAAAATATTTGATTATATTTTATTTTTAGAGATTGAGATAATTTAAATAAGTTTGATTGATTTATTTAAATTTGGAGGAATAAGTGATTTAATTAAATAATGAAAATTATTTAATTGCTTGGAAGAATAAAGTTGACTTTGATGAAATTAATTAAATAAAGATAATTTATTCAATTAATGGGAGGAATATGAACCAAATAAATAAATTGATTTATTTATTTATTGATAGAGGAATTAAATGGAATAAATATTAAGAATATTTATTTAGACAGAGTCATGTCATTTGTAGGTGTATACATTTTGCCCCTCTTTGATGCAATATGTTTTATCATGTTGTTTCAAAGAATAAGATTTTTCTAATAATGATACATGTTTCAGTTTGCCCCTGGTACAGGTTTAATGACGGTAGGATGCCCCCTTAGGAGATTGGACGAGAAGAAGGCAGAAGGACGTGAAATGGACAATCTCACGATGAAGAAGGTGAAAAAATAGGTTAGGATGAAGAAAGAGCCAAAATGATATGCTACACAAGATATAATGATAACACACACAAGCAAGTAAGCAAGTATGCATAAATGATACAATAACAAACAAGGTATTACCCCTATCAAGCGGTAAACCAATGATTAATCGATAATGATAGATGATAGTGTTGTCATTGCGGGGAATGATATATCCCTAGAGGAACACAAGGATAGTGTTGTCATGGCGGGGAATGATATATCCCTAGAGCAACACGATAGCCATGGGAAAGATATATCCCACTAATAATTATGATTGATTGAGTTGGTTTATGACCAGATTAGGATCAAGACCACTAATTGTGATTGGATAATTTGACAAGATTGACTTTACTTGATTGGTATAGATTAAGGATGGACTTGAATTTGGATCATTGCTCAAATTGACTAGATTGGGATGAGAGATACGATGATAGATAGAAAGGTGACTGATAGAAGAAATGTGAATCAAGGAATCATAAGCTTGTATAAACTCTGTAGAATCTTTATTGATGGATGGTATATGGAATGCAATGGGATATGAATATGGATGCGGATTTTTGTCATCTTGATATTACAAGTATTTTGAAGTGCTTGTTTCATCATTGGGCACTTTTAAAATGTTGTAATAAAATGCAAGAATCTAGGTATAATTGAACCAAGATGACCTGAGTATCACTTACATGGATTTTGATTTAGCAAGTTATTACAAGAATCTAGGTATAATTGAATCTAGATGACCTGAGTATTTCTTGCATTTCAATAGACAAGGATTGTCCCTTTTCATGTTTAGACCTCTGGAGTCCTTAATGATCTTTTGCCAATCATGTCTTTAGACAAGGCTTCACATTACTAAATATTGATCCACAAACAACAAACAAAGAAAATAATCATGCCCCCATCATAGCATCTCTAGCTTTTGGCATCCTTGAGTAGCGTAGAAAGACATGATAACAAAAATCAAGATACTGTAACCTAACCTAATCACAAACACAAAACATTCTTGCATTAGATGTGTTTTCTTGCCATAATTTAGATAGAATAATTTTGAGTGTTTTAGGTACTTGTTTTCTTTGCTTTGGATAGATTCATGTCCTGCGTCAAAATTTCTATTTGGAAAGTGGGTTCTGTTGCACTTGCATGCCTAGTAAAAGGTATCACAATCCTTATTGGTGTCCTCGGTGAACAAAGTGGCACTGTAGAATCCAACTCCTTAACCAAGTCAAGGACTTGCCCCTAGTCAAGTAGAGGTATCTGGCTTACTATCGATGAATTGACAATGGATACAAAGAAATGGACCCTAAGAGATTGACCTAGTGCCTCGGGGGCTCATTGCTAAATGGCCTTGCCTACGTGACGATGCAGAGGCAATGTAGTTCAGGGTGAACCCTGATGGACCTAAGACCTAGGCGATAGGAAATGGTGTGGACTTAGATAGATAGAAGGATAGATGATGTGTGATGAAGTGGATGAGAAGTGGAGCCTCGGGGGTGCATTAAAAATGGCCTTGCCAATGTGACAATGCAGAGGCAATGTAGTTCGGGAAGAACCTTGATACTAACGATGGATGCTATGGTAGGCTGATACTAGGGATAAATCCAAAAAGAAATCAACTAACTGATACAACAAAAACACAAATGACATACTCTCTTGCCAAGGAGGTTACTCACGACAGATTGGATAGGACCAATAATAGCCTTATTGTAGGAATGATATATCTGTTAAAGGGTGTTGATCTATTGATAGGATAATGTATGTTTTCAAGAAATGAAAACATGTCACATAAGACGCCTGGTCTGGTTTCAACAATGGAACATCTTGTATAAGACAAGTGATTGATGTAGAAAATGTTGGTAATCGGTATGTAGACAAATGTACTTGCACTAGGAGTAGTCTTTTTACTTTCGGTATAATGTTGACGACTATGTTTTTGGATTCTAGGAATGTTATGACACTTTGGGGACCTTTGTTTGGATCACAATTTAGGTAGCCTAAGTGCTAGATGTTGATGACAAGGGAACCTCATGGATAGGTATATGGATGGGTGATAGTGGAAAACAGACGAGTAGGTATGAGGGTCAGCAATAGTGGATGGAAGGAACACATGCAAAAGAGGGAAAGGATGTGATTGCCAAGGACTAAGTCACATAGGAATAACATGCCCCATTGTAGGTAGGATACTTAGGATTTTTCATGACAATGCTTATGACGATAGGAGGATAACAGGATAGTGAAGGATTTGTGTGGTTTGGAGGGATAAGGTATGTCAAGAGACATCCAAAAACTTTGTCAACATTGTGCCCCCAATCCTTATCAAGACCAAAAAAATAGAGGAATCAAAGATTAGGATGGATGGATTCGATAGGATAGGTATGTAATGGATAGAAGGATAGGATAGGAAATGGTATGGAAGGAAATGATAGGAGAAGAGTGATATGTCGATGAGACAAGGTGCCCCCAAGTGTAGGTGATGTAGGAGATCAACCTACACATGATGCATGTTTGGTAGGTTTTCATCATGGTACTTATCCAAGGTGCCTATTTGCCAGATTTTCACCTTTGGATGAAGGGATTTCTCTTTAATCTTTTTTTTTAAACATTTGGATGGGAGAAGGTGGATATGGATGGGAGAGACTCAAGTGTCTAGTTCCATGAAAGGTGATAGTCCCGCTAGATGGATGTTGTCGCATGGAATACACTAAGTATTCTCCTAGATGTTGGTAGGGGATTACACAAAAGTGAGATGGAGAAGATAGATAGCAGATTATGGAAGGTGTAATAGTGGATTATGATGTGGATTATGCAGGACTTATGCATGGATGGAGGGAAGGCTTATGCAAAAGCATGGACCATAAGAATAGGATGGGGAAGATATGTAGGATAATAGTGGAAGGAAGGGGAGATGGAGGTATAGGAAGTGTCATGGAATGGAAGGGAATCATGATGAACAATTGCACATACCATGATAAACATTGAAGCTTATGATGGAAAGGTGGTGTAGGAAGCAATGGAGAGTTTTTCTTGGTGGATGAATGATGTAGGCATTTAGGGACCAACATAGACTTAGTATACTTCTGATTTTTGCTTTTCATGTGGGATGGAAGGATTTGAGACTTTTGGATGGAATGGGATTTTTGAGAGGTGGATGTCTCATTTAACTTGATGTCTTTTTTCTTAGCTACCCAAATCATTTTTCTTGTAGACGTTACCTATGAAGGTATGAACTTGGGTATGTGCATCTTTTATGCAGCTTCTGAGGTAATTATTTGTTGCTTGGGGACCCACACTTTTTTCATTTTTTCTTTGAGGTGAGTGGTTGTATGCAGCTTTTGAGATAGATAATTCTTTGATTCTTGGCTTTTATATCCGAAGGCATGAGGACCTTTAGGATTTCTTACTTTATAGGCAGAGGCATCCAAATATTTGCTGTTGAATTCTCTTGGGATGGTGGAAGTGGGGTTGGTGGAAGCTCTTTGTTTAGACAACATGTGCATTTGTTGGCCATGATTAGGATATTTAGAGGATTTATGGATGGATGGATAAGGTGTTCGAAGAAGTGGTGGTAAAAGGCATGGAGGGATGTTAGGAGTTGTAAGTACTGGGAGTAGATTGGATGGTCGAAGGTGTATGGTCACATGCTTTTGGGATGTATATGATAAGGGAGGTGGAATGGTGACATATGTTTTGGGAATATTATAGTGTTTGCGATGGAAAGTGGTGGATTTCGAAGGCATGGAGGAAGTACCAACATCATGAGATTGCTTTTCTTGGGAGATATAACCAAGGCCATAAGAGGGTGGAACAACTTCAACACAGATAGGCTCCAAAGTACCTTGTTCATGAAGGCCTAAGCCTTTACCTTGATAGTTCATATTTTGGAGTATGGGTGGACAACAGGATTATGTGTGCTTTGGACACTAGCAGTGATCTCCTTATTTGATGGGGAAAGTGGAGTGATAGATAATGGTTGTTGTTCTCCTAAGGAAGAATATTCATGCATGAAGGTAGCGAGACCAAGGGGATAGGATAATGGATTTGCAACATGTTCAATAATGGATGGTGGAGGATCATTAGGATCTTGATTATCATTATGCTCATCAAGATCCAAGTTATTGGTTTGATCATCTATGTGTACTTGGGAGGCAAGTGTCTCATCAAGGAAAGTGGCCATTGTTGGGTCATAAATAGGACTATGTGGAGGATGGATAAGAGTAATGGAGGTTTCTTGCGCATGGATGGTTATGGGGTTATGGATAGATGGGGGAATAAGCTCATGACCATGGAATGCATAAAGTTGGCTAAGAGGATCATCATGGTTCGCTTGAATGTAGATAGAACCTTTGTCATAGACTAGAGCTTGATCATAGAGAGGATCTTGATCATAGATTAGCTTGATCATAGAGAGGGTCTTGATCATAGATAGGATTTAGCATGATGGGATCAATGTGGTCATGTATAGGTTCTTCATCAACGATAATATCTTGATCATAGAAAAGATATAGGTTATGGATGGGTTGGATTTGGATTTCTTCTTCATGTATGGGTATGGGATCAAGTTGTTCATGGATATCTTATTCATAGGGAATATCTTGCTCATGGAAAAGATATAGGTTATGGATGGGTTGGATGGAGGTCTCTTGATCTTGATTTAGATAAAGAATAAATGTTTCCACATGCTTTAAAGTGTACTCTTGACATAACTCTTGATTTTCTTGGAATGAAGTGTGCGACTCTAGGATAAGCTCGATAGGTTCTAGATGGTTAACAACATGAGGGTGGAATAGATCTTGGCTTTGACTCATGGTAGAAGACTCTTTAATAGGTTGCGGATTACATGATAGGGTTGAAGCAATGGACATGTTTGAAGGCTCTTGGATAGGCTTTGGGGTAGGTGTTTTATGACATGGACATGGTTGATTCGTTGCTAATAGTCCTTGGATCACATCCTTCATGAGTACATGGGTAGATGGACAATATAATGGATGGAGAATAATGGTGGACGGCTTAGGGCCATTTTGAGGATTGCTTGTGCTAGATAGGGATGAAATTGACTAAACGGATTTGGATTTCTCCATAGATTTTCTTTTGCTTTTAGATTTTGCAAAGAGTCTTTCCATGAAATCATGGAAGGACTCCTTGGTTGATGGATTAGAGCTTGGGGAACTTGATGGTGGTATTGGTGTAGAACTAGTATGCTTTGGGATATGTGTTATAGGAGATGGTGAAGGAGGACTAGTAGATGGATTGGTATATGATTTCAAACTTAAGGTGGTGCTTTCCTTGTCAAGAGTATCATTAAGACAGGAAAAGAATGTATGATCTTGGTGCGAGGCATGGCTAGTGTTGGCATGCTCATGTTGGGAGGGATTTGGTACATGTGGATAATTTATTTCCCTATATTTGTCAGACTTGGGTACATTAAAAAAAGAAGGGGAAGGTATTTTGGCCAAGCTTTTATCAGATGGATAAGGAGATATGCCCCCTAGTGAATATTGCTTTTTAGAAGATTTTGTTCGTAACATTGCTAGTTGTTGTTCTATGGCTTGGATTTCTTGAGCAAGTGCTTCTAATTGGTTTGTCATATCCTCAGAAATTGACACAAGACCAAAATGGGTACCTAAAAAGGTTGAAAATTTTCTCTCAAAAGACCAGGAAGTGCTCACTGTTGTGGATGCGCAACTACAAATGCACCGGAATAGAAGGTAAATGCACAGTAAATCAGAATATATGCGCAACACTGGGAAATAACAAAATCCCAGGAACAGACAATAAATGCATAGTAGGTCAAAATATATGTGCAGTAGGTCGAACTATATGTGCTACTCTATAGTACAAATGCGTAGGTCTGGGTTTTTCATTGATTTTGTAATGTTTTTGGCACGTTTTTCAATGTTTTTGGTTTCTTGGCCGAAAGTTGGTCTTTTTGATCTGATTTCTCAATTATGGCAAGTAAGACAGAATATTTTCATGAGTTTTGATCTTTTTTTAAAGATTTTTTTACTTTTTAACTAAAATCAAGTACATATCCTAGGTTGGCAGGGACAATATAAACTAAATTCTCACTGTTACATGAGGCATCTTTGGAAGGTGATAATTTCCCTTTCCGGCACTAGTTTATAGGGGATTTTGGCTTCTAGAACAATGGATAATTAGTAAGTACAACCATTCAAGTGGTTATACATGCGGCAGTGTTACTTTCCATTATGGAGTCTCCCAGCCTTCAAGGGTTACGCCCTGGAGGGTTTTGTGGGAGGTTGGTTGTCAGTATAACTTAACAACACTCATTGTTTGAATCTTTCACTCTAAACACAATTTATTTATAGTGGCTAGGAAGAACTTGGCTTTAGCTTATTACCACTTAAGGTCGTTCCCACTTGGACGGAAGGATATCTAAGGGCAGGCCTCTCTAAAGGAAACACATGTGAAATGATAGGTTTGGCATTTTGGTCACTTGGAAGAGGGGAGAGAATAGGCCTACTATCATTCCAAAAACACGAAAGACAATGGTTCTTTTCCCCTAATTAAAATGAAAAAAGACTAAATGAGTTAAGCTACTTGGGCACACACGTGAATTGTTAACTTTGAAAGAAGCAAGATAGCAATGGTTCAATTTTATATCCTTCTAGTAGGGACTATGTTTGAGTTGTCGATGCAACAAGATCAAATTACAATCCTCTTAGTTAGAGCTAAATGAGATTTGCATGAACATCCATTTACTTTCCTTGCTAATTAGATCTAGAGATGAGTTAACAAATGCAGCTATATGACTAACCGGCCCCTAACCTACAAGTAGATCTAAGAATATTCCTACGAGAGATGTTAGTGTTAGAAAAATCATAAGAAATATCTTAAGAACCCTATCAGAACAAATGTGCAGTTACAAAGAATATATGCACAAAAATATAGCACAAATGCATAGAAATAGAGCGCAAATGCATAGAAACAGATGTGTTGAAAGAATGAACAAATGTGTAGAAAGAATGAACAAATGCACAGAAACAGATGCGTTGAAAGAATGAACAAATGCATAGAAAGAATGAAAAAATGCACAGAAACATATGTGTTGAAAGAATGAACAAATGCATAGAAAGAATGAATAAATGTGCAGAAATAAACTTCTAAAAATTTAATAGATAGCAGATGTGCCACAAGATGGAAAAGATGTGCAACAGGATGGAACAGATGTGCTGCAGGATGGAACAAATGGGTAGATTGGATAGATGCATTGAAACAAAGAATAGATGCATGTTGGAAATGAAAAGATGCATAGAATCCTCCTGTGTACGGAACCTAACGCACAAAAACTTAGTTTTGAGGTTAAATTGGGGCAAGGCCCCACGGTGGGTGCCAGAAAATGTTATCAAAAAATTGGAATGATTATCAATAGTATCAAAGTAATCCAATAAACTCAATGAAATAAGAAACAAAGAAGATCAAACAAACAAAGACAAAACCTTGCAAACCTTTTTACTTCATGGCTTCCATTGGTCACCAATCTCAAATGATCTTGTGTATGAATATGGCCCTAAGAAGGTACACTTCTTTGCTATTTTCCAAGATGTCAAGTGGGAATGGCTATGATAGGTTTGCAATGAAGATGGAGCTTTACAATAATAAAAAGGGTGATTGCAAGCTATGGAGATGGTGTTGGTGCCAAAGGCGCACTGTGAATTCTACAGAGTAAGTTTACTAAAAGCTTGGATGATAGAAATGGAGGAATTAGGTTCAATTTATAGACTCACAAGAAAGAAGATCAACGGTATAGAAAGAATAAGATCAATGGTTGAGAAACCTTGAGAGGATGTGCATGAATAGCAAGAAGACAAGTGTCACACAAAAAGTTGTTTTGTTTGAGTTAACAGCATTCTTTTATAAAGATAAGATTTAATTTCATAAATTAGAAAGCTTTTTTCTAATTTAAGAGTTGTTGATAAAAACAAGATTGATTAAATCAATTAACCCAACTTGTGATTTGTTTTTTGTATGATTTGAGAGAAATTAAATAATAAATTATTTAATTTTGTGTGCATGAAGAAGAAGATTTATTTTTAAAAGATTTGGAAATTTTTGAGGAATTTGAAGATAAGAAAGCAAATTAAATAAATAAATTTATTTAATTGTTTGTGCATGCTTTGCAAGAATAAATAAAATATTTGATTATATTTTATTTTTAGAGATCGAGATAATTTAAATAAATTTGATTAATTTATTTAAATTTGGCAGATAAGTGATTTAATTAAATAATAAAAATTATTTAATTGCTTGGAAGAATAAAGTTGACTTTGATGAAATTAATTAAATAAAGGTAATTTATTCAATTAATGGGAGGAATATGAACCAAATAAATAAATATATTTATTTATTTATTTATTTATAGAGGAATTAAATGGAATAAATATTAAGAATATTTATTTAGACAGAGTCGTGTCATTTTTAGGTGTATACAGTTGACATTGTTTCTTGTGAGGGTTGTGATCACCCTAGTGGATCCCCTTCTTGTTGGATGTCTTGTGTGCTTGGTAGTTTTCCACTAGTGTTGTTGGTGTGTTTGGTGTAGTGTCATAAATTGTCACCACTTATAATTTCACACTAGGTTTAGCACTCATTTTAGCATGAATGTTTATCTCTACTTGCAATATATATATTTCATTACTTTTTTAAGAACCTAGGTGAAGTCTGTTAGCAACCGACATTCCAAGATCAAATTCCACTAGGACACTAGCATTGGGCACTAGTGTCTTGTTAATTTGGCTCCAAAAGATCTTAATTGAATGTCGGCCTTGTTGCCTTGAGTGACTCACCTTGTTAGCCTCAACTCAATTAGGCCCTTGAAAAGTACTTGGGATTCATATATAAACAACACTCTCACTCATTTCAAGAAGAAAGATTCTCTCTATGAAGCTTTCTCTCTATAAGCTCTCTATTTTTTAAGATTATTGTTGTGAGCACCGATCCTTGAAGGTATCTAAGGAATCTTCTTCCTCCATCAACTCCTTGTGGGTGATTCATGTTGTGACATTAATCCAACAATGGTTTTACACCCATGGTAACTGTATTTCATTGTATTTATTTATTACAATTTTTATCATTTGTTTTGCCTCTATTCTCATGAACATGTGCTCTCTATCATCATCATCATTGTTGTTGTGTAGGTGGGAACACCAATATGAGGTTTAACTGAGGTAAGCTCCTATACATCACAATCATTTTCCCTCTTTTATCTATGTAGATTGCAACAAAGTTTTTCAACATCAAGGAGTGATAGGAAGGCAGAAGGATTTGATAGAGATCATTAATAGAAATTCAAACCTAACCCTAAAGACACTAGTGTCCTACTTATCCTTCTCTTGCTTCTGATGCTAGATTTTGCCTTCTATTTTTCTCCCAGATCTGCTTCTAGTTCCTACATGTATGTCCTATAACTCATGTATGCTTATATGGACACTAGCACTCAGCTCTAGTGTCCTCGACATTCTGCTCTAGTTTTCAATGTCAGGTTCCTTTTTCTATTATCTTCCTAGATCTACTTTCTAATTTCTGTACATATGTCCTATAACACCTATATGTTGTTAACTTAGTCAGTTGATCACTTGCTTAGCCTAGGTCATTGAATCAATCTCTCATATTTACAACAATGGAACAGAGCCCCCACCAACCTAGCTTGGCTTTTCTTTAGGGATAGTAGCCAAGCATAGAGTTGTGTTGATGATTGTTTTTACACACTCATAACAAAAGTTGAAATTCATAAATGAACCTAACTATCTTGAAAGATATGGAGAAATCAATTAAGATTACTCAATCCCAAGTTTCCTTATTGGTCAGGTCTTGACCTGTTGGACCGTTTAGTAGGTTATTATGAAGCTTTAATGTACAAGGGGCCTTACGTGATTTAAAGTGAGTTTGTGACCTACTAGACTCCTATTATGCAAACTAATACAAATATCAACTTTCCAATCATTCATTTGCATAAAATTGGTACTATACTTCAAAGCTTCACAAGATTTATATTCAAACGTACTTTGCTTTTAACTAATTATGAAGATTATCAAATATCAACTTATTGCTCTTAAACCCTTTCAAATGTCAGATAATCTCCTTGGGATTTCAACGTTTAAGCTAAGTATTTTAGAATTGTTGGGAAAAGTTAGAGAAATTTAAATCTACCATCATTCACTACAGAATATAAACGTTCTATTATGCACATAGCAAGAAATACAGTGAATTTGATTAACTCAGCAGATCAAATCATTAAATGCAAATGTTCTGAATATTTTCACAAACAAGCATTCAAGATTGCGAGCTTCAAGAGAAACTGTTTCAAATATAACGAAGAGCTAGAAGACACTCAGAAAGTAGACGCAGACTTCCAGATTCACTTATGTTCAAAACACATAGCCATATAAGGTTTACAATGTATGTGACTCTTAGCTTTATTAATCAAAATTCACAAAAAAAAGTCACAATGCTTTACAGATACAGTAAGAAAGTTGGATGTTTCCACGCATTCCTCAATGTAGACAACAGATGATCTCCTCTAAACTAAAAATGTTCTACTCAAAATTCTCAGAAAGAATTACAATTTCTATGCTATTTCCTATAAATCCCTGTGTAAACTAATATACAAGTAGCACACTCCTTATATAGAACTTGAATTCCCTCCCATGCTACGGTTACAACTTCCATTCCATGGTTACAACCATCATCCCACAGTTAAGGTCTTTTATTATTGACCAATGGTGTCCCTTCATTTCATAACCGTGTGCCAATCCACTACTTGGCATCTTTTCTCTCAAAGGATGTGCTTAGAATCTTTACATAAGATTCCCATTTTATGTGACCTTTTCCTGCCAGAGCTCTTCATTTAATTTCTTCTCAAAATTCTTTACTCCTTGTCTTCTCACTTTTTCAAGTATTTCTGGAAATTATCAAGCACACCCTTCACAAAGGTCCGGTCCCCTCCTGGACTTTTTGCAAAAACATACTTTTGCATCATCATCTTTTCTTTAAATTCTTTCTCTTTGTCCTCTGAGCCCTCTATTCTTTTCTGGTACTTCCTCATTTTGGCTCTTTCCTCCATCAGTGTATCTATCATTTGTTTGCTAAGGATTGCATCAGGATTTTCTGTATAAGGTGTGAATATGGCCCTGAACTCTATTAATGCTCTGCTTAGGTCATAGACTGGCATCTCTGCACATTCATGTTGTAGGAGTCTTTCCATGATTTTCTTATGTATTTTGATCATCTCTACTGCTCGTTTTACCAACTCCTACATGACTACTACATTTCTTTTGAGGTTATCCTCTTCAAATTTGAGTTCAAAAATTATCTTTCGCACTTGATTTGCTAATGTGACACTGAGCACCCCTTCGTTTATCAATTCCTCTACCCTTCTATCAATTTCAGTTAATTGTTCAATTTTAGATCTGCATTCCTCTACTCTTTTTTGACAATTATTTATTAATCCCATACCTTTGTCCCTCTCTTCTGTGGCCATTTTCCAGCTCTTAACAGCTTGCCTTATTGTTTGTTCACCTACTTGCATGAAATCATGAAACCATTCATCAAAAATATTGGCCTTGAACCTTCTCTTTTCCATGTCTTTCACTTCCTCTTTAGACACTACTGCCATGTCAGCAAGTAAGTTAGGCATTATGGCATTGGGGTCAAATATCCCCTTAATAAATTGTTGGAGTTGGACAATGTGTCCTTTCAATACCTCCTGCTTACTTGTCTTTCCTCAGCATTTCTACTGTCACTTGGTTCATATCTTTCCACTCAGCAATGTGCTGCTCCCTTGTGGAATGCCCGAGGTCAAGATTTAGTATCTTGTATTCTTCCAAGGTAATTTCATCTTTTTCCTTCTCCTTTTGTGGTATAGCTAGGTTTAAAGTTTTGGATCCATCTAGACCTCTCTATATGGCAGACACCGTCCTAGCTTTTCTCTTTTCTTTCCTTGGAGTAGCCTTCTCACCTAACAAGCTTTTGATGTCAATAGGAGCCAACTGTATCTCCTTCTTCTCCTTCCTTATCTCTCCTTCCAGCCAGGTAGGTGCCTCCTTTGTGCCCTCTGTAGCTTTCTCTGCATCAATCACCTCTTCAAGAAGTTTATCTATTCCAATTTCCTCCTACTGCTGCTCTTGCTATTGTTATTGATCTTCTTGTTGTTGTTGATCTTGTTGTTGTTGTTGATCTTGCTGTAATGGAGGCTCTTGCTCCTTTGATTCAACTTCATTTTCCTCCGCCTCTACCTCAGTATCTCCCTCTTCTTGATCTTCTTCATCAGGAGCCTCCTCTGCTACTAACTCCTCAGGTTTATTCTCATCTATTTTTTCTTTTGCCTTTGTATTTCTTGTCTATGGCAGCTCTAGAGGTATTGGTAAACTGGCCTTTACCTCATCTTCTTTTACTTCCTCTCTTTGGGCTCGCAAGTTTTTTGTATTTTCCTCTTCTTCACCCTGCTCTCCATACATATTTAGCATATCCAATGCATCCACCTCTGGGGTGTCCTTTTGTACTATCTGTCCTTCTGTGTTTACCCCTTTAGATGATTTCTCTTTTTCAATCTCTTCAATCTTATGTGCTTCCTCTTGCACATCTCTAATGATTTCTTGTGGCACTAAAGTACCAAATGGATCAACAGATCCTGTTTCTACCTGTACCTCTTCTTCTTCAATTTCTATATTTTGTTCTGTTTCTATTTCAGTTTGCGGGTTTGATTCCTCTTCTTCACTGAGGAAATCACTTGATTCTTCCTCTATGTCAATCACTTTTCCCTTGTACATTACCTTCTCTTCACTGTCACTGCTCTCAATTTGCACAGTCTCCACAGCAATAGGCTTGGCTTTACTAACTTCTGACTCCTACAGCCTCTCTCCAGCCAACTCTGCTTTCACCTTTATGAACGTTTGTCCTGGTTCCATTGGAGTAGAAGTACTGGACATACTTCTCACTTTCTCCCCCACTTCTTGGGATCCAATTGTATCTTTTGGTTTTGAGGACTCACCCTTAGACAAACCTATTGGGATTGCCCTCATGACTGATGGTCCTACTGCCCCTTTTGTAGCCTCTGCTTCTTCTTCACTAATCTCATGGCTCATGGACTTTGCATCAACAAAAGTTTTAGATGCAACTGCAATTGTTATGCCTAAAGCATATGGATCCATTAATGTGGCATTTTTGTCTTTTTCCACAATTTTAGCTTCAACAAATTTTCTCTTCTTCTCATAGAAACATTGCAGGTCATCACTGGGCTCTGCCTTTCTCTTCCTTCCCCTCTTTGGGAATGTAACTTCTTTTCCTTCAGCTTTAATCTCTTCTACCCTGTCCTTAAGCCATGTCTTTGAAAATAATATCACCGGCTTTGTCAAAACATCCAATGATGTGTTCCAAGGCTGCGACCAATCGGGCTCTGTAATGGGAGCCAACCTAGCTTGTGCATAACTCTGGTGTAACAATTGATCATCCTCCCTAACCTCTAGAGGGACATATATATCTCCAATAGACCTCATTTGTTCCATAGTCAACCTTTTGTGAGCCCTTTTCCTTATCTCCTTGTCATTCTGGTAGTCAGCCCAGAAATCTTCAATATGTACTTGTTGTTTGTATTTCTTGTCTACAAAATTCTGAATTCTGTGGAAGGGGTCGAATCTTGTTGCTAAATCAAACTCTTTGAAGCCATAATATCTCAATTCTTGCTCTGAATAACTTTCCACCTCCTCACTAAAAAAAGAATATCTTCCAATTGCCCATGGCAGTTTCACATTTCCCGTATTGTTAAATTTCCTCTTGTACATCCTGAAAGCATTCAAATTCTGCCTCAAAAACTCTAACACAATTAGCTTGTCAGAAGGATACCTAGGAAGCATGAATGGCTTCCCCTCAAAACCCTTAGTTCTTATATAAGTAAAGTGTTCAAACTGTATAAACCATGAATTGTACAATCCAATTGCTGTCTCAGCATCCTTGGACAATCTTTTATCAGGCTTCTCCCTTAATATTCTTACCAAGTAAGTATAAAAAACATCATTGACCAAAGCAAAATTCTTTAAGGCATTCTCCTCCTGCAAGATAGGGTAATGTTCATACACTAGCCTCTGATTAGGGCCATTTCCCAAAACACCAATCTTTTCTATCCCATGAATAAAAGGCCTAATTGCTGCAGCACAGGAATACAACACATAAGAAGACAAATAAAATGGCAAGCCTTTTTGCTGCCTCAGCATGGTATGTCTCCAAATAGCCATAGTAATGGCCTTGGCCCAATGAATTTGCCCTTGTTCCTTTTCACCTGTTCTCAAGTATTCTATGACAGTGAACATCCAGGGCTCACATTTGGTGGCATCCCTCAGCCCAACCAGTCTGCTCAGCATGGTGATCATCAAATATATCTCCTCCTTGAAATGTATTCTCATCAGATTTTTAGGGATTCTGGCCACTGCCTTTGGTTTGTTCTCTAGACTGTACCAGTGACAAAATATTTTACCCTTACAGTCTCCCTCATTTGTGTAGAAACTCTCATTATACTGATCTATATCAATGTCTGTCATCTTATCAGTGATTTCCAACCCAAAAGTGTTAGCAATCCCTTCAGGAGTTAAATTAGTAATTACTTTATCATAGAGCATAACCATCCTGGTACTTGGGTTATACATTATTACATAGTCTAAGCACAAATCCCTAGCTTCCATTGCCAATGAGAAACCTACAACTCGGTATAACCCACTATCCCAAATGCATTTCATATCAGGAGTAGCATCTGCAGCAGTAATCTTTTTTAGCACATCTTTCGCATCATAGTTTCCTATGTTAGTATCTGTCCCCACTCCATTCGTGCTGATTAGGGTCTGACACCCTCTGTGTATAGGTAATTCTTCTTTCTCTACCTCTTTTCGTGGTTTTCTTTCCTTTTTTGTATCTTACCATGTATCTTTATTGGGTTTAGGGGTCATCATGTAGAAGTATACATGTCTCAATTTTTGTTTTCACTTCATATCTAGGGTTTACTGTGAATGCCTATTTTCTACTATTTACCCTATCTTGTAACCTCTTTGAATTTGTTAAGCTCTATTTAGCTAATTAACAGTTAAAACAGTAACTTTAACAAATGCATGCATTTTGAAAGTGAAATTACTGGAATTAATAGTTGTGCTTTACCGTTCAAAATTTAAACGGGGTTCCAAGATAAATACCTATTTCTGTGACCGTTTAACCTTTGATGTTGACTTACTTTACCTTTCTCTTTCACCCAACAACTGTAACTTCGCTAATTCGGTAAATTCCATTTGGTTTTACTGTGACAGTGCCTTTTCTGCAAAATCTAATGTTTAACAATATACCTTGAAAGCAAAATAACAATAATTCTGCCCTAACCCTCATTAAATTCCATTTGATTTAGTGTTAAATTCGCATTAATTATAGCCATTAATGCGCTGCGACCTTTGGCTTTCCTTTTCCGTGTTTGAGAGTTTTGAACTTTCTGACCATTAGCTTAATTGAACATGCATTTTCTTTTGTATATTTTGTTGTATGTTTTCCTTGTATCTTTTCATTGTATCTTCGGACATACAACACCTTAGGCATACAATTGAACCAAAGCCCCCTTTTCCCATTTACCTTTTCCATACACTCCTTGTACCTCCTGCTTGTATATTTCACTTGTATATTCCATTGTATAACCGCATGTACAAACATTCCTTACCTTTTGCTCCTTCATAATGCCCTTTGATCCTTTGTATATCGGGATTGTATATTATAAACATACAAACACCAAATATACAAAGACCTCTCCATTTTTAACTTTTTTCTGGCGTCCGGCCTATATTTTCTCTTTGTATCTCTGAATGTACCTCATAAAATATACATGTTTATTATACAAGCCAAAATATTCATATAGTGGGGTCCACTTTACCTTTTTACTTTGCCACTTCCGCGATGCCTTTACTCCTTAATGAGCTTTCGGACCTTAAACCACTGTAAACTGCATTGTATACACCCTTGGCTCCGTAATGTATAAAACCTTATATATTTTGCTTTGTATACTCCGAAACATACAAAGACAAAACATACAACAAGTTAGTCGCATTTCATAATGATTTCAATTCCATCCATTGTATAAAGTGAAATGTGCATCGCAACATACATCTAATCCGAATGCATCATTTATACCGTATTTTAATTTCCTTTTGATTCCGCGTTGTATAAAACTCAATGTACCTCTCGATTGTATATTTTGCGCTTGCCAAATAGACAAGTGCCAAACATACAATAGTTTAACGCTATTCCATAATATCTTCAGTTCCAGTTAGTATAAAGTGCAATGTATATCGAAGTTGTACATTATGAACATACAACACCAAATATACAAGGACTTTACTATTTTTGATAACTTTTCAGTTCCGCGCTGTATATGATTCCTTGCATCTTTGATTGTATATTTTGCATCTGCCAAATATACAAGATCTAAACATACACTGATTATACCAAATTTAATACTTCTTCAATTCCGCGCTATGTATAATCCCTTGTATATTTACTTATATGTCTTTCATTTGCCAAATATACAAACCGGAAAATACATAGTAGATTTTAATCGTTTATTCATCTCAACCTTAACTTTTTCGGGTCCGACTTGTATATTGAAGATAAAACATTATCACAGAATGTATACAAGTATAATATTATACAAAACCCGATTACCCTTCCTTTTGCGACTAACACCAAGACCCGATATACAAACACATTTGTATATGAGATGACCCTACATATACAAAGAAGTTTGTATATACAAGGCACAAACCCTCTAATTATACATTTACCAAAAACATCAATAACTTGCAAAATACAACGATTTTTAAAGTAATTCAAAAAGCAACCCCTGTTTATTTTTAACAAGGAATTCACCTACACTTTGACCTGGTACTCAATGTTATTTTTTTTCTATTTTCACCAAGGTTTGTATTAAACCTATCTTTTCCCTTTACCACCAAGCAAAACCCACACACAAAAGCAACCAAAAGCCAGCCACAGCAGGGGTCCTCATTTTGCTAAGGAGTAAAATGGGGAGTGTTGTGAGCATCACAACAACTAGCAACCAAATAAAATAATTAAATTAAAACCATTAGAAGAAACAAAATGAAATAAATTCATAATTTCTAACTAACTATTATGCAAATCATCATTTAACTTACGACTTAATGTATTTAATAAGGTGCATGAATTTTCCTTTTTAGTTTAAGTGGGGGCGCGTGATTAATTATCCTCATCTTGAACATCAGTTGAACAGACCAGTGACTGACATTAGACTACCTAGTTGATGTCATTCCCTCATAGCCAACCGAATAGAGCCTTGCTGCCAGCAGGCGTCCATAGCCCCGGCAAGGTTATCGTTACAATTCTCCTAAGTAAAGCCCCACTGCCAATGAGTGTCTATAGCCCCGGTAGAGTTACTTAGATGGCTTAACCTAGATTTCAATAAAATCCAGTTTATTTATTTATTTGATTTTATATTTTAATAAAGATCAAGGTTTCATAATATATAACAGTTGTAACTTTATGATGCAAGGAATAATCACTTGTTGAAATTAAGCTAAGAATTGTAATGGTAGCAAGGGTGACCTCTAATTTTTCACCTAACATCTACACTGGTAGGTTCAACAAACCCAAGGATTTTAGGTGTGTCATTGTGAGAAACTTCCCTTGAATACTCAACCCATTCTTATTGAATACAAAATTTCACAAGCTAACTAACTTTCTACATTCATGACAGTCACAACAAGTTATGTATAAATTTCAAATGATTTACTTGAATGTTCCAAATTTTATATTATTTTCAATGGTTACTAATCTGCTCCTGTATACTCTAGAACAAAACAAACACCACTATTGCAGCAACAGAAAACAAACAAACAAACACATGATAGACAACCAACAGAGAACAACAAAATAAGACAAAATAAAACACAACCAAAAACAAAACAAAGAAAAAAAACTGTACAACTATCCACATTATGATACAACAAACCAACAACCTTCCCCTCAAGCCTGGAAGTAGTGTTTCAAATGTTGGCTATTAACTGGTAATGGCACATCCTCTCCAATCAGGGTTTTGAGTCTAAAAGTGTTGTCTCCTATTATTTATGACACTTGTAATGGACCCAACCATAACTTGTCAAATTTTCCATGGCTACCTTTCTTCTCATGTGCTTTATCCCAGCACAACACTAAGTCTGAAATCCTAAATGTTTTGACTCTTGCTCATTTATCAAACCATCTTTTTACCAGTGCTTGATATTTGGTAAATCTTTCAATAGCTTGGTCTCTTTTCTCATCTAATTGCGTCATTTGAACAATCCTAGCTTCCCTATGATCATTGAAGCCTAAGTACTCATTCGCGAACTTTCATATTGGTAATCTTAGATTCACTGGAAGTATGGGATCAGTCCCATAAACTAAATGGTAAGGTGTGTTACCCAAAGCTGCCTTAACTTTGGTCCTATCTACCCATAGTGCATACTTTAGCAATGTGTTCCACTCTCTTGGGTTCCTTTCAATTAGCCTTTTAATTATGTCTAGTAAGATTTTATTCGTTGATTCAGCTAACCCATTCCCTTGAGGATAATAATTTGAAGAGAACTTTAAAATAATTCCATGTTCAAATGCCCATTTTAGAAAATTTCAAAGAAGAAAATGCAGGGCCATTGTCACATACTAGCAAATAGGGAACTCCAAACCTGGTGATGATGTTCTCTTCAAGAAACTTGATGACTACCTCTATAGTGGAGAATTTACAACATGTGGCTTCAGTCCACCGTGTACACTAATTAGTCACCGTCAATATGAATTTGTGTCCTACAGATGATGGAGGATTTATGACTCCAATGAAATCCAAGCCCCATTGTGCAAATGGCCTAGTCTCAATGACTGGCTGTAATGGATTGGCTTGATTTCTCCCTTTATCTACTGTAACTTGAAAAACATGGTAGTTTCTGACATGATTCTCTATATCTTTAAACATAGTAGGCCAATAGTAACCCCTCTCAGTATCTTATGTGCTGTAGCTAGATGGGAACCATGAGCAGTTCCATATTTATCATGCAGTTCTAGCAACACCTTATCTGCTTCATCTCTATTTAAACATCTTAAATAAATTCCCTCGTGGTTCTTCCTAAATAGAAGACCTCCTTGTACCATATACTTTTGTGCTTTGATCTTCAAAGCTCTCCTCTATGAGGATTTCATCTTGTTTGGGTATTTCCCTGATATTAGAAAAGTGTTGAGGTCATCGTACCATCCTAATGCATCACTTGTACTTAGCACATACTATTGCTTTACCAGATTTGGGTCCGTATTAGCTATGGATTGTACTAAAGCTTATCCCTTAACTAGCTTCATTGGTATGATCTCCATGTCAAACTCCTACAAAGTGGTGATCCACTTAGCTCTTTTCTCTCTAGGCTCATTTTGCATCAGCAGCATCTTCACTGCTGCATCAGGTACCACAGCTTTAACCTAACTGCATAGAATGTAGTACCTAAACTTCTTTACTGCCCTCACCAGTGAAAATGCCTATCTTTTTGTATCCAGGTACTTCAGTTGTGCATCCTTCAGAGGTGCACTCATAAAAGTGATGGGCCTTTCTTCATTATCTTTTCCTTTTTGTGTCAGTGCAGCTGCAACTGAATGTGAGGATGCAAATGAATAAATATAAAATGGCTTGGTATAGTCTAGACTTGTCAACACATGAGCATCAAAAATAGCCTCCTTGATATCTTCAAATGCAGCCTTGGCTATGGGTGTCCACTCTATCACTGCATCCTTTTTCAACATAGCGTTCAATGGTTGTACGATCTCTGCAAATCCTGTAATGAACTTCTTGATGAAATTAATTTTACCAAAAAAAGATTTTAATTCTTTTCTAGTGTTTGGTAACTATAATTTCTTAATGCCTTCTATTCTATCAAGATCAATGGATATACCATTTTCAGAAATGACATGCCCTAGTAATTTACCCTCTGTTGCACCAAATACACATTTTTTAGGGTTGAGAGAAATTCCGTACCTCTCACATCTCTTGAGTATTCTTCTTAAATCCTCAGCATGAGTAGACGCATCCTTAGAATACACAATTAGATCATCCATGTAAATACACTTACCTGTCAGTCCATGGAACGCAATGTCCATGGCCCACTGAAATGTGGTGCCTGCATTGATTAGACCAAATGGCATTCTTCTATATGCAAAATTACCCCATTTACTAGTAAAAGTGGTCTTTAGTCTATCCTCCTCATCGATTAGGACCTGGTTATAACCTGAAAAACCATCTAAAAAGGACATCGTCTTGGCTCCAGTTACTACTTGTAACACTTCATCCATGGAAGGCAGAGGATAATTGTAATTCTCAGACGCCTTATTTAGGTTCCTAAAATCTACGCATAACCGGATGTCCCCATTTTTCTTCCTAACAGGCACTAAGTTAGCTACCCAAGTTGAATGTCTAACAGGGAAAATTATCCTGGCAGACAGTAGTCTTTTTACTTCCTCAAATATCAACGGCTCCAAAATTGCATTTACAGGCCTTTGCTTTTGCCTAAATGGTTTGACATCTAGTTTTAATGGTATCACGTGTGTTATAATGGACGTGTCATATGTCTTTAAATCTTCATACATCGATGCTATTACATGTTTGTACTCCTTCAGTACATCTATGACCTCCTTTCTAATCTTCTCAGGACAAACCCTTCTGATTTGTACATTTTAAGGGTTCTGTTCTGTTCCTAAGTTATAGGGATCACATTTACCTCCCTCTGTTTTAGGCAAGTCCCTTTACTTTACTAACCCGTCGAAGTCAAAGATTTGTTCTAACTCTATTACTCCCTTAGGCAAGAAATTACTCTTTAGGTTGATGATGTCTTCCTCATCCCAAGACACATTAGGCCTATCTTGTTCATCAATGATTTGGGCTTCAAATACTTCATTGCAAGTTAGAAAATCCACAATTTGTTGGTCCCCCTCAAATACCTGAAAATGAGTTACATTATCTGGCACACTGGGCACATTCACTAATTCTACAGCAAATCTTTTCAATCCGGATATTGTCAAAGGCTCTAAAGTGCTAGTAGCAACAGCTAGTGCATCAGGTCTATGGTTCTATTCTCTAGGGATATGCTCTATATTGAAAGCGTCAAATGACTCTATTAAATCCCATACCCTATGCCTGTAACAAATTATTCTGTTATAATTGCAAGCATATATTTTTCTTACCTATTTGACTACTAGTTCAGAGTCTAAAAACACTCTAATCATTCTTACCCCTTTCTTTATAGCCATGACCAGTCCATAAATTAAAGCCTCATATTCAGCAACATTGTTAGTGCAAGCAAATTGTAACCTATATGCTGCTAGATATGATTTACCTTGAGGATCTACGAGCTCTATACCTGCACCTGCACCCTGTTTAGACTTAGACCCATCACATTTCAATGTCCACATGCCATTTTTATTCTTTTGACCTTTTCCTTTGACATGTTTTTCTCTATCTACCACGTGTCGTGTTATCTTGCTTTACCATATGTAGTTCATCTTGACTTGCTTGTTCATTTACCTTCTTAGTGTGCAAATCTAAATGACAAACATCTTTGCTCGAACTTTCTCCTAACTCTGGAGTTCCTACATCTATGAGGCTCTGAAAGTACCCCTCAGGTTGACTAGAACTCACCCTTCCTTCACAAAATTCCCATTCCTTTGTGCATTTAAAGTATTGATACTCAATAATGTCTCTGCACATTCCACACTTCTCTTCAGAATGTGGTATATCGTGGACTCTACACATACCTTTGTATAACTTGCATTGGACTGAAATATTTAGTTCCATGCACTTTTCTATTTCCTGTCTAATGACTTGACTGAAATTATTCAGTGCATTACCTTCTTCATCAGAAGAATTTCCATCAGACTCAATGAATAGCTTTGTCCTCTTGCTAACAGGTCTTTCTCCAAAATTTAGCATTAAGATTTCTTCAATTTGTACCCCTTTGTTAGTGACCCTATAAACACCAAATACAATATTTCATTCGTCCTATTGTATTCTGTGATCATATGCTTCATCCTAGGTTCAACCTCTATTCTGATTTGGTTAGGCACACCCCTCCAAGGTAACCACATATGTGAAAAGTCAGTGGCCATGTATCCGTTCAGTGTTTTTGACCAATCTCTACTTAATAACATCCCATAATTTGTAGGTATATCAAGTACTTGGATGTCAATGAACTGACTTACCCTAGGGTCTGAAGCTAACTGCATCTGAATATGCATTAGTTCCCCTACCACATTAACTTCAGTCTTATCTAACTGTGTGACAACTTTGACAGACTTGGTGGGAGTCAGACCTAAGGTTTTGCATATACCTAGAGGCATCACATTAGCTGAGGCACCCGAATCCACCATACAATTGTGTATGTTCTTTCCACACAGTCTAACAGTTAACAAGAAGGGAGGAGTATCCCTCTTATTAGCATACATTACTACATTTGTGTTAGAAGACTGCTCAACTTTCTTACCCTTTTCATTTGGCTGTCTCTCTATCAGGCACAAGTACCTCAGTAGAAGTCTCTCCTGTTACAGACGTATCCAAAGATTTTATGAAGGCCTTTCTAACCTCTGGATTTTTTAACAATTCACACAAAGGTACACTGACCTTGATTTTTTTAATTTCTTCTGATAGATAACTCACTAGTCCCAATGTTTTTATTTGTCTGGACTCTCTTGTTACTGTTCCATTATTTGCATTATGATTGGCTTTTAGTATAGCAGGGTTGTTGCTAGCATTATGGTCTAGTGGAGTATTGTAATTGTTAGGAGGAGTGGAAGTGGTGAAAGGTCCTCCTGGCCTAGTGTTGTTTCTAAGATTATAAGTGTGATTTTTAGTTGACTGTTGGAAGGCATGTACCTCCTCTATCTCATGCAACACCTCATTTTCAGTTTCAAATGGAAACTAAAAAGTGTTTAATACTAAGGCTATCTCAGGATATAGGTTTTCACAATAATAGGGTTCATCATCCAACAATTGGTCATCTTCCTCTTCTCTAAAAGTAAAAGTCTCTAAAACTAAAGTAGTATCATACCCTGAGGGTACTATTTCATTACCTTTGGGCACTAAGAACTCAGAAGTAGGAGCCTGTACATCCACATTAAAAATACTTGCTGCTAGATGAAACTGAGGACAGTCTATTTCAGCATGGGCACTAGTATTATGGATTCTACACCAGTTTTTTAGTGTTACATTGGCCATTTGAATCCCTATTGTTTGTTTTGTGTCCCAATTGTCTAAGTTCTCGAATGGAGAAGCTAGGGTGCCATTATTTGGCCCAGTGTTCCAAGTTTTGGGTGGCCTAGGCTGATTTTGACTCCTGTTATTGTTATTCTAGGCTCTGTTATCTATAGTCGGTCCTCTATTTTGCATTTGTTGTCCCTGATTATGATTCTGATGTTGACCATGATTTTGACCCTGATTAGAACTCTGACCTTGGCTATAACCTTGACTCTGATTATGACTCTAATTTTGATTTTGGTTATAACTGGGGCTGCAGTTCTGACCCTAACTCTAATTATAGTTCTGGTTATACCCCGGGTTACTTCTACCATAGAAATTCTCATTTCTGAACTGTGTCATCTCAGTGGTCAATCTTCTCAAATGTGCAGTGATTTCTTTGATATCTTCCCTCTCCTCTTGTGCTTTTGCTATAAATACATCTTGAGGTGGCTTAAAAAATGATTGGCCATTGTTCTGATTAAGATTGGCAGTATTACCAGTGTAAGGTACTATAGCCTGAATTGGAGCGGGGTTATACACAGGTGTGTATGTAGAGACTAGATTTAGTATTGGAGCGTGTTGTGTAGGAGCTCCATTCCAAGGCTGTACTTGATTTTGCACTCCAGGATTTCCTCCATTGAGGAATGGATTATAGGTTGTTTGCCTCATTTCCTAGTTTACAGAGGCTGCCTGTTTGTAGGCTTTGGATATTGTGTCTATGTTAGGCTTTCTCTTGACAAACATGGCAGTTAATGGATCTAAAGCAACATAATACATAGCCAACAGTGTGTCTGGAACCACTGGGTATGGTGCTACTAACCTAGAAGATGCCTTTTGGAACCTATCATTAAAGTTATCAATTAGTTCTCCCTCACCTCTTTTGATTGTGGCCAATTTATGATATAGGATAGAAGGATTGACTGGTCCCCTAAATCTAGATAGAAATGCTTCTTCCATAAGTGGCCAGGAAGAAACATAACCATTAGGCAGATTTAAATACCAGTTAGATGCTTGCTCATTGAAGGTATAAGGAAATAACCTACATACTACATCTTCATGTTCTAATTGGGCTCTAAAGTAGGCTTCCTTAAATATCCTTATATGATCCTCTGGATCCTGATGTAACTGGTATTTAGGGCATATTTTCTCAGGGTTCTTCGGCATCTCATGATAATCCACAAAATATATGGGAGAGTTGACATTGAAATAAGCCATTGTAGGTATTTGTGCCTGACCTGGACCTATAGGATTACCTAAATTTCTAGGTGTACTTGGGCTTCTAGGAGGACTAGGACCTCTGGGAGAACCAGAATCAAGACTTAAGGATCTGGATGAAGAACTGTTAGGACTGCCAATACTATGGGTGTAAAAAGGTGATCCAGGAGGTGTTCCAAATGAACTTCCTATATTTGATGTTTTAGGACTTCAAATAAAAGGGTTCCTACTCTGTCTTCTATCAGGTAGTTGCACAAATATGTCATCAGGATTAACCCTAGACCTAGTCACTCTACTACTATTATGAGCA
This sequence comes from Cunninghamia lanceolata, assembly GCA_027924645.1. NCBI lineage: Eukaryota > Viridiplantae > Streptophyta > Pinopsida > Cupressales > Cupressaceae > Cunninghamia > Cunninghamia lanceolata. The sequence goes on from BSBN01000073.1 coordinate 15,629,449, forward strand.
AGTTTTACTCAAATTCAACCTTAACTCCAATCAGCCCTCCTTCTAGTGCCAAAAATTGTTGATGATTGTTTTTACACACTCATAACAAAAGTTAAAATTCATAAATGAACCTAACTATCTTGAAAGATATGGAGAAATCAATTAAGATTACTCAATCCCAAGTTTCCTTATTGGTCAGGTCTTGACCTGTTGGACCGTTCAGTAGGTTATTATGAAGCTGTAATGTGCAAGGGGCCTTACGTGATTTAAAGTGAGTTTGTGACCTACTAGACTCCTATTATGCAAACTAATACAAATATCAACTTTCCAATCATTCATTTGCATAAAATTGTTACTATACTTCAAAGCTTCACAAGATTTATATTCAAACGTGCTTTGCTTTTAACTAATTATGAAGATTATCAAATATCAACTTATTTCTCTTAAACCCTTTCAAATGTCAGATAATCTCCTTGGGATTTCAACATTTAAGCTAAGTATTTCAGAATTGTTGGGAAAAGTTAGAGAAATTTAAATCTACCATCATTCACTACAGAATATAAATGTTCTGTTATGCACATAGTAAGAAATACAGTGAATTTGATTAACTTAGCAGATCAAATCATTAAATGTAAATGTTTTGAATATTTTCACAAACAAGCATTCAAGATTGCGAGCTTCAAGAGAAACTATTTCAAATATAACGAAGAGATAGAAGACACTCAAAAAGTAGATGCAGACTTCCAGATTCACTTATGTTTAAAACACATAGCCATATAAGGTTTACAATGTATGTATGACTCTTAGCTTTATTAATCGAAATTCACAAAAAAATGTCACAATGCTTTATAGATATAGTAAGAAAGTTGGATGTTTCCATGCATTCCTCAATGTAGACAACAGAGGATCTCCTCTAAACTAAAAATGTTCTACTCAAAATTCTCAAAAAGAATTACAATTTCTATGCTATTTCCTATAAATCCCTGTGTAAACTAATATACAAGTAGCACACTCCTTATATAGAATTTGAATTCCCTTCCATGCTACGGTTACAACTTTCATTCCACAGTTACAACCATCATCCCACGATTAAGGCCTTTTATTATTGACCAATGGTGTGCCTTCATTTCATAACCATGTGCTAGTCCACTACTTGGCATCTTTTCTCTCAAAGGATGTGCTTGGAATCTTTACATAAGATTCCCATTTTATGTGACCTTTTCCTGCCAGAGCTCTTCATTTAATTTCTTCTCAAAATTCATTACTCCTTGTCTTCTCACTTTTTCAAGTATTTCTAGAAATTATCAAGCACACCCTTCACAAAGGTCTGGTCCCCTCCTGGACTTTTTGCAAAAACATACTCTTGCATCATCATCTTTTCTTTAAATTCTTTCTCTTTCTCCTCTGAGCCCTCTGTTATTTTCTAGTACTTCCTCATTTTGGCTCTTTCCTCCATCAATGTATCTATCATTTTCTGGACAGGGTGTGAATATGGCCCTAAACTCTGTTAATGCTTTGCTTAGGTCATAGACTGGCATCTCTGCACATTCATGTTGTAGGAGTCTTTCCATGATTTTCTTATGTATTCTGATCATCTCTCCTGCTCTTTTTACCAACTCCTGCATGACTACTGCATTTCTTTTGAGGTTATCCTCTTCAAATTTGAGTTCAAAAATTATCTTTGGCACTTGATTTGCTAATGTGACACTGAGTGCCCCTTCATTTATCAATTCCTCTGCCCTTCTGTCAATTTTAGTTAATTGTTCAATTTCAGATCTGCATTCCTCTACTCTTTTTTGATAATTATTTATTAATCCCATACCTTTGTCCCTCTCTTCTGTGGCCATTTTCCAGCTCTTCACAGCTTGCCTTATTGTTTGTTCGCCTGCTTGCATGAAATCATGAAACCATTCATCAAAAATATTGGCCTTGAACCTTTTCTTTTCCATGTCTTTCACTTCCTCTTTAGACACTACTACCATGTCAGCAGGTAAGTTAGGCATTGTGGCATTCAGGTCAAATATCCCCTTAATAAATTGTTGGAGTTGGACAATGTGTCCTTTCAATACCTCCTGCTTACTTTTGTCTTTCCTCAGCATTTCTGCTGTCACTTGGTTCATATCTTTCCACTCAGCAATGTGCTGCTCCCTTGTGGAATGCCCAAGGTCAAGATTTAGTATCTTGTATTCTTCCAAGGTAATTTCACCTTTTTCCTTTTCCTTTTGTGGTATAGCTACGTTTAAAGTTCTGGATCCATCTGGACCTCTCTATATTGCAGACACCATCCTAGCTTTTCTCTTTTCTTTCCTCGGAGTAGTCTTCTCACCTAATAGGCTTTTGATGTCAATAGGAGCCAACTGTATCTCCTTCTTCTCCTTCCTTATCTCTCCTTCCAGCCAGGTAGGCGCCTCCTTTGTGCACTCTGTAGCTTTCTCTGCATCAATCACCTCTTCATGAGGTTTATCTATTCCAATTTCCTCCTACTGCTACTCCTGTTGTTGTTGTTGATCTTGTTGTTGTTGTTGATCTTGCTATAATGGAGGCTCTTGTTGTAATGGAGGCTCTTGCTCCTTTGATTCAACTTCATTTTCCTCCTCCTCTACCTCAGTATCTCTCTCTTCTTAATCTTCTTCATCAAGAGCCTCCTCTGCTACTGACTCCTCACATTTATTCTCATCTATTTTTTCTTCTGCGTATGTATTTCCTGTCTGTGGCAGCTCTAGAGGTATTGGTAAACTGGCCTTTACCTCATCTTCTTTTACTTCCTCTCTTTGGGCTAGCAAGTTTTCTATATTTTCCTCTTCTTCACCCTGCTCTCCATACATATTTAGCATATCCAATGCATCCACCTCTGGGGTGTCCTTTTGTACTGTCTGTCCTTCTGTATTTACCCCTTCAGATGATTTCTATTTTTCAGCCTCATCGATCTTATGTGCTTCCTCTTGCACATCTCTAATGATTTCTGGTGGCACTAAAGTACCAAATGGGTCAACAGATCTTGTTTCTACCTGCACCTCTTCTTCTTCAATTTCTATATTTTGTTTTGTTTCTATTTCAGTTTGCAAATTTGATTCCTCTTCTTCACTGAGGATATCACTTGATTCTTCCTCTATGTCGATCACTTTTCCCCTGTACATTACCTTCTCTTCACTGTCACTGCTCTCAATTTGCACAGTCTCCATAGCAATAGGCTTGGCTTTACTAACTTCTGACTCCTGCAGCCTCTCTCCAGCCAGCTCTACTTTCACCTTTATGAATGTTTGTCCTTGTTCCATTGGAGCATAAGTACTGGACATACTTCTCACTTTCTCCCCCACTTCTTGGGCTCCAATTGTATCTTTTGGTTTCGAGGACTCACCCTTAGACAAACCTATTGGGATTGCCCTCATGACCAATGGTCCTGCTACCCCTTTTGTAGCCTATGCTTCTTCTTCACTAATCTCATAGCTCATGGACTCTGCAATTGTTATGCCTAAAGCATATGGATCCATTAATGTGGCATTTTTGTCTTTTTCCACAATTTTAGCTTCAACAAATTTTCTCTTCTTCTCATAGAAACATTGCAGGTCGTCACTGGGCTCTGCCTTTCTCTTCCTTCCCCTCTTTGGGAATGTAACTTCTTTTCCTTCAGCTTTAAGCTCTTCTACCCTGTCCTTAAGCCATGTCTTTGAAAATAATATCACCAGCTTTGTCAAAACATCCAATGATGTGTTCCAAGGCTGCGACCAATTGCGCTCTGTAATGGGAGCCAACCTAGCTTGTGCATAACTCTGGTGTAACAATTGATCCTCCCTAACCTCTGGAGGGACATATATATCTTCAATAGACCTCATTTGCTCCACAGTCAACCTTTTGTGAGCCCTTTTCCTTACCTCCTTGGCATTCTGGCAGTTAGTCCTGAAATCTTCAATATGTACTTGTTTGTATTTCTTGTCTACAAAATTCTAAATTCTGTGGAAGGGGTCGAATCTTCTTGCTAAATCAAACTCTTTGAAGCCATAATATCTCAATTCTTGCTCTAAATAACTTGCCACCTCCTCACTAAAACAAGAATATCTGCCAATTGCCCATGGCAGTTTCACATTTCCCCTGTTGTTAAATTTCCTCTTGTACATCCTGAAAGCATTCAAATTCTACCTCGAAAACTCCAACACAATTAGCTTGTCAGAAGGATACCTGGGAAGCATGAATGGCTTCCCCTCAAAACCCTCAGTTCTTATATAAGTAAAGTGTTCAAACTGTATAAACCATGAACTGTGCAATCCAATTGTTGTCTTAGCATCCTTGGACAATCTTTTATCAGGCTCCTCCCTTAATATTCTTACCAAGTAAGTATAAAAAACATCGTTGACCAAAGCAAAATTCTTTAAGGCATTCTCCTCCTGTAAGACAGGGTAATGTTCATACACTAGCCTCTGATTAGGGCCATTTCCCAAAACACCAATCTTTTCTATGCCATGAATAAAAGGCCTAATTGCTGCAGTACACGAATACAACACATAAGAAGACAAATAAAATGGCAAGCCTTTTTGCTGCCTCAGCATGGCCTATCTCCAAATAGCCGTACTAATGGCCTTGGCCTAATGAATTTGCCTTTGTTCCTTTTCACCTGTTCTCAAGTATTCTATGACAGTGAACATCCAGGGCTCACATTTGGTGGCATCCCTCAGCCTAACCAGTCTACTCAGCATGGTGATCAACAAATATATCTCCTCCCTGAAATGTATTCTCATCAGATTTTTAGGGATTCTGGCCACTACCTTTGGTTTGTTCTCTGGACTGTACCAGTGGTGAAATATTTTACCCTTACAGTCTCCCTCATTTGTGTAGTAACTCTAATTATACTGATCTATATCAATGTCTGTCATCTTATCAGTGATTTCCAACCAAAAAGTGTTAGCAATCCCTTCAAGAGTTAAATCAGTAATTACTTTATGATAGAGCATAACCATCCTGGTACTTGGGTTATACATTATTAGACAGTCTAAGCACAAATCCCTAGCTTCCATTGCCAACGGGAAACCTGCAGCTTGGTATAACCCACTATCCCAAATGCATTTCATATCGGGAGTAGCATCTGCAGCAGTAATCATTTTTAACACATCTTCCGCATCATAGTTTCCTATGTTAGTATCTATCCCCACTCCATTCGTGCTGATCAGGGTCAGCCACCCTCTGTGTATATGTAATTCTTCTTTCTCTACCTCTTTCCGTGGTTTTCTTTCCTTTTTTGTATCTTACCCTATATCTTTCTTGGGTTTAGGGGCCATCCTGTAGAAGTATACATGTCTCAATTTTTGTTTTCACTTCATATCTAGGGTTTTACTGTGAATGCCTATTTTCTACTATTTACCCTAACTTGTAACCTCCTTGAATTTGTTAAGCTCTATTTAGCTAATTAACAGTTAAAACAGTAACTTTAACAAATGCATGCATTTCGAAAGTGAAATTACTGGAATTAACAATTGTGCTTTACCGTTCAAAATTTAAACGGTGTTCCAAGATAAATACATGTTTCTGTGACCGTTTAACCTTTGATGTTGATTTACTTTACCTTTCGCTTTCACCCAGCAACTGTAACTTCGCTAATTCGGTAAATTCCGTTTGGTTTTACTGTGACAGCGCCTTTTCTACAAAATTCAATGTTTAACAATATACCTTGAAAGAAAAATAACAATAATTCTGCCCTAACCCTCATTAAATTCCATTTGATTTAGTGTTAAATTTGCATTAATTATAGCCATTAATGCACTGCAACCTTTGTCTTTCCTTTTCCGTGTTTGAGAGTTTTGAACTTTTTGACCGTTAGCTTAATTGAACATGCATTTTCTTTTGTATATTTCATTGTATGTTTTCCTTGTATCTTTTCATTGTATCTTCGGACATACAATGCCTTAGGCATACAATTGAAACAAAGCCCCCTTTTCCCCTTTACCTTTTCCATACACTCCTTGTACCTCCTGCTTGTATATTTCACTTGTATATTCCATTGTATAACCGCATGTACAAACATTCCTTACCTTTTGCTCCTTCGTAATGCCCTTTGATCCTTTGTATATCGGGATTGTATATTATAAACATACAAACACCAAATATAGAAAGACCTCTCCATTTTTAACTTTTTTCTGGCATCTGGCTTGTATTTCCGCTTTGTATCTCTGAATGTACCTCATAAAATATACATGTTTATTATACAAGCCAAAATATTCATATAGTGGGGTCCACTTTACCTTTTTACTTTGCCACTTCCGCGGTGCCTTTACTCCTTAATGAGCTTTCGGACCTTAAACCACTGTAAACTGCATTGTATACACCCTTGGCTCCGTAATGTATAAAACCTTATATATTTTGCTTTGTATACTCTGAAACATACAAAGACAAAACATACAACAAGTTAGTCGCATTTCATAATGATTTCAATTCCAGCCATTGTATAAAGTGAAATGTGCATCGCAACATACATCAAATCCGAATGCATCATTTATACCGTATTTTAATTTCCTTTCGATTCCGCATTGTATAAAACTCAATGTACCTCTCGATTGTATATTTCGCACTTGCCAAATATACAAGTACCAAACATACAACAGTTTAATGCTATTCCATAATATCTTCGGTTCCGGTTAGTATAAAGTGCAATGTATATCAGAGTTGTACATTATGAACATACAACACCAAATATACAAGGACTTTACTATTTTTGATAACTTTTTAGTTCCACGCTGTATATGATTCCTTGCATCTTTGATTGTATATTTCACATCCACCAAATATACAAGATCTAAACATACACCAATTATACCAAATTTAATACTTCTTCAATTCTGCGCTATGTATAATCCCTTGTATATTTACTTGTATGTCTTTCATTTGCCAAATATACAAACTGGAAAATACATAGCGGATTTCAATCGTTTATTCATCTCAACCTTAACTTTTTCAGGTCCGACTTGTATATTGAAGATAAAACATTATCACAGAATGTATAATAGTATAAGATTATATAAAACCCAATTACCCTTCCTTTTGCGACTAACACCAAGACCCGATATACAAACACATTTGTATATGAGACGACCCTGCATATACAAAGAACTTTGTAAATACAAGGCACAAACCCTCTAATTATACATTTACCAAAAACATCAATAACTTGCAAAATACAACGATTTTTAAAGTAATTCAAAAAGCAACCCCTGTTTATTTTCAGCAAGGAAGTCACCTGCACTTTGACCTGGTACTCAATGTTTATTTTTTTCTATTTTCACCAAAGTTTGTATTAAACCTATCTTTTCCCTTTACCACCAAGCAAAACCCACACACAAAAGCAACCAAAAGCCAGCCACAGCAGGGGTCCTCATTTTGCTAAGGAGTAAAATGGGGCGTGTTGTGAGCATCACAACAAGTTGTTGGTGGCTTGTGCTACAATGTTTAATAGGAAAGATTGATCTAGTTAGTTCATAATTGATTAGGTCATCTTTTCCCATCTTACATTTTGGACGTGACGTATCCTACATTTGTGCAACCTTCTTTGTTGTGTTTTATTACTTTCTTAATTGATTAGATACTTCTATTGCATATATTATTTTATCTTGTGTATTTAGAAATCAAAACACTTTCTCCTTTCTCCTTCCTTCTCCTTCCTTCTCCTTCTATTTCTCCAAATCAACATGTCCTCTTATTTTCTTACATCACTTTCCTACTTTTCTCAAAAAATTTGTGAGAGTGATGTTCCATTTCAAGCATGTGATGGTGACTTAGCTCTTCCTATGTCACTCTATTATTTTGAACCTTCTCCTAAAATTCCTCCTACTTGTGAGGATATTTTGGCACAAGAGGATGAAATCATTGATACATTTCTTAACATTACTTTACCTTCTCTTTATTTTGATGGTCTTTCTTCTAGAGATGAGGCATTAGTAGATGAAGAATATTACCTCACATTAGATCCCCCATGGATAGATGTTGAGCATAAATTACTTCTACTTCTAGCACATCTTCCATAGTCCATGATGATTCCATATTTCTTCCTATTTCTCTTCCTCCTTTTTTTGCATGTTCAAGCCCCTTGGACATCACTAAGGATGTGGATACCTCTTTATCTTTTCTTCCTCCTTTGGTTACATGTTCAAGCCCCTTAGACATCACTAGGGATGTGGAGACCTCTTTATCTTTTCTTCCTCCTTTGGTTGCATGTTCAATCCCCTTGGACATCACTAAGGGTACAATCATTGACACTTTTCTTAACATCACTTTGTCTTCTCTTCATTCCAATGCCCTTCCTTAAGGAAACATGGCATTGATTGATGAAGAGTCAAAGCTCACATCAGATCCCCCATGGATAGATCTTTGTCAAATAAACACAATTTGCATTTCCAATTCCCAAAAAGAACCTATGAAACATAAAAATATTGTGTATGTTCATTCTGATGTTCAAGAACCACAGTCCAACCTTGTGATCACTATTAGAGGTGTGTCATAGAAACCTCATTATCATGCAGTTGCACACACATATAACAATCACAAAAATCAAACTAATCAAGCACCAATCATTCCCACTTCTCTTCCTGCTTCTCAACCTTTTCTTCCTCTAGCTCCTTGTCTTTCTCAACATGCTAACAAAGATTATGATATTGTCAAGTAACTTCATGCTACTCCAACTAAAATATCACTCTGGGACTTAATATAAACCTTACTTGCATACCATTGAATGCTCTTGGAGGCTCTACAAAAAGTGATTGTCCCACCTTCTATTAGACCCAATGACATAGCAGTCCTGTTAGATTGTATGCACGTGAAAAATTTAGATATTGTCTTTCAACAACATGAGTTACTGATGTAGGAGTGCCTTCTCTATGGTGCAGGAGTCATGGTTTGTTTTGTTTTCAATAAGGATTTTTAAGCCACTTCATGTTTGTAATAAGGTTATTTGTGTCAATTTGGTCACTAGACCTATGTAGACCATGTTGGTCAAGTTGATGTAATAACACAAGGAAAACATGTAGTTTTCTTATGATAGGAGAGAACCAACGGCTAACTAACTTTCAATATCAGTTTGCACAGCTGGAGGGAAGTTGAACTAATCTCTTAAGCCTTGTATACGCGAGGAGTTGGATGTAATGACACAGAGAGGAGCATGAATGAATGAAGATCTGGATTGTTTGGGTGTGTGAAAACATTGTTTCTTTCTTAATTGTTTTCTGTAATAGTCATTCTGTACGGATAGTTGTTCATCTAAAATTGGTTGGAGATGTTCAGGCATTGATAGTAATTTGGTGTCTATAAGTATTGTAGTTTTGTGAGTTTTTTTTTTTAGACTATTCTAAAAACCTAGAAACAAGGGTTTTGGTGAATAAATGGAGTGTTATTCCTCTGTCCACTGAAAGCAAGATTCTCATTTTTAGTGTGATGGAGGAATACAGTGTAAGTTTTGTGTTTTCTATAGTTGTGATCAAACACCCAAGGACCCAAGGAGTCTAGGCATGAGTCGACTAGGCATCTCTATGTGACTAGTTGTAGAAACAATAGGAGAAGTGTTGTTGTGGAGTGACCAAATTGACAGGGTGATCAAGTGTTTGCAGAGGAGTGCAGATCCCTTCTATTCTGTTGAGTTTCTATATTTGTATACTTGTTGAATGTCTATGAGTCGTAGAGTAACCGAAGTGTCATCAGCGTGAAACAACCCTCGGGGAAGTTTTTGAAAGTTACACCGATCAAGGTGTTAGGCTGATAGTAGGTGTATCAATGGAGAAGAACTTTAGTCTCATGGAAGATATATTGCAAATGCATATCGCAAATGTATGTTGAGATTGTATGTTGAGGATATACATTACATTGGATACAAAAGGTGACTGGCTATAATGGTGAAATCAGGGTAAAGATACATTGGTTTATCGGCAATAGCAAGTCATGTTATGTATATACAATAGTTTGGCTTATCGGCGTGAGTGGTAATATCGAGGGACAAGTGCAAGATCCTGCCGACGGAGGAAGCCTGGCCAAAGACTATATAACATATCAGCATATCGGGTGAAAGCCTTAAGGCTCCGCTGATGTTTGGAGTCTTGCCGACGATAGTTGTATCGGCGTATCGGCAGACTTTGATTTAAGTTCGTCGATGTTTGGAGTTTGGTCGATAGGGTCATGACTAACTGCTATGGGTAAAGCAAGTGGAAGCTAACCACCATCGGAGTATCAGCAGGAGGCCAGAATACACAGCTGATAGGAGAATTCTCTCCAAAGACAAAGTGAACTGGCTATCGAGGAGTGTTGGGAGATCGGGCTTAGAGTTTGCAAGGTGGTCGACAGGTTATGTTTGGCTGACAAGGTTTGGTCACCAAGACATAGGTCACATCTCACTGATTAGTTTGTTGTTCAATTTGAACACTTCCTCTATGCACTCTGCACCATATTGGTATCAAAGCCAATATTTGAATTAGAGCAGTATATGTTAGACAAGGAGAAAGAAATTGAGGCTAGCACAATGCCTCCCAAGTCTATAAGCCAGGGAGCCATCAAGAAGATGGTAGAGGAGATGCTTGAAGAAAGATTGAAAGAAGAGAGGTCCAAGGGTAAGAGTAAGAGGAAGGAAGTGCTTCTGATACAAAAGAAGAAGAAGAGGCAGAGGAGAGCCCTCAAGATCAAGGTATATCTGTAGACCAAAAGGCATTCTTGAATGCACTCAAAGGTGCTCAAAGAGATAGTGGTGATCCAAAGATGGATGTTCCTACATTCAATGGGAAACTAGATGGAGACGCCCTCATGGATTGGATTGAACACCATGTGTAACTATTTTGACTTCAAGGAGTATAGTGATAGCAAGAAAGTCAAGTTTGCTAAGACAAGACTGAGAGGTTCTACCCTAGTTTGGTGGAACTATATGCAATGTGAAAGAGAGAAAGTTGGAAAGAGCCCTATCACCAAATGGAGTAGAATGGTGGCCATGCTAAGAGATAAGTTCATGCCAGTCGATTATGAGTTGTAGACCATTAGGAAGTTTAATCATTTCAGACAAAAGGATATGGATGTGGCTACATATACTTAAGAATTTCATAGATTGAGCATGAGAGCCAATCACAAGGAGGAAGAGAAAGAGATGGTAGCCAGATATCTCGATGGTTTGAGGTATAACATACAAGATGAATTTAGTATAGTGGTTCCTAAAATAGTGGATGAGTGTTTTCAATTAGCCTCTAGGGCAGACGAGAAATTGAAAAGAAAAAGTGATCAAAACACCAGAGGAAGAGGTGGCAAAAATAATAGGGGAAGAGGTAATTTTGGTAGAGGACAATCAAGTAGAAATGACAACCCAAGTCAATAAGAGTCTCATTCTGATGTAGACCATAGAGGTGGTGGTTTCAGAGGTTGGAGAAGACCTAATGGCAGAGGTAGAAGTGGTGGTGCAGGCAGAGAGCCCAGAGTTTTCACTGGTAGATGCTATGGATGCAATCAAGTAGGCCATACTGCGAGCAAATGCCCTGAGAAGGCATCTAGTTCCCATGATGGTGGGAGAAGGAATCAGTTATTGAAAGATGATGATTGCCAAAGTGTGAATTCATGCATTAGTAGTGCTGCACTAGTTCTTGAAGGAGAGAGAATGATGATCAAGAGAACCTTGATGAAGATTCCATTGAAACAAGAGCCCCCACAAAGGAAGACTCTCTTCAGAACCCAAGGTATAGCATATGGTAAACTTTGTAAAATCATTGTTGATTCAGGTTCTACTAAAAATGTAGTGTCTACTGAAATGGTAGAGAAGTGTAAATTGAAAAGGCTGCCCCATGTTAGTCCTCATAAGATCTCTTGGTTGAATAAGAGTCAAAATTATATGGTAGAAGAACAAACTTGGGTTGAGTTTTAGATAGGTGATTATAAGGACAAGGTACTATGTCAGATTATTCCTATGGATGCTTGTCACCTTCTTCTTGGACGTCCATGGCAGTATGAAGTGAAGGCACAAAATGATGGTGAGAAGAACACATACCTCATCACCAAGAATGGAAGGAAGTTTAGGATGGATCCTATGCAAGACCAGATTGGAGAGAAGAGTAATGACACCAATTTCATGATGGTTAGTGGAAAAGAATTCTTAAACCTCATGAAGGAGAAGGATACCCAAGGGTATTCCTTGATAATGAAGCCTAAAGATGAATCAGGACAGCAAGGTAAAAAGTAGAAAGAGACTCCACTAAAAGTGCAGCAATTGTTGGATAAGTACTAGGATCTTGTGGTAGAGGATACTCCTAACTCCTTACCACCCATGAGAGATATAAGTCATCAAATTGACTTGATTCCAGGTGTCACATTGCCCAATAAGGCTGCCTATAAGTTGACACCATAGAAAAATGAAGAGGTGAGTAGACAAATTCAAGAACTCTTAGAGAAAGGATTGATTAGAAACAATCTTAGTCCATGTGCAGTCCCTAGTGTACTTGCTCCAAAGAAAGATGGGAAGTGGAGACTATGTACGGACTCAAGGGCCATAAATAACATCACAATAAGGTATAGATTCCCTATGCCAAGGATTAAGGATCTTTTGGACTATCTTGGAGGGTCATGTTACTATTCAAAGATTGATTTGAAATCTGGTTATCATTAGATCAGAATTAGGCAGGGAGATGAGTGGAAGACTACCTTCAAGACAAATGAAGGTCTCTATGAGTGGCTTGTCATGCCATTTAGCCTTAGCAATGTCCCAAGCACATTCATGCATTTGATGAATGAGGTACTTGTTGAATTCATTGGCAAATTTGTAATTGTTTATCTTGATGACATACTTGTTTTCAGCAGGACAAGAAAAGAACATCTGAAGCATCTTGGACAGGTGATGAAGAAGTTGCATGAGAATAAGTTGATGATCAACTTGGATAAGTGTGAGTTCATGAAAACTGAACTTGTGTACCTAGGCTTTGTGATTTCTAATGGTTGTTTGAAGATGGACCCCACAAAGGTTGAGGCCATTCTCAATTGGCCTACTCCTAAGACAGTGGGAGATGTTAGAAGCTTCCATGGCTTGGCAATGTTTTATAGGAAGTTCATTAGAGGATTCGGTCACATAAGTGCTTGTATTCTTAACACCATCAAGGGTGGTATAAAGTGCAAATTTCAATGGACAAAGCAAGCAGATGATAGCTTTGAATTGTTGAAGAAGAAAGTGGTTGAATTGCCTACATTGGTGCTCCCAGATTTTGACAAAGTTTTTGTAGTGGAATGTGATGCAAGTCAGCAAGAAATAGGTGTTGTTCTTAGTCAGGATGGACATCCAGTGGCCTTTTTTTTAGAGAAATTGAATGAGGCTAAACAAAGGTATTCTACCTATGATTTAGAGCTTTATGCAATGGTGCAAGCTCTCAAAAAGTGGAGACACTATTTGCTGCCCAAAGAATTCATTATTTTTACTGATAACCATGCTCTTAGCTTCCTAAATAGTCAAGAAAAGTTGAATCATAGGCATGTCAAGTGGATGGAACGATTACAGACCTATACCTTCACTATTAAGCATAAAAAGGGTGTTGCCAACAAAGTGGCTGATGCTTTAAGTAGAAGGATACTGGTCATATAGAAAGTATAGATGGAAAGCATGGGGATAGATTGTTTGAAGGAGTTATACAAGGAGGATGCAGATTTCAAGGCTTCTTATGAAGTTTGTGCTAGTTTGGCTAACACTTTTCATGGTGAATATTCAGATTTTGTGTTGCAGGAAGGTCTCCTATTCAAAGGCAATTTGTTGTGTTCCTAAATGTTCAATGAGGGATAACATCATCAAAGAGAAGCACAATGGAACCTTCAGAGGACATTTTGGGTTGGACAAGACTTTGGAACAAGTCACCAAGTTCTATTATTGGCCAAAAGTACAATTAGATGTACGGAGATATGTTGCAAGTTGTACCATATGTCAAAAGGCCAAAGGTATGTCTTCTAATGCTGGTTTATACCAACCCCTTCCTATTCCCAATAGGCCTTGGGAGAGCATTAGTATGGATTTTGTACTTGGTCTTCCTACGACAACAAGGGGTGTTGACAATGTTTTTGTCATTGTGGATAGATTCAGTAAGATGGCTCATTTTGTGCCATGCAAATGCACAAATGATGCATCTCACATTTCTGGTCTCTTTTTCAGAGAAGTAGTCAGAATCCATGGTTTGCCCCTTTCAATTGTTACTAATAGAGACTCCAAGTTTGTTGGTCATTTTTGGAGGACCTTATGGAGAAAATTGGGAACACAATTGTCTTTCTCATCAGCCTACCATCCCCAAACTAATGGTCAAACTGAGGTTGTTAACAGGTCCTTAGGAAACCTTCTTAGATGCCTTACCAAGCAGCATGGGTTGGCATGGGACTTGATTATCAGTCAAGCTGAGTATGCTTACAATGATTCGGTGAATAGAAGTACTGGGAAGAGACCATTTGAAATTGTTTATGGTTTCCATCCAAGAGGACCACTTGAACTCAAAGATCTACAAAGTTGAGATAAGAGGAGTGCTCTAGGAGAAGATTTTGCTGCCACCATAAAGGCAGTTCATGATCAAGTCAAAGTTCAGTTGGAAAAAACAATCTCCAAATACAAGGACAAAGCAGATCTCAAAAGGAGAGATGTACAGTTCAAGGTGGGAGATTTGGTGATGGCCTATCTAAGGAAGGAAAGATTACCTAAAGGACAACCAACCAAGCTTCTAATGAAGAAAATAGGACCATGCAAGGTAGTGCATAAGTTTGGTCCAAATGCTTATGAAATAGAATTGCCATCTGGTCTTAGTATTTCTCCCATATTCAATGTTTTAGACCTACATTGAATGTTGAAGATGGATTAGATGCTGTGATTGAAGATGAAGATTGGATCAGAGATTTACCTCCAAGTAAGCCTTTATAGTTGGAATGCATCTTACATTCCAAGATTGTCAAAAAGACAAGGAAGGGTGTGTAGAAGGACTACTTGGTCAAGTGGCAGGATCTTCCTGATTCAGAAGCTACATGGATGAGTGAGGTAGACATTTTGAAGCATGGGAAAACACTCCAACAGTTAGCAACTCAAGGGACTTGAGTTTTTCGTGCAGGGGGAGTATGGTGCAGGAGCACCTTCTCTATGGTGTAGGAGCCATGTTTTGTTTTGTTTACAATAAGGCTTTTTAAGCCACTTCATGTTTGTAATAAGGTTTTTTGTGTCAATTTGGTCACTAGACCTATGTAGACCATGTTGGTCAAGTTGATGTAATAACACAAGGAAAACATGTAGTTTTCTTGTGATAGGAGAGAACCAATGGCTAACTGACTTTCAATATCAGTTTGTATAGTTGGAGGGAAGTTGAACTAATCTCTCAAGCCTTGTATAGGCGAGGAGTTGGATGTAATGACACAGAGAGGAGCATGAATGAATGAAGATTTGGATTGTTTGGGTGTGTGAAAACATTGTTTCTTTCTAAATTATTTTCTGTAACAGTCATTCTGTACGGATAGTTGTTCATCTAAAACTGGTTGGAGATGTTCAGGCATTGATAGTAGTTTGGTGTCTAGAAGTATTGTAGTTTTGTGAGTTTTTGTTTTTTTTGAGACTATTCTAAATACCTAGAAACTAGGGTTTTGGTGAACACATGGAGTGTTATTCCTCTGTCCACTGAAAGCAAGATTCTCATTTTCAGTGTGATGGAGGAATTCAGTGTAAGTTTTGTGTTTTCTGTAGTTGTGATCAAACACGCAAGGACCCAAGGAGTCTAGGCATGAGTCGACTAGGCATCTCTATGTGACTAGTTGTAGAAACAATAGGAGAAGTGTTGTTGTGGAGTGACCAAATTGACGGGGTGATCAAGTGTTTGCAGAGGAGTGCATATCCCTTCTATTCTGTTGAGTTTCTATTTTTGTATACTTGTTGAATGTCTATGAGTCGCAGAGTAACCAAAGTGTCATCGGCATGAAACAAACCTTGGGGAAGTTTTTGAAAGTTACACCGATCAAGGTGTTAGGCCGATAGTAGGTGTATCGGTGGAGAAGGACTTTAGTCTCACCGAATATACATTGCAAATGCATATCACAAATGTATGTCGAGATTGTATGTTGAGGATATACATTGCATTGGATACAAAAGGTGAGTGGCTGTAATGGTGAAATCAGGGTAAAGATACATTGGTTTACCGGCAATAGCAAGTCATGTTATGTATATACAATAGTTTGGCTTATCGGCGTGAGTGGTAATATCAGGGGACAAGTGCAAGACCCTACCGATGAAGGAAGTCTAGCCGAAGACTATATAACATATCAGCATATTGGGTGAAAGCCTTAAGGCTCCGCCGATGTTTGGAGTCTCGCTAACGATAGTTGTATCGGTGTATCGGCAGACTTTGATTTGAGTTCACTGACGTTTGGAGTCTGGTTGACAAGGTCATGACTAACCGCTACGGGTAAAGCAAGTGGAAGCTAACCGCCATCAGAGTATCGGTAGGAGGCCAGAAGACACCACCGATAGGAGAAGTCTCTCCGAATATAAAGTGAACTGGCTATCGAGGAGAGTTGGGAGATCAGGCTGAGAGTTTGCAAGGTGGCCAACAGGTTATGTTTGGCCGACAAGGTTTGGTCACCAAGACATAGGTCACATCTCACCGATCAGTTTGTTGTTTAATTTGAACGCTTCCTCTATGCACTCTACACCAGTTACCTTCTCTCAAAGTTCAAAAACAACATGATCCTCTCATGATTTTGGTCATCACTAATAGAAATGGAATAAAGCATACTCTGATTGATAACAAATTAGGTCTTAATGTTTGTAACATACATCTATTACACAAAATTGGTGTAGATATGTCCCTTATCAAACCTGATACTCTTTCTATTCGTGGCATTGATAATGTTGGTGGATAATCACTAGGTACAATCACACTACCAATTGAGGTAGGATCTATGACCTTGCCTATGCTTATCCATGTCATGTCTGATGCTATTTCATATAACTTTCTTCTCGATAGACCGTGGATCCATGTTGTGGGGGTAGTCATGTCTACTCTTCATCGTATAATGAATTTTGTTTATAACAACAAAATTTATACAATTGAGGCTAACCTAAATCCAAAAAGTTTCTTACAAGTAGAATCTACTTGTATCAACCTTTTGTTTCAAAATCTCTCAGTAATTTGATTCCTTCTTCAACAAAAGTTCACCCACTATTGTCTATTGCTAACAATAATGATGATCATAACAGTGCTTTTCCTTCGAGTGCATATTTTGATGACAATTGGGGTTCACTAGATTTTACACCCTCCTTTATTAGAGAGTACAAAATCTCACAATCTAAACCTAAGATCTTGAAGATTGATTCTATTTCATTTGCACAATCTATTTCTTCTAAACAACTCAAATCTACTATTCCAACTTCTTCTGCTTCAACAAATTCTCAAACACCATAATCACCTTCTAGTCATGATGATGTGCCTTCTTATTCAACATGTGAGTACACTTCTCATTTCGAAAAGATTAGTAATTTGGCCTCTCCTCTATGACGGATTTAGAGATGCGTTATGGTTTTGGATTCATAATTTTTTTTAAACATGGATACAATGGAAATGGTTTAGGGTGCATGGAACAAGGAGTTAAGGTTCATGTGAAACTGACACCACACTTTTCTAAAGTAGGTTTCTGGCTTTCAACTTTCTCCTCTATCTACATCCCCTCCACCATTCTTTAAAGGCTCTATGGTTCCTTCTTTTTAGAAATCAAACTTCTCTCCACAACAGAAGGGGTTGATTCCTACTCCACCTACTTCTTCTCTTCTATCTTAACAAGAGTGTATTTTTCCAAGTCTACTCAAGGCCCTCTTGATCACTCTTCCTCCTTTGACATAAAAAAAGTTTCCACAAAATAGTCAATCAACACTTCCTTTTAGTGCATATCATCAAACACTTAGCCATGCCACTAGTGAATGTTGAGCCTCGCATGACAGAATTCAACACATTCATGACATGTGTGCTCCCACTTTCCCTTCTATTGAAGCACCTGTTCTTTCTTCAAATAACAAGCGATGGTGAGGATCACCCCTATCTAGTTCATTTTTCATAATAAGTTACATTCTTTTCTCTACATCATTATGATTTGGTCTCCTTTGTTATGGCATCAAGCCACATCTGTCATCATATTGTGACATACATTCTTTTATTCATAGTAGTAACATGACATTCTTTTCATGTTTGCCCTCACCTATATTCATGGGGGCTATGACAACTTGTTCCTTCCTGTGGACACTCTTCTTTCTTTCCCCCCTCTCACTTACCTTAAAATCAATCGTATACATTGCTTTATGCTATTATATTAAGGGGGGCATATATTTTTCTCACATGTACATCCATACATGCACCTTGCTTTCTTTTCACTCCTTAAGGTGTTGCATATTAATTCACCCCTTGTGGTGTTGTTCATTTTAATGCTCCCTAAAGCATTCACCCACTATGGTGTTGATGTTTAATATGCTCCCTGAGGCGTTGTTCATTTTTACGCTCCTTGAGGCATTGTTCATTTTTATGCTCTCTGAGGCATTGTTCACTTTTACAATCCTTGAGATATTTTTTTTATGCTCATTGGGGCATTGGTAGTCTATGAGCCACCTATCAAAACACAACTTGCTAGCATGTGTGCTTCATATGACTTACCTTGTTACACTTATGGTCACCTAGCATGACACAACTTGCTAGCCCATGGTCTATAAGGGTATCTTGATTTACATGACCCCTAGCAATAGAGAAAACTAGTGCTAATGTCATTTACTCTTCCCCTTTCATATGGATTGCTCCCCTATCTATCTGTGTGTCTTCTCTCCTCAAAGCAATTGATTGACTCATTATATTCTTCTATCTCCTTTTTATAATTCCTCTATTTTTGGTTTTCTTTGATCTTCGTTATATATTGGGTATGACGCATAGTATTGAGACAACCTTTCATTCTGAGGTCTCTTTACCTTGCTGACTCAAAATTTTTCTTTTGTTCACTTGTGCATTTTGTTGCATTGGATCATATGATCTACTTACTTTGTTGTTGTATATATGCTTCGTGTATGCTCCATGTATGCTTTGTATGCATATGTATGACTCATTCTATGTGTCTTGTGTATGTGTAACCTCTTCATCTTAGCATTGTAGACTAGTAGAATCCTAAGCTTGGGGGCTATTGCATTTCTCAACTTACCAACTTTCTAGATCTTCAACATTCTAATGAAGATATTTGGCTTCTCCATACTTTACTGTGTGTATGAACATAAGTTCATACCCCCACTAAAGTGGGAGCTAAATGTAGTGTCATAAATTGTCACCACTTATAATTTCACACTAGGTTTGGCACTCACTTTAGAATGAATGTTTATCTCTATTTGTAATATGCATATTTCACTACTTTTCTAAAAACCTAGGTGAAGTCGCTTAGCAACTGGCATTCCAAGAGAAAATTCCACCAAGACACTAGCACTTGGCACTAGTGTCTTGTCATTTTGGCTCCAAAAGGTGTTATTTGAATGTTAGTCTTGTTGCCTTGAGTGATGCACCTTGTCGGCCTCAACCCAATTAGGCCCTCAAAAATTACTTGGGATTCATAAATAAACAACCCTCTCTCACTCATTTTAGGAAGAAAGATTCTCTCTAACAAGCTCTCTATTTGTGAAGATTACTATTGTGAGCACTAACCCTTGTATGTATTTGAGGAAGATTCTTCCTCCATCAACTCCTTGTGGGTGATTCATTTTGTGACATCAATCGAACAAGGGTTTCACACTCATGGTAATTTTATTTCATGGTATTTGTTTATTGCAGTCTTTATCATTTGTTTTCCCTCTGTTCATTACGAACATTCATTCTCTATCATCATCATCATTGTTGTTGTGGAGGTGGGAACACCAACATGGGGTTTGAATGAGGTAATCCCCTATACAACACAGGCATTTTCCCTCTTTTGTGTGTGCAGATCGCAACAAAGTTTTCTGACATCAAGGAGCAATAGGAAGGTGGAAGGATTTGTGACAAAGATCATCAATGAAAGTTTAGACCTAACCTAAAGACACTAGTGCCCAGCACTAGTGTCCTTATTCTTCTCCTGCTTTTGATGCTAGATTTCTTCTTCTATTTTCCTCCCAGATCTTCTTATGGTTCTTGTACATCTATCCTATAACTCTTGTATGCTCATCTAGACACTAGTGCCCAGCTCTAGTGTCCTCGACATTTTGCTTCAATTTTTGTTGCTAGGTTCCTCTCTCTTTTATCTTCCTAGATATACTTTATGTTTTCTGTACATCTATTTTGTTACACCTGTATGTTGTTAACTTAGTCAATTGATCACATGCTTAGCATAGGTCATTGAATCAATCTCTCATACTTACAACAATGGAATAGAGCCCCCACCAACCTAACTTGGCTTTTCTTTAGGGACAACAACCAAGCATAGAGTCATTGGAGGCTTGTGTTCTAATGTTTGATAGGAAATATTGATCTAGTTAGTTCATAATTGATCAGGTCATCTTTTCCCATCTTACATCTGGACCCTAAGTGGTCATTGTGGTTGTTTATGCATCATGTCCTAGAGTGTCTTCATGGAATGTTGTGACAATTCTAGTGCATGATTGTGTAATTACGATATGTACATCTCATAATTACATCATGAAAAATTTGTTCATCTTATTTTGTCCATTAATTTCTTGGTGTAAAAGATGGGGCATTACACTTCCAATATTTCCTTTTAGTCATTGTTCTTTTTTCTAGATACACTTAGATTAAGAACACACACTATTTTTCTATTTATCTATCTTGGTTGTTGTGGAGGTAGAAATACTAAAGCAAGGGTTTGACCTAAAGGAAAACCCCAAAATTGCCCCAACATTTTCTCTTGTCTTCAGTTATAGGTATTTGGAAGAGTACTCAACTACACGGAGATTTTGCTAGTATATATTCCCTTCTCTTGTCCATTCTATTATTTTATTTGATTTAGTTATTTTTTATTTTTTATTTTTATCTTTGTTATTATACAGTATTTTACTGTTGTGTTCCCCATTGTAGTTTTGTAGATTTGGGTGAACTACTGAGTGGATTTTTGCATTTGATGGAAACTACTTATTTTTTGGGCCGTATAGATGATAGTTCTTTGTGCTGACATCCACGCGATGTGCTAGAATCTTGAACTGTGGCTTCATCCTTTTTTTTCTAGGCTCCTCTCTTTATGCTCTTTTCCACTTTGTAACTTATTTCTATAAATGATTTTCTAGTTTCTTGTAAGCTATTGTTTTCCATTCCAGCACATATTTATTATAATATAGAAGTTAGTAATAGCTTAAATTTTATATTATAGCTCAAGAAAAGAATAGGTACCACCTTCATTGTGTGTTCTCTATTATTAATCAAAATATTCAGTTTGGTTGAATGTCCAAATTTCTTTATAAAGTGATTAGAATATTTTAATTTTATGTTATGATTGTGTTGTGGATTATCCTCCATAATGGACTCTTCAGTATACACTCTTACTTGAAAGGTGTATTATTGGAATAATAAATAAAGGACTGTGTAATGTCAGATAAGGACATTATCTTTTGGATTTTTTCCATCCTATTAAAATGTTGAGATATCAATATGTGATAAGGACATTTGTTGCTTGCTTGGATAGTTATTGCATAGTGTTTTTGGAGGCATTCATTTTCATTATATTGTATGTGCAAAATTTTATGAATTTGTTTGAAAATGTAGGTGTTGCATCCTACTATATTTTTATAATATTGTATTTTAATCTTGAGACATCTAAATGGACAGGTGCCATTTATGGGAAAATAGAGAATTTAACACATCGGGGTAGTTTTGAGTGTAAAAGAAGTTATGGCCATAGCTTGAAATCAAACATAAGCATATCACTTTGTTTAATTTATATTCTCTCCCATAACATGTTTATCAGTGGACACGTGCATTAGATATGTGTTGCATGAGCATATAGGTATGTTAGATTGTCAGTGATTCACATGGTGCACTAAATTCCTTCATGGATGTTGGCAACATATTGCTAGATCATTTGTGATGGGTTGGGATTCTCTAATGGAGTATCATAGGGAAGCATAAGTTTCATGGTAGGGTGGATATCTCCCCAATGATGCTCTTTCTTATCCTTTGTAGATTCTGAGTATGCCTTCAGAAGAATGAACCCGTATCTATAACTGTAAAATAATTTGAGTTTTGTAGTCATGGCTAAAACTTTTGTAAAAGGACTTTGTCCTAATTGTAAATAATTGTAGAATCATTTTATGAATTTTAGAAAAACAAAATTGTAGTCAAATGTTTGACTTATTTGAAATTGGATAAATTTTATGTTTATTTATTAATTAATTTTAATACTTTATTGTTTTATTTTATTTGAGTTTGGTTGGATCTTACAACCACCTAGAATTCTTGAGGGGGGAATGGAAGTAGTTAACTCCTTTAATGATCTCTCCTCAACTTAGTTGTAAGCTTGGTGGGGTGGTTGTTATTGTGCTATTAGCTTGTTGTTGACTAGGTTATTGTTGTTAGATTTCAACTCTACTTCCTTTTTTATCTTGATAGATAGTTGTGTTCTTTTGTTGTATGTAAGCATCTATTGTTTATATCTTGGTCACTATAAAAGGATTTGGGCCCTTTAAAAAACCCACTTTTACCTAATAATTAAAAAAAGATCAAAAATGTCTAGAAGGGAACATGTAGTGAAAAATCACTATAGGCGGTATTGATAGATTTCTTTTCTAGGTTGTTGTACAAATGAGGGAACTATGCTTTAATTAACCTCTTGATAGCAAAAAAATCAAAGATTGTAGAATAACACTTAAGAGTGTAAATTTGTTACTCATTTAATGCACCAAATCCAAGTTTTTTGCTATCGATTGACCTTTCAATGCTCTAGGATGATTAGATCATTGTTGTCTTGGATTATTTTTTAATGATTATAATGTGCAATAAATGTTTGTAAATACTAGCACATGACATGAATTTGTGAGAACATGTTTCTAGTCAACCTTAGGTGAGAAAGGTAAAGCGGGCAAATCAACCAAATTTTAAAATTTTGAATTTAAATTTAAGTGGGTTGAATTTGTGTCTATAAGAATGACCTCATGATTGTGGACCTAACCTAGGGTTAGAAGATAGATAGGATCATGACAGATAGTTTCTATATAGTGATCAATGCATGGACAAGCATGATAATCATATAGATAGGCCAAATATATAGAGGCATGAGCACATAAGAGTAATATAAGGCAATAAATATTGGATTGTGTATAGATAAAACTAGGTAAGTGACTTTGTACAAGATACTATCATTTGTTACCATATAAATGCATTAAAACATTCCTTCAAAATAAATACAAAATTAAATGGGAAATATAATTGAAATATTAATCTCACCAATACAATTAAATAATTTTGATTTAATTTTTGAAGAGGAAGATTTTATTGCTCTTTAAACTTGTCAAGAAGCACTCTACTTAAATATCATTCATGTCAATGGTCAAATAGTCAATAGCAATTTTACACCTCATTCATAACCAAAAGTGGTAAATATTTGTCCTATTCTTATTGGCCAAAATTGACATTTAAATCTTGAAGTGGATGATATTTAAGAATAGCCATCCAAAAGAGCATTACTAAAAAGTAGACATATCTTAGATACAATAAGAAACAGATTTATTACAAGACATATATGGTGCTCTATTAGGTATAAGAGGTTGGTTAATAATTTCTTTTTAGGAGCTGAAGGTAGTCTATGACTTAATATTGTGCGTCACCATGATAACCTTGTAGTCACCTGATGTGGAGAAAGAGCTTAGTAATGTATTGCAGGAATTAACAGGGCTTGGCTGGAAGCTGGGTTACCAGATGTCTCATCAATAACACTTTCTCCATGATTCTGCAACTCTTGCTGTCCAATACTGGTAACTGGCTGACCTAAACGCTGCCTAAGAAGCATCTGTTGCTGTTGCTGTTGCTGATATGAATATCTACTGTCAACTGATAGATTTGAAGCAGGCCTCCCAATAAATTGCTCATGACTTAAGCAAGGCTGGATTTGGATGGACGATACACCCAACTGGTCTTGTTGTTCCTGATGAATTGCATCACAGAGAACAAAACTGTTAGCAGTCTGCAAATCAATCCCTCGCTTATATGAGGGTTTGGTATTCTGATGAAACAATTCAGGGAATTCTGATGAAGTATCTGCACCAACCTGTATGAATGAGGAATCTATTGAAATTGAGGTTGCGGCTTGAAGCTGCTCGCTCCTAGCAGTGACGACATTTTTGTGAAAGGTGTTGAGAGGAACAGAGATATTGTTGTTGTTACTATGTTGGGCGAGGCAAGCTCTTTCTGGGAAGTTGAGTTTGGCCTTTGCTCCTCTGAATTTTAAAGCAGCGTGGTCGTAGGCTTTGGCTGCATCTTCTTCCGTCGCGAATGTTCCCAACCATACTCGACTTGCTCTCTTTGGATCACGAATCTCTGCAGCCCATTTACCCTTGGGTCTTTGCCTTACTCCTCTGTACTCACTTTTTCTCCACTGTTTCTGGAAATCGGAGTTTGCTTCCACTCTTACGGGGAGCTCCCCATCTTTTCTCTTTGATTTTTCCTGTTCTGAATGATTTCTCTTCTCCTTGTTCTCAATAGACTTTTCTTCTGGACGCCATGAAACAACCACAACCATAAGTACTTGTATTTCTCAATCAATTCATATTCATTTACAAGTTTAAATTGATATTCCAGCTGAGCCCTAGAGCATCGAGATTCTATTCTTTTCTGAAACACTCTACTCTATATGGGTATTTTTTTCCCAATTTTTCTTCTCATATGAAAACATCTCAAGACTAAGAAAAAAAAAAAAATTTATATTCTTGTACTCTACTCTATAGGGCAGCACACAGCACATAAAGTAGTACACATAGACAAGATTTAACATGGTTCAGGGCTACATCCACAGGAAAGCAGGGTATTAGTTTTTTTATATGTCGCAGTAACATACATAAATTTTTCTCTCATATATATACAATAATCTTCTCTCATATATATACAATAATCTTCAATAAAGACCAAAAATAAAATAGGGAAGATGAAATGAACAATTAATCTTTACATCCAAACATTTTTTTCCCAATTTTTCTTCTCCTATGAAAACATCTCAAGACTAACGAAGAAAAGAAACTTATTCATATTCTTGTACGATCGACCAATGGTAACAACAATTTGTATGCAGCCACAAAAATAACACGGGATATGGCTACAGACGGTATATTCACCTTGATGAAGTACTTCTATCTTTACCAAGATGGGTTTTGTGATTTCCGCCATTTGCAGCTGATTATCTCTGTGGCTTGCTTTCCATTGAATGAATAACTCATTGGTGATGCATCTTCATATAATGAACTTCTCGTAAATACGCTCTCCCCACTTATTGCAGGTTTATATCATATCTGATTTAGCCCACAGTCAGCCTGAACCTTTGACTCGGACAGATACACTGTTTTCCATTCACGCCGCCACCACGACTTATAAGACTTTCACACACATCTCAAAACTCTTTTTGCTTGATATTGGACCAAATCTCGAATAGACCCCATCATTTAATAATTTTGTTTGAAACAAAGTTTTCCACAACTGCTTCGAATAGATTTCGATCGATTTAACAAGCTTTGGATGGATGTTGATCTACGATTATAGTTTAAAACCACATTCTTACACCCATTAGCGTATTCATGTTTTCTCCTGCTGAGTTTCTACGGACAATAAAGTATTTTTAACTACCTCTATTGGATAGCTCTCATATTAATTCTATAAAGAAATCCTGTCAACATGAAATTCAACAATATTGTATTGGTTTCTCCACTTGGATCTTTCGACCAGATGTAGTACATCGTAAAAATTCTCACCTTTTTCTGCTAAATTACCTAGGGACTACGGTAGCTTTTATGGTACGTAAGATATAGTAGGTGAAAGTAATGGATTGACTTGACGACTTAAAGACTTTTACGACATCTCCCCTCCACCATTGTTTAAAGTCTCTATGATTCTTCTTTTTAGAAATCAAACTTCTCTCCACAACATAAAGGGTTGATTCCTACTCCACCTACTTCTTTTCTATCATCACAAGAGTGTATTTTGCCAAGTCTACTCAAGACCCGCTTGATCACTCGTCCTCCTTCGACACGCAAAAAGTTTCCACAAAATAGTCCATCAACACTTCCTTTCTGTGCATCTCATCAAATGCTTAGCCATTCCACTAGTGAATGTCAAGCTTTGCATGACATAATTAAACGCATTCATGACATGTGTGCTCACACTTTCCCTTCTATTGAAGTACCCATTCTTTCTTCAAATAACAAGCGATGGTGAGGATGACCCCTATCTAGTTCATTTTGCATAATAAACATTATTTTCTCTACATCATTATGATTAGGTCTTCTTTGTTATGGCATCGAGCCACCTATGTCATCATATTCCGATAGACTTTGACATTTACTCACAATAGCAACATGATAGTCTTTTCATGGTTTCCCTCACTTGTATTCTTGGGGACAGTGACAACTTGTTCCTTCCTGTGGACACTCTTCTTTCTCTCCCCCTCTCACTTACCTTAAAATCAATTGTGTACATTGCTTTATGCAATTATTTAAGGGGGGGCATATATTCTTCTCACATGTGCATTCATACATGTACCTTCCTTTATTTTAACTCCCTAAGGTGTTGCATATTAATTTACCCCCTGTGGTGCTGTTCATTTTAATGCTCCCTAAAGCATTCACCATTGTGGTGTTGGTGTTTAATACGCTCCCTAAGGCATTGTTCATTTTTACGTTCCCTGAGGGGTTGTTCATTTTTATGCTTCCTGAGGCATTTTTCATTTTTACACTCCCTAAGGTGTTGTTCACTTTTAGGCTCCTTGAGGTGTTTATTTTTATGCTCCCTGAGGCATTGGTAGTTTATGAGCCACCTAGCATAACACAACTTACTAGCCTATGTGCTTCGTATGACTTACCTTGTTACACTTATGGTCACCTAGCCTAATGCAACTTGCTATCCCGTGATCTATGAGGGTATCTTGATTTACATGACCTCTAGCGACAGAGAAAGCTAGTGCCAGTGTCATGTACTCTTCCTCTTTCATATTGATTACTCCCCTATCTATATGTATGTCTTGTCTCTTTAAAGCAATTGATCAACTCATTATATTCTTCTATCTCCTTTTTAGAATTCCTCTATTTTTTGGTTTTCAATGATCATTATATTTTAGGGATGATGCCTGGTATTGAGACAACCTTTCATTTTGAGGTCTCTTTACCTTGCTGACTCAAATTTTTTCTTTTGTTCATTTGTGCATTTTGTTGCATTGGATCATATGATCTATTGACTTTGTTATTGTATGTATGCTTCATGTATGCTCCATGTATGCTATGTGTATTTTCCATGTATGCTTCGTGTATGCTTTGTATGTATATTTATGACTCATGTTGTGTCTTGTGTATGTGTAACCTCTTCATCTGAGCATTGTAGACTAGTAAAATCCTAAGCTTGGGGGCTATCGCATCTCTCAACTTAGCGACTTTCTACATCTTAAACATTCTGATGAAGAGATTTGGCTTCTCCATACTTTAATACTATGTGTATGAATGTAAGTTTATACCCCCACTAAAGTGGGGACTAAATGTAGTGTCGTAAATTGTCACTGTTTATAATTTCACACTAGGTTTGGCACTCACTTTATCATGAATATTTATCTCTGCTTGCAATATGCATATTTCACTACTTTTCTAAAAATGTAGGTGACGTCTCTTAGTAACTGGCATTCCAAGACAAAATTCCATTAGGACACTAGCATTGGGCACTAGTGTCTTGTCATTTTGGCTCCAAAAGATGTTATTTGAATGTTTGCCTTGTTGCCTTGAGTGATGTACCTTGTTGGCTTCAACCCAATTAGGCCCTCAAAAAGTACTTGGGATTCATATATAAACAACCCTCTCTTACTCATTTTAGGAAGAAATATTCTCTCTAACAAGCTCTCTCTCTCTCTCTCTCTCTCTCTCTCTCTCTCTCTCTCTCTCTCTCTCTACAAGCTCTCTATTTGTGAAGATTACTATTGTAAGCAGTAACCCTTATAGGTATCTGAGGAAGATTCTTCCTCCATCAACTCCTTGTGGGTGATTCATTTTACAACATCAATCCAACAAGGGTTTCACACTCATGGTAACTTTATTTCATGGTATTTGTTTATTACAGTCTTTATCATTTGTTTTGCCTCCATTCATCGTGAACACACACTCTCTATCATCATCATCATTGTTGTTATGGAGGTAGGAAGACTAACATAGGGTCTAACTGAGGCAATCCCCTATACAAGACAACCATTTTCCCTCTTTTGTGTGTAGATTGCAATAGAGTTTTTTGACATCAAGGAGAGACAAGAAGCTAGAATGATCTATGAAAGAGATTGTCAACAGAACTTTAGACCTAACCCTAAATACACTAGCACCCAGCGCTAGTGTCCATCTTATTCCTCTTCTACTTTTGATGCTAGATCACTCATTTTATTTTCCTCCCAGGGCTACTTATGGTGTCTACACATCTGTCCTATAACTCTTGTATGTTCATCTAGACACTAGTGACTAACTCTAGTGTGCTCGACATTTTTCTCCAGTTTTCAATGCTAGGTTCCTCTCTCTTTTATCTTCCTAGATCTACTTTATGTTTTCTATACATCTATTATGTTACACCTATATGGTGTTAACTTAGTCAATTGATCACTTGTATAGCCTAGGTCATTGAATCAATCTCTCATATTTACAACAAAGGAACATAGCCCCCACCAACCTAGCTTGGCTCTTCTTTAGGGACAACAACAATGCATAGAGTCATTGGTTGCTTGTGTTCCAATGTTTGATAGGAAATATTGATCTATTTTTTAGTTCATAATTGATTAGGTCATCTTTTCCTATCTTACATTTGGACCCTAAGTGGATATTGTGGTTGTTTTTGCATCATGTCCTAGAGTGTCGTCATGGAATGTTGTGATGATTCTAGTGCATGATTGTGTAATTGAGACATGCACATCTCATAATTACATCATTAAAAATTTGTTCATCTTGTTTTGTCCATTAACTTCTCGATGTAAAAGATGGGGTATTACACTTTCAATATTTCCTTTTAGTCATTGTTCTTGTTTCTAGATACACTTAGATTAAGAAAACACACTATTTTTAGATATTTATCTATCTTGGCTATTGTGGAGGTAGAAATACCAAAGCAAGGGTTTGACCTGAAGAAAAACCCCCAAATAGCCCCAACAATTTTTCTTGTCTTCAGTTATAGGTATTTGGAAGAGTACTCAACTACACAGAGGTTTTGCTAGTATATATTCCCTTCTCTTTTCTATTCTATTATTTTATTTGATTTAATTAGTTTTTATTTATTATTTTCATCTTTTTTATTATATAATATTTTATTGTTGTGTTCCCCTTTCTAGTTTTGTAGATCTAGGTGAACTATAGAGTGGATTTTTGCATTTTCTAGAACTATTTGATTTTCTGGGTCATATGGATGATAGCGTTTAGTAAAGACATCCACATGATGTGCTGGTATCCTAAACTGTGGCTTCATTCTTTTGGCTTGAGGTTCCTCTATTTCTCCTCTTTTCCACTCTGTAACTTATTTCTATAAATGATTTTCTAGTTTCCTATAAGCTAGTGTTTTCCATTCCATCACATATTTATTGTAATATAGAAGTTAGCAGTAGCTTAGTTTTTATATTATAGCTTGAAAGGAATAGGTAGCACCTTCATTGTATGTTCTCTATTATTAATTGAAATATTCATTTTGGTTGAATGTCAAAATTTCTTTATAATGTGATTAGGATATTTTAATTTTATGTTATGATTGTGTTGTGGATTAGCCTCCATAATGGACTCTTCAGTTTACACTCTTACTTGAAAGGTGTATTATTGGAATAATAAATAAAGGACTGTGTAATGTCAGATAAGGACATTATCTTTCGGATATTTTTTCCATCCTATTAAAATGTTGAGATATCAATATGTAATAAGGAAATTTATTGCTTGCTTAGATAATTATTGCATAGTATTTCTTGAGGCATTCATTTCCATTGTTTTGTATGTGCATAATTTTATGAATTTGTTTGAAAATGTAGGTGTTGCATCCTACTGTATTTTTATAATACTATATTTTAATCCTGAGAGATGAGTATGGATGGGTGCCATTTATGGGAAAATAGAGAATTTAACACATCAGGGTAGTTTTGGGTGTAAAAGAAGATATGGCCATAGCTTGAAATCAATCATAAGTGTATCACTTTGTTTAATTTATATTCTCTCCCATAACATGCTTATCAATGGACATGTGAATTAAATATGTGTTGCATGAGCATATAGGTATGTTAGATTGTCAGTGATTCACATGGTACACCAGATTCCTTCATGCATGTTGGCTACATATTACTAGATCATTTGTGATGGGTCAGGCTTCTCTAGTGGAGTGTCATAGGGAAGCATAAGTTTCATGGTAGGGTGGATATCACCTCAATAATGCTCTCTCTTGTCCTTTGGAATGAACCTGTACCTATAACCATAAAATAATTTGAGTTTTGTAGGTGTTTTGTGTGAAAAGAGGGACTTTCAATTTCAATGGATGTGTGAGTTAAATCCTCCTTTCACTACAAACATTCAAAGACATATCAACCAAGTTGAATCACACTTTTGCAAGAGGATTCACCTACAGGTTAGGTTGTCACTTGGAGCAAAATAGAAATTCAGAGATTGACAATTAATGTATCAATTTAATGCTAAAATACCCTTAAAACCCTAATTATACAAAAAGTAAGTAAAATGATGAATTGCGACAAATGCTTGTAGACTAAGGTAGTAGGTAGAGATTAATAACTGACCATTTTGAAGTTCAGGATGCGAAATGCTTGGGGACACTGACATTAGTGCCTATGTCCAAGGTGGTGTTTTCTTTGTGGAATTCTAATCTCCTTCTGACACTGATGTTCACTGTATTTTCTGTTTCTGTCCTGGGAGATGCGGAGGACACTAGCACTCAAGCCTGAGTCCAAGGTAGGGTGATTTTCAGGATGCTAGAAGCTCTTTAGATGATGATTTTCATTGTTCAAATGATTTCTATGTTTTCAACCTCAGAGGAAATTGACATTGGTGACTGAGTCCAAGCAGTCCTTTTCTTCAGGGATCTAGAATCTGCACACTATCTTACTATTCCCTGCAACTCCACTCCGTCAAGATACAACACCTATAACCAATAATCACAAGAAGAGTGGTTTGGGGTTGTGGTGTTTAGAGGCTTGCCTCAGTCAAGCCCCGGAGAGACATTCAAGTCTTTTGAACACTGTTGTCAGATAGAGAGAGTGTATCCCTATGGGATAAGGCAAAACAAATTGATAAATGATTCAAATACAAATAGATATCACCTCAGAGGTGTAGATCTCTAATAGATTAAGGCTCTTCAACATGTGAGAAGATGAAGCTAGATCTACAATCACAAACACAATAACAATGCTCTGCTCTGCAACAATCAATATCTTGAATGCTCTAAAATCATAAGTTTGCCAAAAGTTCTTAATCGTCTTCTAGTTAGCTTCTAGTTTGCAAATGAAACACTAAACATGCTTATATATGTAACTAAACACATTCCCGCTAAGAATTTCGTAATTCAAACTTAAAATGTCAACATGGGACCTAATTAACGATTACCAAACTAAAATTCAAATTTGAGACCTGCCTAAAATAAGGTAGGACAAGGGTGCTAGTTCTTGTGTCCACAAGTCCTTTTCCAAGGCAGGATCAGATGCCATAGTGTCCTTCATGCCCCATGTGACATGGGTTTCATGCCATTTTCTTCTAGGAGTCAGAATGAACATGTATGATGCAAAACAAGGGACCCGGGAGCTAAAACTAGGAGGGAAAAGTCAAGGGAGACATTTTTTGACATAACATTTAGCCCCCACTTTAATGTATGTATAAATGCAAGGCCCATACATGCATTAAAGTATGGTCAAGACACAGTAAACATGGCAGGCACTTGAAGCTAATACATACACTAAGATTGATGAGCTATTCATTGCCCCTAGTCTTAGGTAGAGATTAGAGAAAACATGTTGTAGACATCCCAAACATAGTGCAGATAGTAACAAGCACACAAAATAGAGAGAAGACAGTTACAGTTACGTAAAACACAATTAATATAGTGAATGCAGTGATTATTTTATTTTCATTTTCATATATATAAATGAATACGGATGCAGATGCAAGTACATGGAAACTAAACACACAACCCAAAATGTAGGAGGGACTCATCGCCACATGTCTTTAGACTGCATATGGGGCAACAGACACGCAATACAAATCTTAGAGTGTAGGAGGGACTCATCACCACACGTCTTTAGAAAACACTTTAGAACAAACACACCATATAAATCCCAAAGCATAGGAGGGACTCATTGCCACACGTCTTTAGACTATGCTTGGGAACAAACATGCTATACAAGAGAGAAAACACACATGGAAGACATGGAGAAAAATGACAAACAAGCAATGGAAGGAGCCTATTTCTAGGTTCACCACCATCTCAAGCACATTATAGGCACACCTGATGGTTGCGCTTCACCACAACAACCGCCAAAGACACGCTTAAGGGAGGATAGTCTTAGATCCAACCTTGCCTACTTGGAGGACTTTTAGAATAAAAAAAGATGTGCACTAGCTCAAGAGATACACCATCATTGCCTTCACAGAGGGCTTTCAAAATTCCACCCCACCCGCATCACGGAGACACCTTATAGTGCAAAGGAAGCATGTGCTCAAAAGTATACAACCCTACCCGTCTCACGGAGATGCCTTACAGTGCAAAGGAGGTATATGCAATATATTAATGTATGCAAACACACTTTTTCAATATCGAAATAATCAGACAGCTTACCTTATATATGCTACCACCTTAAGGTGGTTGATATCTTGTACTAATATCAAGCACATTAAGGTAGAGAGAAAACACACAAGGGAAAAAGAGCTTTTTTAAGCCCATGCCCCCAGAAGTGACATGCATTTTACAATCATCAAATGTTCCCCCAAAAACATAATTTCCTACAAGAAAAAGAGATTAGAAATATTTCTTTAAAATAATAACCACATCACATGATCAAAAGCAATGCATAAACATAATCACATCAAGAGCCTAGGTTATACTATGGATTTGGAACCCGAGTATAACCATGGAGCTATACCACAGAGATCTCATAACTGAATATAAGCAAGGCGAGATCCAAGATAAACAAAGTGCATGAAGGAGTAGTATTTTTATGGTTTGTTAGTGTGATAAGACATTGATCATCAAAATATCACATGGAGTGATTCTACTATCCAAGCATTGGATAATATATATCAACCCCATCGTCATGTATGGAATAGGTCCATTTTTGCTTACTCACTAAAGGGACATGTGGTCCGTATCAATCTTATTTATTTTTCATCGTCCGCCAACTAGATAGAACCACTAATCGAAGGTAAAAGATAAATCAAGAGAGGAGAAATAAGTGCCCTAGAATCATCATGTAGGAAGGTGTCCCCAGGTCACCAACTACAATGCTATGCCCCTACAACACAACACACAACAAATGAAAATAGAGAAGAGGCAATATAGAAGAATGATGATACAAATAGATGAAGGGTCACAACAGAGGCAGTCTCCTAGTATCCTTGATCTTACAAGAGTATCAAGGGTCCTCCAAGGGGACCTAAACAACACATAACCCATCGTGGGGGAAACACAAAACATAGGTAAAGGGTTAGAAATACTAACCTACAGAGACAATCGAACTAGCAGTCATCATCAAGTAAGTCATCATCTTCCTAATCTTGAATGCTAGAGGAAAGAGGTTGATAAGGTACCATGGTGCAAGGCACCTAGGAGCACCTTGGTTCCTAAAGTCACTTTGTTTGCATTTTTTTGAAAGGTTGTGATTTTTGTTTAATGTGTTTTGTAATAAGGCTTTTCATAGCCATGTTGGAAGGTCTATTCTTGTGTGGTCAAGAGATCTGGGGTAACTTTATAAACCTCATATCCTTCTTAGTCCACTTGGATCTAGTTGTGCCACTTAGGCCTAGAAGGTCTAATATTGGCTTTTTGAGTTTGTTTGAGTTGTCTTAGTGTTTTAGCATAGTCTAAGGAGTGTGATGGCAGTTTGATTCCATTTTACAAGCAAACCTAATCGCCATCCTCTTGAAAATGAAAAACTCCATAGTGTAACAAGTTGCCAATGTTGCCAATGACACATTGGCCAGTTCAAAACTTAGTTTGGGCGGTTGAATCTCCTTTTGGAAGTTAGAAAATGACTTGGATAGGTTGATATGGAGGAAATATTGCTCCAGCATGGAGGAGAAAGTTTTTGTATGGAATTTGGGCATAAAAATCAAGAAAACTGACTGTTTTTCTCTATTTTTCTTGCTGTGTACGGCCTGTACGGATTTTTTAGGGGTGAAAATATACTTTTTCTGAAAGCTCTTGGAGTCAAAGTTCTAATACAACTAGTTTGAGGTCCTCAAGTGGTCGGGATCAAAAGTTATAGATTTTTCTTTCAAAACAGGTCTAGAAACTCTGTTTTCTAGGGCAGCCATAGAAATCCGGCCCTAGAATGCATTCCCACTTTTGAAAATTTGCAAAAACTAGTGAAATGTAGGATAGGGGTATGTACTATAAGATTCCAAAAGCTTTTTGTTTGAAAATGCAGTCTTCTATTTTTAATTTGATGCCCTAGGTCAAGTATTCCTATGTATTTGGCCAGAATTGTGCAATTTATTGATGTAGATGACAAAATCTGATAGGTGGGAAAATGAAAGTTGGTTTGTGAGTTGTTTGTAGGTCATAGAAGAGATCCAAGTTCCTGCCCCAGGTTTATGACCCCAATTTTGAGCACTTGCTTTGTAACCTAGCCTAAATTGATCAATTAGGCTTAGAAGACCAAAAGAGTGTTCTGGATTGCTGGAGTAGAGTTGGAACAGGAGACTTGGGAGTTTGATAGGGTTCCATAGAGTGTATCTAAAACCATCATTTTCTTGCCTGGTCATATGGGATTTTGTCAGGTTTTGTTGAGAAAACCTAGTTTGGAGGGCTGGTAGCCTTACTAGTCAAGGTATAGGTTGAAGAGTTTTGGGAAGTTGGAGATCAAACCAACTACATAGAAGGTGCTTGTTGATCTGTCCTAAGGTGTTGGAGAATCCTAGAAGGTGGATCCATCACTAGGATACCGAATCCTTCATACACCCTTGAATGTGCCTTTGGTTGCTTGGTTGAAGCCTGTTTGAAGTGGGTGAGTGGGCAAAGGACAATAGAGGAAACTCTTGTGTGTTGCTTCCCTTGTGCCACTCTGCATCATACCATAGCCCAACTTTTGTTCTTGTCATCAATTTGTTCAATGTTAATTTCGTTTTGGTTTGATTCAATGTTAGGTCGAATGTTTTCTTGTTGATGTGCATTTCATTGGGCAAAAGCTTGTCTTTTTCTCCTTCTTTCCCTTGCTTGTCTATTTATTTTTTTCTTGTTGCTTATATTTTCAAAAGTATTGTCATGTTGTTCCATAGGTTTTCACATGTTAGAGGAGGAAGCACCATGTTCAAATATCATTTGTCTTGATGAAGTGTTTTGTTCTCGATGAATGTTTCTTGATCCTTGTAAGGATGATGGGGGAGGAACTTCAGTATAGATACCATTTCTCCAAGGACGAGGTGAGTTATGAAACTTTTTCTTATCCACTTCTATCATATCAATTATTTCATCGTAGTCGTAATTTAATCTTGGATTATTCTTATTTCATTTTGTCCTCTAGGAAGTTCTTTTAATGCAGGTTGTTTATCTCTTGTTGTTTGCATAAGAGGCTTGTCCACTCTAGATATAAGTTTTTCTTTATATCATCTATATTGTAGGAAAGAATGATCTCTTCATGGCTCAAGGTCTCTATTAGGTTGCAGCCAAACTAATCAAGGGTAAAGTTGTTGCCCATTTCCAAAGGTTGATATGTATTACATCGGATAGTACGCACTTTTCCATGTAAAGGGAATTTTATGCAATTGTGAATAGTTGAGGGGACAGTGTTCATAGCTTTTAACTAGGGGTGTCCTAGTTTTACACGGAAGAGGTCGGATAAAGGGATAACCACAAATACTTGAGCCACAACTTTATCAGAAGTTGTAACCAATAAATTTATCTTCCCAAAGGTAGGCATTAAAGCTACATTATGTGTGTTAATCCTTATATTCAAAGGTTCAAAGGAATCTTGTGTCAAATTATGTGTAAGGAGAAACTCTTTTGTTATCACATTAGTCATGTAATTAGGATCTATAAGTGTACCATTCACCAGAATCTTCATTATTTTCACAGTAATGTAAAGAGGCCCTTCATTGTCTACAAACATTTTGTTATGAGGTGTAAATGTAATTTCAAGTTCAGGGATCCTTCTTTTCAAATAAGGCCTAGGAGGAAGCCTAACATTACTGTTGCGATTATAATCCATGTGTATATGGCTTCAAATGTATGCAAGATTAGATTTTAAAAGATTTTGTGCAAAGAACAAATGCAAAACTATGTATGCTTATTATCTAAAAATGCTTGATTTTTCACCTTTTTCACAATTTTTTAATGTAAATGACTAAAAGAACAGGTGTTGTGAAGAATTTTATGAGGGGAAGCAAATAATAATCTCAATATAAATCTAATAATGCAACAATATCCTTCACAACACACCTATGATGCAATTCTAGATAGATGACAAGGCCAAATGTAATGAAAATGTGAGGTTTTCAAACCCTAGACATGATTTTTTGCAAAAGGGCCACTATGATGAAACACTACAATTATAAATTAGTCCTAAATGAGTGTTTAAAAAGGGTAGCAAAATTTGAAACATGATTTTAACTACAAACCCTAGCTAATGCAAAACTAGGTTTTTATGAGAAATGCACAATTTCAAACAATTTTTGACAATTTAAGCATGGAAATGCAATGCAAGTGAATAAAATAAGGTGAATTTATATAATTTAAATTAGATATAATCAAAATAATAGAAATTAAATTAAATTAATACAAATTATGCCAAAATGCAAACCTAAGATGCCAATTTTTTTCATATTTTTCAATTTTTTTTTTAAATTTTTTTTTAAATTTTTCAAATACAATGAGATGAATGAATGCAAATATAGAGTACAAAACTCAACAAGGTGCAAAATTAAAAAATGCATGGGTTCACCAAAATGTTTTGCGTGAAAAGAGAGACTTTCAATTTCAATGGATGTGTGAGTTAAATCCTCCTTTCAGGAAAAACATTCAAGGACATATCAACCAAGTTGAATCACACTTTTGCAAGAGGATTCACATACAGGTTAGGCTATCACTTAGAATGATGTGGAAATTCAGAGATTGCCAATTCATGTATCAATTTAATGCTCAAATACCCTTAAAACCCTAATTATGCAAAATAGTAAGTAAAATGATGAATTACAGCAAATGCTTGTAGACTAAGGTAGTAGGCAGAGATTTATAACTGATCATTTTTTTAAGTTCGAGATGCAGAATGCCCAAGGACACTAGCATTAGCACCCCTGTCCAAGGTGGTGTTTTCTTTATGGAATCTTGATCTCCTTCCGACACTAATGTTTAATGTATTTTCCATTTTTGTCTCAGGAGATGTGGAGGACACTAGCACTCCAGCCCGAGTCCAAGGTAGGGTGATTTTTAGGATACCAGAAGCTCTTCAAATGCTAATTGTCACTATCCAAATGATTTCTATGTTTTCAACCTTAGAGGACACTGGCATTGGCACCCGAGTCCAAGCAGTCCTTTTCTTCAGGGATTTGGAATCTGGACATTGTCTTATTGTTCCCTCCATCAAGATGTGACACCTGTAACATGCAATCACAAGAAGAGTGGTTAGGGGTTGTGGTGTGTAGAGGCTTGCCTTAGTCAAGCCCTGGAGAGACATTCAAGTCTTCTGGACACTGTTGTCAATTAGAGAGTGTGTATCCATATGGGATAGAGGCAAAATAAACTGATAAATGATTCAAATACAAATAGATATCACCTCAGAGGTGTAGATCTCTCATAGATGAAGGCTCTTCAACACATGAGAAGATGAAGTGAAATTTGCAATCACAAACACAATAACAATGCTCTGCTCTGCAATAATGAATATCTTGAATGCTTTAAAATCATAAGTTTGCCAAAAGTTCATAATCATCTTCTAGTTAGCTTCTAGTTTACAAATGAAACACTAAACATGCTTATATATGCAACTAAACACATTCATTCTAAGAAATTTGTAATTCAAACTTAAGATGTTAGCATGGGACCTAATTAATGGTCATCAAACTGACATTCAAATTTGGGTCTTTCCTGGAATAGGGCAGGACAAGGGTGCTAGCGCCCATGTCCATAGGTCCTTTTCCAAGGTAGGATCAAATGCCACAGTGTCCTTCATGCCCCATATGACATGGGTTTCATGTCATTTTCTTCTAGGAGTCAGAATGAACGTGCATGATGCAAAGCAAGGGACCTGGGAGCTAAACCTAGAGAGAAAACGTCTAGGGAGACATTATCTGACATAACAATAGTCATGGCTAAAATTTTTGTAAAAGAACATTGTCCTAATTGTAAATGATTGTAGAATCATTTTATGAATTTTAGAAAAAACAAAATTGTAGATGTTTGACTCATTTGAAATTGGATAAATGTTATGTTTATTTATTAAATAATTTTAATACTTTATTGTTTTATTTTATTTGAATTTATTTGGATCTTATAACCAACTAGAATTCTGAGGGGTGAATGGAAAGTAGTTAACTCCTTTAATGATCTCTCCTCAACTTAGTTGTAAGCTTGGTGGGGTGGTTGTTATTGTGCTATTAGCCTGTTGTTGACTAGGTTATTGCCGTTGGCTTTCAACTCTACTTCCTTATTTATCTTGATGAAGGGTTGTGTTCTTTTGTGTATGTAAGCATCTAATGTTTATATCTTGGTCATTATGAAAGGATTTGGGCCCTTTCAAAAACCCACTTTTACCTAATAAAGAAAAAAATGAACAAAAATGTCTAGAAGGGAACATGTAGTGAAAAATCACTAGAGGTGGTATTGATGGATTTCTTTGCTAGGTTGTTGTACAAATGAGGGAACTATGCTTTAA
Organism: Cunninghamia lanceolata; assembly: GCA_027924645.1. NCBI lineage: Eukaryota > Viridiplantae > Streptophyta > Pinopsida > Cupressales > Cupressaceae > Cunninghamia > Cunninghamia lanceolata. The sequence continues at coordinate 15,668,623 of BSBN01000073.1, forward strand.
TTAACCTCTTATCAGCAAGAAAATCAAAGATAGTAGAAAAACACTTAAGAGTGTAAATTTGTTACTCATTTAATGCACCAAATCCAATTTTTTTGCTATCGATTGACCTTTCAATGCTCTAGGATGATTGGATCATTGTTGTCTTGCATGATTTTTTTATGATTATAATGTGCAATAAATGTTTGTAAATACTAGCACATGATATCAATTTGTGAGAACATGTGTCTAGTCAACCTTAGGTGAGAAAGATAAAGGGGCAAATCAACCAAATTTTGAAATTTTGAATTTAAATTTAGGTGGGTTGAATTTGTGTCTATAAGGATGACCTCATGATTCTGGACCTAACCTAGGGTTAGAAGATAGAGAGGATCATGATAGATAGTGGCTATCTAGTGATCAATGCATGGATAAGCATGATAATCATATAGATAGGCCAAATATATAGAGGCATGAGCACATAAGAGTAATATAAGGCAATAAATATAGGATTGTGTATAGATAAAACTAGGTAAGTGACTTTGTACAAGATAATATCATGTCACCGTATAAATGTATTAAAACATTCCTTCAAAATAAATACAAAACTAAATGAGAAATACAATTGAAATATTAATCTCACCACTGCAATTAAATAATTTTGATTTAATTTTTGAAGAGGAAGATTTTATTGCTCTTTAAACTTGTCAAGAAGCACTCTACTTAAATATCATTCATGTCAATAGTCAAATAGTCAATAGCAATTTTACACCATTCATAACCAAAAGTGGTAAATATTTGTCCTATTTTTATTAACCAAAATTGATATTTAACTCTTGAAGTAGATGATATTTAAGAATAGCCTTCCAAAAGAGCCTTAGTGAAAAGTAGAAATATCTTAGATACAAGACATATATGGTGCTCCATTAGGTATAAGAGGCTGGTTAATAATTTCCTTTTAGGAGTTGAAGGTAGTCTATGACTTAATACGGTGTATCAACATGATAACCTTGTAGTCACCTGATGTGGAGAAAGAGCTTAGTGATGTATTGCAGGAATTAACTGGGCTTGACTGGAAGCTGGGTTACCAGATGTCTCATCAATAACACTTTCTCCATGATTCTGCAACTCTTGCTGTCCAATACTGGTAACCGGCTGACCTAAACGCTGCCTAAGAAGCATCTGTTGCTGTTGCTGATATGAATATCTACTGTCAACTGATAGATTTGAAGCAGGCCTCCCAATAAATTGCTCATGACTTAAGCAAGGCTGGATTTGGATGGACGATACACCCAACTGGTCTTGTTGTTCCTGATGAATTGCATCACAGAGAACAAAACTGTTAGCAGTCTGCAAATCAATCCCTCGCTTATATGAGGGTTTGGTATTCTGATGAAACAATTCAGGGAATTCTGATGAAGAATCTGTACCAACCTGTATGAATGGGGAATCTATTAAAATTGAGGTTGCGGCCTGAAGCTGCTCGCTTCTAGCAGTGACAACATTTTTATCAAAGGTGTTGAGAGGAACAGACATATTGTTATTGTTACTATGTTGAGAGAGGCAAGCTCTTTCTGGGAAATTGAGTTTGGCCTTTGCTCCTCTGAATTTTAAAGCAGCGTTGTCGTAGGCTTTGGCTGCATCTTCTTCCGTCGCGAATGTTCCCAACCATACTCGAGTTGCTTTCTTTGGATCACGAATCTCTGCAGCCCATTTACCCTTGGGTCTTTTCCTTACTCCTCTGTACTCACTCTTTCTCAACTGTTTCTGGAAATCGGAGTTTGCTTCCACTCTTACGGGGAGTTCCCCATCTTTTCTCTTTAATTTCTCCTGTTCTGAATGATTTCTCTTCTCCTTTTTCTCAATAGTGTTTTCTTCTGGACGCCATGAAACAACCACAACCATAAGTACTTGTATTTCTCAATCAATTCATATTCATTTACAAATTACAAGTTTAAATTGATCTTCCAGATGAGCCCTAGAGCATCGAGATTCTATTCTTTTCTGAAACACTCTACTCTATACGGCAGCACACAGCATATAAATTAGCACACATAGATAAGAGATTTAACGTGGTTCACCACTACATCTACAGGAAAGCAGGGTATTAGTTTTATTATAGATCGCACCAACATACATAAAATTTTGGTAAAGCTTAACCAGCCAGTACGTTGTAAAATGACCGGCTGGTCGAAAACATGGTGAGGGAAATGCTGTTGAAAAATTTGTCAACAAACAGTGCAGACAAATTGGTCGAAAGCAAATAAATCAATTGGTCGAGAGTAAAAGTCTACACTGTTGCCGTTCGAAAAACCCGTACACAGTAGGCACGACAATGTGCCGGCTGTTTACGGTGGACGCAAATTTTTCTTTCATGTATATACAATAATCTTCAAGGAAGACGAAGAGATAAAGTAGGGAAGATGAAATGAACAATTAGACTTCACATCCAAACAGTTTTTTCCCAATTTTTCTTATATGAAAACATCTCCATACTAAGAAAAGAAAATTATTCATATTCTTGTACGATCGACCAATGGTTTGAAAAATACAAACAATTTATATGCAGCCACAAAAATAACACGGGATGTGGCTATAGACGATATATTCACCTTGAGGAGGTACTTCTATCTTTACCAAGATGGGTTTTGTGATTTCCGCCATATGCAGCTGATTATCTCTGTGGCTTGCTTTCCATCGAATGAATAACACGCGACAGAGCAGAACTCATTGGCGATGCATCTTCATTTAATGAACTTCTCGTAAATATGCTCTCCCCACTTATTGTAGGTTTATATCATATCTGATTTAGCCCACAGTCAGCCAGAACCTTTGACTCGGATAGATACACTGTTTTCCATTCACGCCGCCACCACGACGACTCATAAGACTTTGACACACATCTCAAAACTCTTTGCTTCATTTTGGACCAAATCCCGAATAGAGTCCACCATTTAATAATTTTGTCTGAAAAAAAGTTTTCCACAACTGCTTCGAATAGATTTCGATCCATTTAACAAGCTTTGGATGGATATTTATCTACGATTATAGCTTAAAACGACATTCTTACACCCATTAGCGTATTCATGTTTTCTCCTGCTGAGTTTCTACGGACAATAAAGTATTTTTAAGTACCTCGAGTCGAGCTCTCATATTAATTCTACAAAGAAATCCTGTCCATATGAAATAATACGTCAACAATATTGTATTGCATTGGTTTCTCCACTTGGATCTTTCGACCAGATGTAGTACATCGTAAAAATTCTCACCTTTTTCTGCTAAATTACCTAGGGACTACGGTAGCTTTTATGGTACGTAAGATACAGTAGATGAAATTAATGGATTGACTTGACGACTTAAAGACTTTTAAGACATCTTCGAGTCTCTGCTCAAAGATATGAATAATCACCATCCTTTACTTAAGGTTGAAAATTAATATTTTGAGAAAGGATCTTTGATTTCTTAGTGAAGTTGAATGGTTCCAAATGAATCTATTAAGGATAAAGTCAATAAAGTGCAAAGCCTCCAACACAAAAAAAAGATATTAGACTTGGATCGTGCCTCAAGGGACTTTGGCAAAATGGATACCCCTCACTCCTTTGCTCTTAACCGGAGAGTTGTCACTGTAGACTCCTCTTGATCTACCAATGAGTTGCCAAAAAATGATTTAAGAATGATTAGAAATCTCAAACATAAAACCAATATTTCCACAATTAGAGGCGAAGAATGAGTAGTTGCATACCCTAACTTTTTAGTCTTCAAGCTTCTAAATGGTAAGTCAATCTTTTGTCAAAATTTAAGCACACTTTCATAGGTGAGTTAAGAGCTTAAAGCTATTGTTTGGGATTCTAGATATCAATGATGTAACCACATCAGCAACATCTTTGTTGAGTTGTCCAAAAACAACCCAACAAAAGTTAGACTAGCATATGTGCATCAAGGCATGTATTACTAATCCCTTTTGTGTCACCATATGATTGATTGTTTCTTCGAAGTGACTTGTGAAATTCAATTATTTGTCCATTTATTAGATACAAACATAATGACTATTAGTTCTTATTATATAAGTAATGGGTAAAAGTTAAAAAATGGCCATTGTTGTGCATTGCCATAACTATTGGACTGTGGTTATCTATTGTATCCTTTCCCCTAAGGGATAGGCTTGATGGTGGTGTGGGTTCTTATGCTTATTATAGGAATTGACTATGTAGCCCTATTGTTAGTTCCTCTCTATAAAAAGAATACTATTGTAATTGTCAAGTTAATGCAAAATTAATCTATGTATAGCCAACTAATGAAAAATGTCTTTTTTTATAAATCAAATCACATTGCATAATTTGACATGCAAGGTCGCCATTTTTAATGACTAATATGAGAAACTTTATTTTGTTGCATTATCATTAACTAATTTCTTTTTAGTTCCACATATCAATGCACAATAAGATTGATTTGTTTGACACCTGTCTTTTCTAGTGTGCATATAGATACATCCTTAGTTGATACCTAAAGTGTATGGGAATGTGCATACATGTGAATGGTCAATACTATGTGTTAACTTATTGTTCAAATGGTGATACAATAAAACTTGGTGAATGCTTCTTGGTCATTTGTGTTAGGGCCATTAATGTTGTTGACTTCATCCAGAGTCATTGATCTATGAGGCATATGCATTTGTGCTCGTGGGTAGTGTGAAATAAATGGTAGCATAATTCAGGGTTTTCTTGGATGACCTCCAAGTAATGACAAATGCAATTGTATAGGTTGCTTCCCATCACCAATGATGACATGTTTGTGCCTAGTGGGTGTTCAGAAGATTTTGGGGATTAAGTGTTACACATATAACTTATTCTCATACTTTTAGGCTTTGAGTTACATGACAACGTTAAAGGCTTACTTGTTTGAGAGCCATTGTGTTCGACAACTATCCTTTATTTTGATTAAGACTTATATGAACCATCCAACATGATAACACTGCTTTATTTTTTGTTTATTGCTCTTCATTTATACATGATGTTGTAGTTATTATCAACTTCATTTCACCTATTTCTAGCCTTGTCACTTTGAACTAGGTTTTATTATTTTATAATTTGGCTTGTTTGTTCTAATAGAAGTGTGCACATCATAGCGACATTGCACTTGATTGCACAATGTTAAAAGACAAGGAAATGTAAGGAGCTATTAGCATACCTCCAACATATCTAGCATAACAATCACTACAACAAACTATATGGTGCATCCTCCAACACTATCTAGTTGTATACTACATGCAATTCTAGTATGACTACTACTCAACATGCCTTACAATGGTAAAATGTATTTAGGGAGAGTTGAACCTTGGTCTCCAACATGAGAACCAAAATGCCTAACCACTTAACCACACCCCCATTTACAACTTTGATACTCTTATTGAAGCTTGAATATAAATAGTTTTTTCTTTTGTAATAGGGAGATTTTTGCCCCAAAAAATAGACTCATATCAAGAAAGAAAGGTTTTCAAAACTATGGATTACTTCCTTTTCAAGTATTTTTCCTAAGCAATCAAATTTCTCTTTATGTATGGTGGAAATGCATAACATGTTGCAATGTCATGTTAATTTCTCAAGATTTGTGTATAAATAGGGACTACATTGATAGTTAGTGCTAATATTTACTCATGCACTATTGTAATATGAAATTTGTGAGGCTTTGTTTCATGGTTAATGTCGTTGATGTTATTCATTGACAGAGTATATAGAACAAAATTTCTAATAAATATTAGCTAGACATATATCATAATAGTTTTTATTTTTATAGTGAAGACATTTTGAAAACTAAGGGAGAGGGGCCTGTAGCCGCACACCCTAACTTTGCGCACGTCAAGCACATAGCTAGACATATCAAATTTCAACAATTTTTTTTTGGTTTTTCTGTATGCGAGTGAAGAGCTTAAAGTTATTCTTTCAGCTTCTGGGCATTTATACATTTCTCTGTAGGATTCATTATGTGCACATGGGTCAAAAAATGGTCATTTCAACATGTCGCCCCATACATGGGCACCGATGTGCTGGTAATTGCTTGCCATGGCCCCCAAAAAAAATTGCCCCTTCACTAAAAAGGTAACACACTTGATCACTTTTATAATTAGAGTAGGTTACAAATATGTTTATTAACACCCCACCATAAATCACATTGGTGGGGCCTTCAAACTTACCCACCCCCTTGCTAAACATGTTAGCATTACATTGTTTACGTTTGCGGTTACTCAGTTACTGATGGTAGTTATGCTGCAGTTACTTAGTTAGCCGTCAGTTACAACTATCTCCAACTATCTCCCTTTCTTATACAAGTGTTTACTACGATCGAATAAATATATAAAGCAATTACTATTTCTTTAGTTGGTATAAGAGCGCACTTTGTTCTTGTGCCTATGCGAGGATGAGAGGCAACGCCTCATGGATTGCAGCATGTAGAAGATAGAAATAGCTGTTCAAAATAGGGAGCACATGAATAGGCATCTGATACACTAGGACATGCTAATACCTTTCGGAGTTGATGCATAAGGCTACAAATTTATTTCAATGAACTTGTGTCCTATACAAAAGATGTGAATAGGAGATAACATATAGTCTAGTGGACGCAGGCAGTAGGATAGAAGGTGATCAAGTTTTGCTGAGGTGTACAGGAAATAGCCTTGGAAGGAAGCATCGAGTTTGGAGGCCTTTGCAGGCAGATTGAAGTCATTTGTGCTCTCTGCTGTAAGCGGTTGTTGCATGGACTGAAGTTTCTCTATCCAAGCCATTTGTAGCACTCTCCATAAGGCACCTGAAAGAGGAAGACTCTGCAAACATAGTCTACAAAACCCAGTAATCAAAGAAAAGTGGATGTCCATTATCATCTCAAATTGGTATGTATTGAAGTGTGTATGGAAGTGCAAATTTTATAAGCAAATATATATAAGTCTGAGTAAGAAGTCAATCTTTTGAGTATTATCTAAATGGAGATCCCATTAGACAAGTATTCTGGTTCCAATTTTCATACCTGGAGAATGAAAATTCAAATGTAACTAATGAATAAAAATTTATGGGCAATAGTAAGTGGAAAGGAAAAAGCACCTACAGATGCAAATAAGTTATTAGATTGGAGTAGTAGAGATGATAAAGCCAAGGCTATAATTGGTCTTGCTCTTTCTGACACTGAATTGCACCATATTGATTTGGATAAATCATCAGCCAAAATTTGGGATAATCTAAATAAATTGTTTGGAGCAAAAGTTGTTAATGCAAAGTTTTCTCTAAAACTTCAATTATTTCGATTTAAGATGGAAGATGGAATCACAATGTCAAATCATATAAGTAACTTGCAGTCTCTCATTAGATAGCTAGCAGAGGTTAAGGTTACAGTGGATGATGATGATGCTAGGGCCATCCTATTAAATAGCTTGCCTTCAAAATACAACAATGTTGTTTTTACTCTCAGTCAAATATCTTCACAAACTCTAGAAGGTATGATTTTTGCTCTTCTATCAGAAGAGAAGAGAACAACAAAAGATTCAAAAGATGATCCTTAGGAGAAAGCATTATTTTCAAGAAGCAATTACAAGAGAGCAGAGAGAATCAAATGTTTTTATTGTAAGAAAAGTGGTCACATAGCTTGGGATTGTAGAACTCGAGCGAGTGATGTTCTTAAAGGAAAGCTCAAAAATGAAGGAAATATTGCTTGCATTGAAGATGATAAGGATCCACCAGATGGTGCTATTAATTTCTGTGGATATGCCCTTTAAGCAAGGTCATATTGGAGGCAGGCAGCATCGGAGGATAGAGGATTTTCCATCATCTCAAGTTAGCTTTTCGCTTGAGATGATGCTTTGCATGAGAAGTGTTTTTAGTTTTGGTTGTTTTATTTTTCTTTATTGATGCTGACGGAGCTAACAGATTTGAAGAATGTATGTTTTGTGAAGATTTTGTTTTGGAGACAGGTTTAGGGTTTGGTGTTGAGCTCAATATGGATTGTTGTTCAGTGAGCTTCAAAGAGTATATGATCTTGAATTATACCCTTTCATTATCACTAGACAACATGGCAGAGATCTATCGTATTCTTAGGGTCCATTGTCGAATAAATCAAGACTCTATGATTTGAGAGCTTGGGACTAAAGAGCTCAAGAACACAGCTCGAAGCTACGCCTTTCCGAGGGTAGATGAGACAACATGATGGAGCCTCGCTTGGTTTAGGATTTGTTCTCTGGGAGAAGATCTTCTACAAAATATGTATTCATATTATGTAATCAGCTTTGTTAAGTTTTTTAGCATTCAGGGGGGGTCCATTGGTACTATTGCAGGAATAATGTAATAAGGGGGGAATGTTAGCATTACATTGTTTACATTTGCGGTTACTTAGTTACTGATGGTAGTTATGCTGCAGTTACTCAGTTAGCCGTCAGTTACAACTATCTCCAACTATCTCCCTTTCTTATATAAGTGTTTACTACCATCGAATAAATATATAAAGCAATTACTATTTCTTCAAAACATCCCCACACCCATCGTAAGGGACAACATGCATGGTAACGTGTTTGCTTAGGTGCGGATGGGAAACAACATTAAATCCATTCAATGTTCATTCGGGTCTGAATACATATTCCACTTTCCACCGAAAAGTTAAACATTTTACCGAGTGCTTTTCCTATTTTCCACAGTGCAATGGAAATGCGAGGATTTCACTGTGTCTGCCGGCTATCGCTCTCCATGCAGATCCGTCTCCGTACAGGTAACGAGTAAACATCATCTCTCCATGTGATTTTAGCTTTGCTTTCACTCCGTTGCGGTGTTTATACAATCATTTATGTTCATTTTTCTCTCATGCTACTCATGATTTGGGTACTGTTATGTAATTTACTTTCAATTTTTTATTATTTTGTCTAAGGCAACCCTTGTCTTGTGATAATTTCACTGTACAGAAGAATATATTGTTATATAATGATGGTTTTTTGTTATACATACAAATGTGGTTGTATATTTTTATGGGTATATACTTTTTAGTGTTCATTGTCAACGGTTAAGGGTTTCATTATTTTGTCTTGTGATAATTTCACCGTATAGAAGAATATACTGCTATATAATGAGGGTTTTTTGTTATACATTCAAATGGGTTCCTATATTTTTATGGGTATATATTTTTTAGGGTTCATTGTCCATGGTTTAGGGTTTCATTATTTTATCTTGTGATAATTTCACTATACAAAAGAATATAATGTTATACAATGAGGGTTTTTTGTTATACATACAAATGGGTTCTTATATTTTTATGGGTATATATTTTTTAGGGTTTATTGTCCATGGTTAAGGGTTTCATTATTTTGTCTTGTGATAATTTCATTGTACAGAAGAATAGACTGTTATATAATGAGGGTTTTTTGTTTACATACAAATGGGTTGGTATATTTTAATAGGTATATATTTTTGAAGGTTTATTGTCAACGATTAAGGGTGTCATTATTTTTGAGGGTTCATTGTCAACGGTTAAGGGTTTCATCATATCATTGTCAACTGTTAAGGGTTTCATTATATCAAGGTTTCAAAAGTTTTGAATCCTATAGCTTTCTCTCCATAATAATTTTACAGTCAAATTGTTGCCAGTTTTCATTGAATAGCCTCATCTTTCCATCGCACCGTTGAGAACAACAAAAGTAGTCATTAAAATGATTAACTTTTCGGTGGAAAGTGGAATATGTATTTAGACCTGAACGAACATTGAATGGATTTGATGTTGTTTCCCATTTGTGCCTAAGCAAACATGTTGCAATGCATGTTGTCTCGTGAATAATGTCTGTTAAATCATTCAATAGATTAAATCATGTCTATTAATGTAATATATATATATATATATATATATATATATATATATATACTCGAAGGTTCATTGACAATGGTTAAGGGTTTCATTATATCAGGGTTTTGAATGTTTAGAAACCTACAGCTTTGTCTCATTAATAACTTAACAGTCAGATTCTTCCTAGTTTTGTCCGAATAATATTTATTAATTATTATTACATTAAATATTTACAATTGTTTTACTATGTTGTAATATAATATATTGAGGGTTTCATTTTATATAATCTATTCAGGGTTTATATAAAAAGCTTCTACATATATTTAGATTAGACTGTTAATGTACTGTATATATATACAAGTCTATCTATATACATATGTATATCTATAGACATGTGTTTATCGATAGACATATGTATATCTGTATACATTTCTATATACATATGTATACATATCTTTATATATATCTACATATCTATATACATATCTGTATATCTATAGACATATGTAGATCTATAGACATATGTATATTGATATACATATGTATATGTATCGACATATGCAGCATAGACAATGGAAACATTTCAAGCTAGTACTTAAAATTTCAACATTTTACAATTCTAGATATACATGTTCAAAAGATTAGTTCAATTTGTTTGCTAAATTTTACTACATATTTTTTAGTTGTTTGTTGCATGGGTAACTTCACTGAATGGATTAAATTGTGTCTATTACTGTAGTCATTATTTTGTTTGACACAAGCCTTATCTTGTGATAATTTCACTTTACAGAATAATATACTGTTATATAATGATAGTTTTTATTTTACACATACAGATGGGTTCGTATATTTTTAAGGGTATATATTTTGTAGTGGCATTCTTACCTATTATGTCGAAGACAACGATTTCAGGTTGGCACTTAGCATATAATGGGTAGCTTCATTCAATAGATTAAATCATATATATATATATATATATATATATATATATATATATATATATATATATATATATATATATATATATATATATATATATATATATTTTAAGGTTCATTGTCAACAGTTAAGAGTTTCATCATATCATTGTCAATGGTTAAGGGTTTCATTATATCAAGGTTTCAAATGCTTTAAATCCTACAACTTTGTCTGTATAATAATTTTATAATCAGATTCTTCCCAATTTGGACCAAATATATATCTAGATATCTCTATACATATCAGTATATCTGTATACATATCTGTCTATCTATAGACATATGTAGATCTATAAACATATGTATATTGATATACATATGTATATGTATATGTATATATATATGCAGTGTAGACAATAGAAACATTTCAAGATGGTACTTAACATTTCAACATTTTACAATTCTAGATATACATGTTCGAAACACATAATGCTGAAACCCTCAACCATCGATAACAAGTCTAAAATGGAACAACACAATGGAACATTACAAAATGGAACATGTTATGTTTGTCGTCCATGCCACTACAATAATGATGTCTCAATCTATTTTCAGTCATTGCACTAAGGATGTCATTTTTTCTACAAATCACTTCTGGTACTGATTATACATATGTATACATATCTGTATACATATCTACATATCTATTTACATATCAATATATCTATAGACATATGTATATTGATAGACATATTGATATACATTTGTATATCTATAGATAGAAATATGTATATTGATATACATATGTATATCTATAGATAGACATATGTATATTGATAGACATATGTATATCTATAGACATATGCAACCTAGACAGTGTTAACATTTCAGTCTGGTACTTAAGATTTCAACATTCAAATTGAACAATCAAATTCAATTCTACTTATCATATCATCGAATACAATAGCTTCTACGCATTTAATCAAATTCAAACTCAACAACTAATTTCAATGCATTCCTTTTTCAAATTTGGATCCATTATAAGAGGAACATTATGTAGTGTAGACATTGTTTTTAGCATAAATTTCCTGAAGGATCACTGCAAAACCTGTCTGGTACTTAACATTTAAAAAATTTACAATTGCAGCACATCTATATGCTAGAAATTGTTGAAACCCTCAAACATTTATAATGCACCCTCAAAAATAAATACATATGTCATAATATTTAATATATATACATACAAATACATGAATACATGTATATATTATACATGTATTTATATATGTGTGTGCATACATTATATAAATTCAAACACGTTATGTTTGTAGTCCATATGTCCACAACATTCACCTTAACATGGATGAACAAAACCAAAGGTGTTGGCATAATTTGCAAATATGTTATTAAATGCATGAAAGGGGTGTCAACAGGTTTAGGAAAGGGGTGGGTAAGTTCCAAGGCTCCACCAACTTGATTTATGGTGGGGTGTTAATAAACACATTTTTAACCTACTCTAACTATAAAAGTGATAAGGTGTGTTGCCTTTTTAGTGGAGGAGTGGATATAAATGATATATACACATATATGGATACATGTAAATTTTTATTATGTATACATATATGTATATGTATCACTATATATGTCTGCAATATATAGTTGTATCATTGCACTGCTTGAATTTATTTGGATGATTTGATGTTTGTTCGTTACTACCCGGATGACTACCCGACATATAATTTCTATGATTGCAGGCATGTGAGAGGTTTGCAGAGCACCTTGCATTGCGAACACTCGATGAAGGTAAAGTCTTATAAGGATTTACTTACATCACTAGTTGACGAATTGTACTATGCATTTGTGTTTGTTAACACACCACTATTCATGGAATATTTTTCCCTGATGGCTCTGATGGAATATTTTGCTCTGCTACAATATTATAGTCTTCTTTTGCAATTGTATGTGATTATTTAAAATAATATGCCTGAATGCAGTCCATATTTTCTTTTGCAAATGCGTGAGATTATTTAGATGATTTGATGTTTGTTCGTTACTATATAGATGACTACCCGGCTTTTGATTTCTATGATTGCAGGCATGTGAGAGGTTTGTAGAGCACCTTGCAAGGCAAGCACTTGATGAAGGTAAAGTCTTATAAGACTTTACTTAGAACATTGATTGACGAATTGTACTATGCAATTGTGTTTGTTCACACACCACTACTCATGGAATATTTTGCTCTGATGGCTCCGATGGAATATTTTTCTCTCATGCCTTAGTATATACAGTCTTCTTTTTCAATTAGTATATTTTGGTCAGATTAATAAATGGAACAATGCAATATGTAACAATGGAACAGTGCATTTACCTTTTTCTATTTATTACATCTTATGGAACAATGTGTTTAGATAGATGCACTTTCAGTTCAATTTAATGATTTTGTTTATGATGTATGTTAGTTACTCCCTTGATTATCATTTATATGTTTACAGGCATACAACCATGGTCAATGCTTTCTAGAACACCTTCGATTGGGTTTAATCAATTTAGGTAAAGTCTTATAAGACTTTACTTGGGCAATGACCCACTAGGCTTTAGGTTTTTTTTCATAGTGGTTTTATGTTCTTTTCAATCATTTTCTTTTACTAAACTTTAATTTACAATATTTTAATTTACAATACTTTAATTTAGGTTCCTTTCAATAGTTTAAATTTCCTTGTTTAAATGGAACTACATTTACTTGAATGCTTTAATGATTTCAATTAAGGTAGAACTATGTGAACAGAATGCTAAAACAACATGCTACTACAAGTAAATTATGTAGACAACTTGTAGTACCATGTTGACAAACTATTCAAGTCTTTTTTTTTTTCCAAAAATAATTACAGTCATACAAACATAGAAACATAGAAACCTGAGATCAACACATAGATATTTCAGAAATAACCATTTAACTCTTTTTTTTTTTTTCAAAATAGTTACAAACATACAAACATATAAACATGACATCGATCTGTTCTTTTTTCACAAAATATTACAAAAAGATCAATAGATAGATATGAAATTGATCTGTTGTTTTTTTTCCAAAATAGTTACAAACATATAAACATTACATCAATCTATTCCTTTTTTCACAAAATATTACATAATGATATGACTAAATCAGATGTATGCATAGAAATTTTACTAATGTTAACTATCTCCATAAAAAAAAAAAATTTCTTCTTCAATTCTCCATAAATCTGGGAAAATGAATAGGCTGTTCAGGTTCTGTAGTAGCACATTCATTTGCAGTCTATGTTAAACTGAGTGGCTTAGTTATAGTCTATAGTGATGCAGCAATCTGGGCAAGCAAAGCCTGATTAGAATCTCCATTTACAAGGAACTCATTTGAGCTTCCTAGGCTAGACCCTGCCTGTAGATTGCTTAGAGCTGCAAAGGCTAGGCTCAAGATGGCAAACATGTCCATTAGAATGGGATGTTTCCCAGGTAGAGGAGAATTCAGGGTACTCAATGGTCTCTCATTTGCTGATTTTTTCCCTTTCTTTTATGCTATCTTTGTCCCCGAAGCACTCTTTGCCTGCTCACGCCGAATTTCCTTCTCCCATTTTTCTTCTGCCACTCTTAGTTTTTTTAACACTCTTTCCAATTTTTTTCTCTGTTTCTCTTGTTGATGGGCTTTTTTTTTAGCTTTCCTCTCCAACATCTATTCCTTTTTTCTCAGCTGCAACTCTTCCTGACAAGCTTTCTCCCTGTCTTGTTCATTGAGTATTTTAATGTATGCATCAGATGTTAAGATCTGGGACTGCCTACTTAAATGTAGTACCCCAGTCTTATTCTTACCACCCCTTTCCTATACCCTTCAAACTAAGAGCTTGAGAAATCAACTAATTGGCTGTGGCTGAAACTCACTAACTTGGGTGCAAGGCACATAATCTGGTTCTAAATCACCTATGCATTCTTCTTTTGCAATGTCCTCATTTTGTGGATCCCAATTTGATGCAGTAGTGAAGTAGTGTATGATGTTAGATGGATCATGATCTGGTGGTGAAGGGATTGAAAGGATGACATCTACCTAACTAAAATTTGTTTGTATCCCCATGTTCCTAGTAGCTTCAGCCATCCATTCTGGTTGGCTAACTTGACTTGGAAAACTAATACCTTCCATATTACAAATTGTATCAACAACATTAGGAAATCTGTTAGTAGCATTAGACATTGTATTAGTAGCATTGGAAACAATGTCACCAACATTAGGAACTATAATAGTAGCATTAGAAATAGTTTCAGCAACATTAGGAACTGTAACAATAGTATTAGGAACTGTAACAACAGCATTAGAAACTATAACAACATTAGAAATACTTTCAGTAGCATTAAGAAGTAGCTATAGAATATCAGCAGCATTAGAAATTGTTTGACTTCCTGGCATTTTAGTGCATTCTTCTTGTACTTCCATTGGATTATGTACATTTCCACTTTTATTGTATGTTTTGATGAATTCCTCAACTAGTGCATCTGGATATCCAGCGAATTGCAAGAAGGTTTCAACTACAATTATCTCAAGATCCTCATCCACTGTGAAGGCCTGATTCTCTAGTGCAATGGCCATAGAATCTTGACTGTCTTCATTTGATACTTGGAAGCCATCACTTAGCCTCATGTCTTCTTGAAGCGTAGACCTATTTAGTGGCCAAATGCCTATCCTTCTGAACCCACTAATTATATTAGTAGGGGTCAAGGCCTACTTGAATGCCTTGCTAGCAAGAGTGGCCAACTCTTCTCTTCTAATTTCTATTTGCGGGTGGCTTGCCATCCATGCAGACATTTACTTTTTGAAATAGTTTTTGAATGGTGAAAAAATACTCACATCTAGTGGCTGCAATCTATGGCTTGTATGTGTTGGGAGGGTGATGAGGTCAATCCCTAAATGACGTGCTTCCTCTATGGTCTTGAAGGCAACATGGCTGCCATGACCATAAAAAATTAGAAGAGCTTTGTTGGTTGGTGAAAACCCTCCGGGGATAGATGCAACAAAATGCTGCAACCAATTCAGAAATAGTTCTTTCGTCATCCATGCATGTTCTTGAGCTACCATGCATGCACCCATCTCATAGTTGGCTATGTAGTTTCTAATATGCCTTTTGGATTTAAATACATAAAAACTAGGTATACTGCAACCCGATGCACTAACACATGCCAAAACAGTAATCCACTCCCTGGTTTTTGAGATGATGTGGGGCACACAATGAGATCCCAATTTTGCTATTACCCACATTCCACAGTTCCTGCCAGCTTCTACCCCAATTTCGTCATAGTTCCATATTCTGCTGGACCCATACTTATGTGTCTTGTAAAGATTTTCTATATTGTCATAGAATGAATTTACTATGCTTGGCCTTAGCATAATGGCTCTATCGTTGTCCACACCTTGTGTAGTGCGAATAGTTAGATCTAGATGCCTTTTCCCAAATCCCTCCCACCATGACCTCCCTGGCATCCCATCTGTGAAAGGATTTGGCCTAGACTGAATGACCTCTGCCACAATAGATTTTAGCTGTGAAATTTTAAGGCCATGGCCTATGTCAGCAATGTCCTTGCACCATTGAACTATTTCTGCCTCCTCCTCATTAGTCAGGATGGTTGGTGGCCCCCTGCATTTGGTGCTCGTGAGACCTAGTAACCAGGCCCTTAAACTGCTAGCAGACATTCTCCACTTATTTGTAGCTGCTCTGATTGACATATGTTTATCTTCGACATCAGCGATAGCACTTTGGATGTCATTGTTTGTCCATATACTTTTGTTCAACCTTGAAGAACCTGTTTCCACAACAATAGTTTGAAGGCAATCTGTATTGGTTTCCAAATCCTTTGTATGTGTGGAGGGAAATATACATTCCACTACAACATGTTCTGGCTCTGTGGTATATGTATCTTTGTCCCCTGAGACCACATTAGGAAACTTGCACCCCCTAGGTTTTTTGATTGTCCTCCTTTCAGAAGTTCTCCTCCCCTTTTTATCTCTAGCCATAAGTATGTATACACCTACAATAAATGCAAACATCATCAATACTAGAAGTGATTTGTAGAAAAAATTGGCATCCTTAGTGCAATGATTGAAAATAGATTGAGACATCATTATTGTAGTGGCATGGATGACAACCATCACGTGTTCCATTTTGTAGTGTTTCATTGTGTTGTTTCATTTTAAACTGTGTTATCACCTCAATCTGGTTTCATCATTATGTACAGATATGTATAGATATACACATGTATACAGATATGTAGATATGTATATAGATATGTATCTAGATATACACATGTGTATACATATATGTAGATATGTATACAGATATACATTTGTCTATCTATGTATATATGTGTATATATATATGAGACATTAACAGACATGATTTAATCTATTGAATGATTTAACAGACAACATGCATGGTAACGTATTTTCTTAGGTGCAGATGGGAAACAACATTAAATCCATTCAATGTTTGTTGGGTTCCGAATACATAATCCACTTTGCATCGAAAAGTTAATCATTTTACCGACTACTTTCCCTATTCTCAATGGTGTGATGGAAAGTATTTCTAGAAATGTAAATAGATATGTATACAGATATGTATACATTTGTATAATCAGTACCAGAAGTGATTTGTAGAAAAAATGGCATCCTTAGTGCAATGACTAAAAATAGATTGAGGCATCATTATTGCAGTGGCATGGACGACAAACATAACATGATCCATTTTGTAATGTTCCATTGTGTTGTTCCATTTTAGACTTGTTACCAACGGTTGAGGGTTTCAGCATTATGTGTTTCCAATATATAATCACTACAGTAACAGACATGATTTAATCCATTCAATGAAGTTACCCATGCAGCAAACAAATGGAAAAGATATAAAATTTAGCAAACATATTGGAGTAATCTGTTGAACATGTATATCTAGAATTGTAAAATGTTGAAATGTTAAGTACCAGCTTGAAATGTTTCCATTGTCTACGCTGCATATGTCTATACATATACATATGTATATCAATATACATATGTCTATAGATCTACATATGTCTATAGATATACAGATATGTATACAAATATACTGATATGTATAGAGATATCTAGATATATATTTAGTCAAAATTGGGAAGAATGTGACTGTAAAATTATTACACAGACAAAGCTGTAGGATTCAAATCATTTGAAACCCTGATATAATGAAACCCTTAACCATTGACAATGATATGATGAAACTCTTAACCGCTGATAATGATATGATGAAACTCTTAACCGTTGACAATTAACCTTCAAAAATATATACCCTTATATATATAACATGATTTAATCTATTGAATGAAGCTACCCATTATATGCTAAGTGCCAACCTGAAATGGTTGTCTTAGACATAATAGGAAAGAATGCCACTGTAAAATATATACCCTTAAAAATATACAAACCCATCTATATGTGTAAAATAAAAACCATCATTATATAATAGTATATTATTCTGTAGAGTGAAATTATCACAAGACAAGGGTTGCGTCAAACAAAATAATGATAGCCTTAATCGTTGACAATCAACCCTCAAAAGTATATACCCATTAAAATATACGAACCCATTTGTATGTAAAAAAAATCCTCATTATATAACAGTCTAAATTATCACAAGACAAAATAATGAAACCCTTAACCGTTAATAATGAACACTAAAAAATATATACCCATAAAACTATATGACCCCATTTGTATGTATAACAAAAAACCATCATTATATAACAGTATATTCTTCTGTACAGTGAACTTATCACAAGACAAGGGTTGCCTCAGACAAAATAATAAAAAATCAAAAGTAAATTACATAACAGTACCTAAATCACAGGTAGCACGAGAGAAAAATGAAGATAAACGATTGTATACCAGTATAGTCTTCAGTATAGATATGTATACAGATATACATATGTCTATTTATATACATATGTCTATAGATATACATATCTATATAGATAGACATGTATATATATACAGTACATTAACAGTCTAATCTAAATATATGTAGAAGTTTTTTATATAAATCCTAGATAGATTATATAAAATGAAACCCTCAATATATTATATTACAACATAAGAAAACAATTGTAAATATTTAATGTAACAATAATTAATAAATGCTATTCAGACAAAACTAGGAAGAATCTAACTGTAAAAGTATTAATGAGACAAAGCTATAGGATTCAAAACATTTGAAACATTCATATAATGAAACCCTATTAACAGATACATTTACTTCATATTAACATATAGTAATAGCTACATTTACTTCATATAAGAAGGTGAAGTACCAACCTGAATCTTAATGTGAAAGTTTGCAAAATTCCTTTTGGCAGCAGACAGGGTTTGCAGCACTCCTTTAGGAAATTTATGTTTAAAACAATCACTATGTTGCATAATGTTCGTCTTATAATGGATTGATATTTGAAAAAGAAATGCATTGAATTTGGTTGGTGAGTTTGAATTTGAATAAGTGCGTAGAAGTTATTGTATTTGATGTTATGATATGTAGAATTGAACTCAGTTGTTGAGATTTGAATTTGATTAAATTCGTATAAGCTATTGTATTCAATTGATGTGATTTACAAATCTCACTTTTTTTATTTAAACTAGTTTAATTTTATTTTTTTATTAAATAATCTCACTTTTCTTTTATATAAACTGATTTAATTTTTTTTTTTATTAAATAATTGTTTGGATGGGGAACTTGATACCATTATGTGTTTGTGCAAGTGCAAGTGGATGTGATAGCAAGTATGGGAGAATGTGACAGCAAGTGGGGGGGATGTGATAGCAAGTATAGGAGAATGTGTGATTAACAACCCTTTGGGATTGGGGTGTTGTGTGTTTATAGTAGCTTAGGTACCAATAGCTGTACACAAAAGTATGTGAATGTGACCAATTTGACTTTATTTAATGTCCAAATGGGTGGTTTTTTATAAACATGACCTATTGTAATAAAAACAATAAAGTGTATATTTAAATTGGAAGTTCTCATATTTGCATCAAGTTTGCTTGAAAATGCAAGTGGAAGAGCATGTGTATTAGTTTTTTTGCAATGGTAAACTACACATACAGTGGTGAACATGTATTGGTGCATATGTGGTAATTTACTAGGTATTCTTTTTACATGTAATGGTTTTAAAAAAAAAAATTATTGGGGGGTAGGGTGCACAAAAACATAGCGGTTATTGGGGCGTGGGCGGCTACTAGCCCCTCTCCCTTAATATCCATGGAGAGATTTTTACCTTATAGATAAAAAATTTGTACAAGGAAAGGAAGGTTTTTGAAATTGTAGATTACTTCTTTTTCTAAGTATTTTCCACAGGGAATCAAATATTCTTTTATTATTTTATGTATGATCGTAACTTCTTGAAATGATATTAATTACTTATTTTCTTGTGCAAAACTACTTTTTCCGAAATTTCTTGATCTGCTGTACTGCTCGTTTATTATTCTTCCTTCGCAATCCCTCCTTTAAGGACTGCTTTATTCTTTTGTAAAATTGCTTTGTATATTAAAAAAAAAAAAAACACACTAAACTATTTTTTCTTTGGGAATGATTGGTCTATTTGAATTATGCAGTGAATCTTCATTTTGTCGAACATAAGTTTTTTTTTTAGCTACCGTAATACATCTCAAACTCTTATTGCCTGATGTCGGACGAAATCCCGGGTAGACCTCCATCATTCAATATTTTAGTCTAAAACGATATTGTCCAAAACTGCTTCGAAAATATTTGGATTTAGCAAGTTTATTTTTTTCCCAGTCGCTTTGCTGCCACTGTATTCTGTCCTTGCGACTATTGTTGCATTGAAACTCTTCCAACCCCATCCTTTTTATTCTTATTAAAGATTGCTCAATTACCTGGGTAGTACGCTACCTTTGATGGTACGTGAGATATGTTTCGTAGTATATAAAATTAATGGATTGACTTGACGACTTAAAGACTTTTAACATATCGGAGTCTCTAGTCAAAGATGAGTAATCAACATCATTTAATTATTCAGCTTGAAAACGAATACTTCTACATACAAGTAGGGGAGAAAGTAGCGGAGAGGATTGAGTAGTTGGATGCCTTAACATCACATTCTTGAAGCTTTTAAATAGTAAGTCAAACTGTTTTGAAAATTTTAATACGTCTTTGTAGGTGAGTAAGAGTTTAAAGCTATTGTTTAGAGTTGGTGGTATCAATCGCGTAGCCACATTAGCTACATCTTCATTGAGTTGTCCAAAAGTACCTCAAAAAATTTAGATTAGGCCATGTGCATCAACACATGTATTACAATCATTTTATGTGTCACCATATGATTGGTTGTTTCTTTAATATGACTTGTGAAAATGGATTATTTTTTGTCCATTTATTAGGTACAAAGCAATAGGTAAAAGTTAAAAAAAAAGACCATTGTTGTGCATAGCCATAATAGCTACGAGAGTGTGGTTATCTATTGGATCCTTTCCCCTAAGAGATAGGGCTCAATGGTGGTATGGGTTTTTATGCATGTTATAGGAATGTGTTTTTAAAAAATCAAATCCCACTGCATAATTTGACATATGCAAACTCTCCATGTTTAATCAATAATATGGGAAACTTTATTCTGTTACATTGTCATTGGCTGAAATTTTTGGTCTCACATTTTAATGCATGATAAGAATAATTTGTTTGACACTTGTCCTATCTGTAATGCATATGGACATGATCTTATTTGATATCTAAAGTGCATGTGAATGTGCATATGTGTGAATGTTCAATACTATATGTCAATTTCTTGTTTAAACAATGAAATGGTAAAACATGCTATGTGCTTCTTGGTCATTTGCATTTATCTCGAGGCTATTCATGTTGTGGAGGTCATCTACAATTGTTAATCTACGAGATAGATGCATTTGTGCTCATTGGTAGTGTGAAATAAAACATAGCATGTTTCAAGGGTTTTCTTGGATGATCTCCAAGCAATGATGGATGCAATTGTATAGGTTGCTTCCCAAGATTGCTGGTGATTTGTTTTTGCCTAGTAGGTATACAGAAGATTTTGATGGTCAAGTGTAATGCATATATCTTCTTCTCATACTTTCAAGTTTTCAGTTGCATAACATTATTTAAGACTTACTTGTTTGAGAGCCATTGTGTTTGGCAACTATCCTTTATTTTTATGGAGACTAATATGAACTATCAAACATGATGACATTGATTTTTTTTTTAATTGCTTCACATTTAAACATGATGTTATTATTATCAACTTCATTACACCTATTTCTAGTCTCGTCACTTTAGACTATGTTTCTTTTTATCATTGGGCTTGTTTGTTTTAACAGAAGCATACTCATCATAACAACATTGTGCTTGATTGTGCAATGTCAAGAGACAAGGAAACATGCAAAGTACTATTAGTAGTGGAAGTATAAAGTAATTGAAGAGCTAGGATCTTGGCCTCAAAGAATTTATTTTTGGGCTTTGATATTATCTTATTTTAGTTTATTAAATATGTGGGTTGTGTTTGGAGTAAAATGTGTATCCTAGCATCTTACACCTAGTTCAGCCCCTGGGTGGACCTAAGATGTTTACACTTGTTATTTAGGGCCTATTTTAACACATTTTTGAAAATTAAATGATAAAATCTTAATCCCGATGAATAACCCTAACAAAATAAAGTTAGGATTGGTCTAAGCCCACTTAAAGGTACACTCCCAGGAGTTTGTGGGGCTAAAAGACCAGGGCACCCAAGCGCCTTGGTCCCAAATGGGACCTTTAGCCCCTCTCTTGTGGTGTTGGCTTAGAACACCTCCTTGACTTTAACATGTCGGCTCCATTTGGTTTTATTTGTCATTTGTGAGCGGAAATGCATATAAAAGCAAGTTAATTTATTCATTTGAACCTCTCCCTCTAATCTCTAATTTCTCTATGCATACTTGCACTCTCTCTTCTTCTCTCCCATGCTCTCTATTCTTCTATAAAGATATCTATGGTGGATTATTGATGTTGCACTAACTTCTTATATATGACAACTTACCTTATATATGCCCCCACCTTAAGGTGGTTAATATAGTGTACCGATATCAAGCACGTTAAGGTAGAGAGAAAACACACAAGGGAATAAGAGATTTTGCAAAGCCCATGCCCCCATAGGTGACATGTACTTTACAATCACCAAGTGTTCCCACAAACATACAATTTCTTGCAAGAAGAGAGGTTAGAAATATTTCTAAGATAATAACCACATCACATGATAAAAAAAATGCAATGCATGAAAACAATCACTTAGATAGACAAAGTGCGCAAAGCAGACATATTGTTGTAGTTTGTTAGCAAATATTAGACATCATAAAAATATCACATGAAGTGATTCTATGAGCCAAGCGTCAGATAATGTATATCAACCCCATCGTCATATATGGACTAGGTCCATTTTTTTATTACTCACTGAAGGGACACGTGGTTCGTATCAGTCTTATTTATTTTTTGTCATCCGCCAACTAGATAGAACCACTAGAGGAAGGTAAACAATAAATCAAGAGAGGAGAAACAAGTGCCCTAGGGTCATCATGTAGGATGGTGCCCCCAAGTCACCAACCACAACGCTATGCCCCTAGGACACAACACACAACAATGAAAATAGAGGAGAAGCAAGATAGAAGAATGATGATACAAATAGAAGAAGGGTCATAATAGAGGCAGTCTCCCAGTATCCTCGACCTTACAAGAGTATCAAGGGTCATCCAAGGAGGCCTAAACAATACATAAAACATCATAGGGGAAACACAACACAGAGGTAAAAGGTTAGAAATACTTACCTATAATCATAACTGAGCTATCGGTTGTCCTCGATCTTGATCTTTATCTTGATGTTTAAAGCTTTATCTCTTCTTCCTTCTTCCACATTATCATGAGTTTGTGAGGAGACCCTTGTAGGAATGTTATCTATTAATGTTGGTGTAGAAGGTATCTCACAGTTTTCTATATCCATTAAATGAGGTGATGTAGGGGCTTTAACAATACCCATTCCAGTCGAGTGAGGTTGTGAAGGAACCTAAAAAGTGCCCATTTTAGTCTATATATATGGTGTTGGAATACCTTGGTTGTGAGGAATAGTTTGTTCTTCTATGTTTTGTGAGTTTTCATTACTCTCCAAGGTATGTGGGGGTACAGGTAAAGGTGTATAATCCATTTCTTTATTTATAATGTAGTTGAGAAGTGTTTGAAGATTGGGTGGTGAATTTTTAGTATCAACAGGTTGAAGTAAATGTTCACATAGGGAGTCTGCATCATCCAAAGCTGCATCCTAGCTAGGAAGAGCAGGAAGGGATGGCAGAGTGGTGTTAAGGAATGTCTCAATGATGTCATCTTCTTGTGCTAAAATATCTTCACCAGGTGAGGTCATGTTGTGAGGGGGGTTAAAATTACTACATGCATTTGCACAGGCTATGTCAGCCTCGTATGTCTCAAAAATGATATGCATTATATCATCATGAAATGTAGGAAGAGAGGGAAGATCATTTTCACCACTAATTTCCTCTTGGTTATTTGTTGAAATGAAACTAGTAAGGTTTTCTAAGATTGAAGGGAAGATACCCACAATAGTGACAAAGATCTCAAAATATGTTATTGAACGAAGAATATCATAGGTAGTGCTCTTAGACAATTCGATACCATAGATGTATGCAATTTGATGCAAGACTTGAGGGTACTTATCAGTGAATTTGTATAAATTATCAACATTTACAATGTATTCAAATAGATCTTCCAAAGATGCATGATGAGAAGGATCCATGATATATGCAATGACCTAAAATGCTTGATTTTTCACTCTTTCTCACAATTCTTCAATGCAAATCACTTAAAGAAGGGGTGTTGTGAATAAATTAAAGAGGGACAACAAATAATAAGCTCAATATCAATCCAATAATACAACAATATCCTTCACAACACGCCTATAGTGCAAAACTAGAGAGATGACAAGGCAAAATCTAGTGAAAATGTAAGGTTTTCAAACCCTAGATATGAATTTTTGCAAAAAAGACACTATGATGCAACACTACAATTAGAAATCAGTCCTAAATGAGTGTTTAAAAGAGTAGTAAAATCTGAGACAAGATTTTAACTACAAACCCTAGCTAATGCTAAACTAGGTTTTTATGAAAAATGCACAATTTCAAGCAATTTCCCACAATTTAAGCATGAAAATGCAATGCAAATGATTAATTAATGATAAATTTATATAATTTAAATCAGATCTACTGAAAATATCAAAAATTAAATGAAATGAAATTAAATTAATGTAAATTATGCCAAAATGCAAGCCTAAAATGCCAATTTTTTCAAAATTTTTAATTTTTTTGTAAATTTTCAAATGCAATAAGATGAATGAATGCAAATCTAGAGTACAACACTCAAAAAGGTGTAAAATTCAAATAAACATGGGTTCACCAAAAAAATTTGTACAAAAGGAAGGGGTTGATACAAGGGTTAAATCCTCCTTTCTTGACAAACATTCAAGGACATATCAACCAAGTTGAATCACACTTTTGCAAGAGGATTCACCTATAGGTTGGGCTGTCACTTGGAATGATGTGGAAGTTCAGAAATTATCGATTACTGTATTGATTTAATGCTCAAGTATGCTAAAACCCCAAATTATGAAAAATCATAAGCAAACTGATAAATCACGGCAAATGCTCGCAGATTAAGATAGTAGATAGAGATTAATTACTGAACATTTTTTGAAGTTCAGGATGTGGAATGTGCAGGGACAATTTCCTAGGCATCCAATTCCAAGGTACAGTTTTCTTCAGGGAATACAGGGCTCCTTCCGACACTGATAATCATTGTTTCGTCTATTTCTGTCATGGAAGATGCAGAGGACATTGGTGTAATACACCAAAGTCCAAGGTAAGATGATCTTTTGGATGTCAAAGCTTCTTTAGATGTAGATCATCAATGTCATGGAGATTTTTGTGTCTGCAACCTTGGAGGACATTGTCCTATGTGCCCATAACCTGAAAATGCTCCGAACTACTTCTTTCTGCCGGATCTAGAATCCTTATCTTCTGCAACCTTCCTCTGCAACTCCACTCTATGAAATTTGATACCTGTAACCTACAATCACAAGAAGTGTGGTTAGAGGTTGTGGTGTTTAGAGGCTTGCCTCAGTCAAGCCCTCGAAGGACATTCAAGTCTTCTGAACATTGTTGTTAGATAAAGAGTATGTATCCCTGTGGGATAGAGGCAAAAACAAATTGATAAATGATTCAAACACAAATAGATATCACCTCAGAGGTGTAGATCTCACATATATGAAGATCCTACAACACATGAGAAGATGAAGCCAAATATGCAATCACAAACATAATAACAATGCTCTGCTCTGCAACAATGAATATCTCGAATGCTCTAAAATCATAAGTTTGCCAATAGTTCACAATCATCTTCTAGTTAGATTCTAGTCTTCAAATGAAACCCTAAACATTCTTATATATGCAAAAACACACATTCCTACTAAGAATTTCATAATTCAAACTTAAGATGTCAGCATGAGACCTAATTAACAGTCACAAAATCAACATTCACATTTGGAACATGCCTAAAATAGGGCAAGGCATGTTGGCATAATACTAGTATTACATTGTTAAATAAATATAAGTAAATAATTAGTTGCTTAGGTTTTGGAAAGTTACTTTCCCGTAAGAAGTTATATACGGGAATATCAAGGCTTTAAAAAGCCAATGTACTACATTGTAAAATGATCTGAAGACAATAATATATAATTTTATGTTTTAATATTGCTATGCAATAATGGTGTAACTATCTGTGTTTGTGCTCACCATATTTCAATATGGTATCAGAGCAACTATTTGGCTGAGCCTGTGCATTCTAAAATGGAAGGTTGAAAGATTGTTTGGAGGAGAGCCAATGGAAGTTAAAATCTACATCAAAGGCATCTAAGATTTCAAATGGAGGCGTATATCATTCTCAGTCTCGCTGTCCACACAAATTTGTTGTTGTCCAAATGAATTTGCTGATGTTGAGAGAGTATTGTTGTTTGATACTTAGGGTTTTCATGGTTTTTCTTTACTGTGAGGAACGATGGTGTAAAGTTTTTCAAACATTGCTATGCTGAAATTGCATCCTTTACATTCAATTTGCATTAAGTAATCTTTTAGAAGTAATTGATATGGAAATTGTTTGCGGTGAGGAGATGCAAGCTGTTTGATATTAAAGTTGCACTCAAAGATGGAAAACCAGGTGTACACCGAATATAACAAGGAAATCTCTTCATGGAAAATCTATTTGAGCACATGAGAATGGTTGCTGGCACTATTATTAGAGGATAATTGTTTGTTTGATCCATAGAAAGAGTTTCTTGCCCTTCATTTTAGTTGTTGTGGAGACTATGAGTGCTGGAATAAACTTGGTGGTTGCAGAGAGACAAGAAATTCTAAAATCTGCATAGAAGGTTTGTTTGCTGCACTATGTAAGGGTTTTCAGAGAAGGCATATCTTACATTGTTATTTTTTTTGGTCAAACATTTTATGTGAGAAAATAAAATTTTGGATAACGATATGGAGTAGGTGTTTTTTTATTGCATAGAGGCCACAAATTGATGCCTAAGCACAGAAGCTATTTTGGAGAAACTAGAGTAAAACAATTTTGTTTGAAGAAAGTTAAAAAATAATTTAAGGAAGAAATTTACAATTTATTTTGGAGAATTTTTTTTAAAAGGGAGACATAAGTATTAAGGAAAAGGTATTTAAAATATTTACTTTTGAGGGATTGGGAGAAATAAGGGGAAGTATTTAAAAAGATTAATTTGGAGGTAAATTTAATTTTTGTGGTAAGATAAGGTTTTAACATTTGAAAATGGACACACATTATGTTTGTGGTTCCGATGCCATCCATGCTATCATTGATAGAAATTTGAGAGACTTACATGCTCGTGCTATTGAAGAGTCTAAAGCAAATGGATAGAGTTTAAGGATATCAAATTGGAGGTAGGCGACATCGGAGGATGGAGGATTTACCATCATCTCAAGTTAGCTTCTCGCTTTGAGATGATGCTTTGCATGAGAAGCATTTTTGGTTTTGGTTGTTTTGTTTTTCTTTGTTGATGCTGACGGAGCTGACAGATTTGAAGAATGTATGTTTTTTGAATATTTTGTTTTGGAGATAGGTTTGGTGTTTGGTGTTGAGCTTAATATGGATTGTTGTCTAGCTAGCATTAAAGAGTATATGATCTTGAATTATACCCTTTCGCGGTCACTAGACAACATGATAGAGATCTATTGTATCTCTTAGGGTCCATTGTCGAATAATTCAAGACTCTGTAATTTGAGAGCTTGGGACTAAAAAGCTCAAGAACATAGCTCGAAGCTACGCCTTTCTGAGGGTAGATGAGACAGCATGATGGAGCCTCGCTTGGTTCAGGATTTGTTCTTTAGGGAAGATCTTCTACAAAATATGTATTCATATTATGCAATCAGCTTTGTTAAGTTTTTTAGCATTCAGAGGGGGGTCCCTTAGTACTATTGCAGGAACAATGTAATAAGGGGGGAATGTTGGCATAATACTAGTATTACATTGTTAAATAAATATAAG
This sequence comes from Cunninghamia lanceolata, assembly GCA_027924645.1. Lineage (NCBI taxonomy): Eukaryota > Viridiplantae > Streptophyta > Pinopsida > Cupressales > Cupressaceae > Cunninghamia > Cunninghamia lanceolata. Next base: position 15,696,968 of record BSBN01000073.1, read on the forward strand.
TAAATAATTAGTTGGTTAGGTTTTGGGAAGTTACTTTCCCATAAGAAGTTATATATGGGAATATCAAGGCTTTAAAAAGCTAATGTACTGCATTGTAAAATGATCCAAAGACAATAATATATAATTTTATGTTTTAATATTGCTGTGCAATAATGGTGTAACTATCTGTGTTTGTGCTCACCATATTTCAATAGGACAAGGGCGTGAGCACCCATATCCTAGGTCCCCTTTTTAGGTCAGGACTAAGTTCCACAATGTCCCTCATGCCCCATGTGACATAGGTTTCAGGCCATTTTCTTCTGAGACTTAGAATGAACAAGTAAGATGCAAAACAAGAGACCCAGGAGCTAAACCTAGGAGGGAAAAAGTCCAGATTTTCTAACATAACACAAAGTTCCAGATACAATACATTATCTTATATGACTTGATAGTCATCATTATATATAATTTATCTTTGATGCTAAGAGCAAAACATTGTAAATGTATAGTGAAAGTAAATCACTAATATGATATCTTTGGGAATTTTGTAAATTTTAGTTTTGAAATGTTCAGAAAAGATATGCATATCGATTGAAATTATTTAATTGGTTATTTTTGTTTCACTTTGATTATCCTAATCATGTTTATAGACTTGATGATGATTAAGTTGGTTAATTTTGGATTAACAAGAAGTGGCTTGTTACATGTGCAAAAGGGGTTTCACATTGTAACAAGACATATCATATTACCCAAAATCAACCATAATTAACCATCTTAATTAAGGTTAAGAATACATCATGATTTACATAATCACAGTTAAAGTAAAACTGAATTAATATCATCATGAAATTAAACATGCCTTTCCTTTCAGGATATTTCAAAAGTTTAGATTACAACAATCCACAGATAAATCACTAGTGAATAAATTTCACTATACAATTACAAAGCTATGCTCATGGCATCATTGAAAAGATTTTACATAATAACTGACTATGAAGTCATATAAAGAATGCACTATATTTGGAACTTTGACATCTGCCTTCGTAAGTCCCAGCTTGTCTTCTACTTAGGAAGGAGAGCATCACCTGAGTGCTTTTCCTCCAACCATAGACTGACGGTCACCCACACAACTTCCTACCTAGAAGTGGCCTTACCCTTCATGGAGGGTATAGATATAAGGAACCATTAGGTTTTCCATCAGAGTATCTGGTGTTGTGTCCTTCATAATGTCTCTTGGCCATACAACTATAGATCCACTCTAACTATGTATGACACCACAGGAAACAATTATGCCATCTGGAGCACAGTGGACCGGCTAATGCATGCAGAGACAGATGCATTACTTTGCCAAAGATTTACATACATATACATTTCATAATGAACATAGTCGAATGTCCACCACCTTGACTTGATTTAGAAGTTGTCTCATCCTACGGTAGTCATAGTTCAACCTCTCTAGGTCTAGGTAAGGTAAGTTCAATTCATTCTTAGTCCATTTCTAGGACACTTGACTCCTAAGTTGGGAGTACATTAATTAATGTTTCATTGCTTTTACAATATGGAACCTATGACTCCACATCACTCTATTCCCGTCTTTCCTTAATATCTTTAGAACAATTGAGTTTTCAAACTTATGACCTTTCCTAGTCCAAATTCCATGTTTACCTTGTCACGAGGTTTACATTCAAATTCATATCAACAAAGACTTATATTATAATAGTCTAATGGGTCGATTCTATTAAAAGACCCCAAATTAATGATTCAACATGAGTTCATGATACCCTATACTTGGTTCATGAAGTATGGCCATTCAAAAAGGGATAACATTCATATCCTTTAATCATAAGAGTTTCATACTATACTTAATTTTCATTGTCATATGAAATAAGTATCGATGGAGGGTTTGCTTCCCTGACCATCATGGATTGGCATGCATGTAAAAGTACCTTGGGTAAAATTATTAGTAACCTTTTACCATTCCTCCCTCAGCATGAGGAGTCATAAAGCTTTAAATTACAAATCAATTACTCTATAGATATCATAATACCTTTCATAATAGTTGAGAATTGTTTCCACAATACCCATTTATTCACATGGGTTGCACTATAAATATCATAATATCTTTATAAACAGTTGAGGACTATTTCTACAGCACCCTAACCCGATATACTAAGTGCCTAAGGCATAGTTGAGGCTTAGAAAGAAAGATTATCACTAAAGATAAGATGGCCCGAGAACTATTCTCAGCCTATGTCCATAACAATCTTCATTAACATTTAGATAGTCATAATTAATCGATACTACTTAGGCTTTGAGTACATACAACTTGAATGATAGCCAAGAGAGTATTATGAGTATAACATGTGGTCTATAGACCATGCCATATCAGCATACAAGATTCTTGCAAGCATAGTTGTGTTTGGTATTTGGCCTTATGGCCTTGGCTGAGTGCTATGATGAAACATTGCTTTCAAAAGATAACACATAGGTATCACATATGGCCTCAATAGCCTCATATCGAATTCACAGAGGATAACAACTTCAGCCTTATCAACCTCTACACAAAATAAATTGATGTGTATCAAAAACAATAAATAGTCGACACCATTAATAATAAGAGGTATCACCCCACGATTACATTCACATCACAATCTAAGATTCATACCTATACTTTAAATGTAAAGTTGTGTTGGCATGTAAGGATAGTACCTATGCACCTATCGGTGACTCTTTCCACAAGCTACCTGCACCAGTCTCATGCTATCTCTGTAAGAAAAATTCTTCTTACTATTTCCTCTTTGAAATTCCTGTTTGCCTCCCTTCTACACTCCACAAAAAAAGACACATGTATCAAAAAATGATACCTTCTCCAATACTTTGCATGCGTTAACTTTGCATGCCACATAGTTTGCCACCCTCTAGTTCTGTGGGTAGTGATATGAATGGTTCCACCACCTCCTGGGGTTTCCCATGGCCCACCAACTCCATTATCATATGGGTGACGAAGTTGAAGCTCATAACAACCTCTACTCAGCCTCCACTCACTCCACTTATTATGGATGGTGGTTGGCTAACTACCCAAGGATAAACATAAATATATATATTATAAATATGGGTGCTTGACCTATATGGAAATTGAAATAATTATAACACACACTTAAAATTTCCTACATATAAATGATGTATAAGGGTTATCAAATAATTCAAGCTATCATCAAATGATAACATCATTGATAAGGTGACACAATAACAAAATGTGATCTTGGGGTCAAGTTGTTATTCCCCCACATTGCCTTACTAACCATAATTATAAATATATAGTGATAATCACAAAATCTAATAAGGAATTAGATAAGGAAACAAGGAAATACTTGACAACCCGTTGAGATTACTTATCGACCAAACTGATGTTCCAAGAACATCGTCTAGTCGAATCAACATGGATTATGTTGAAATAACTCAAATTGTTGTGCCGACATAGATTGAAGTGAAAATGACTAACAAAGGAAAGATGATAACTCACCCCACCTTGCATGGGTTCACAAAGACTAATTTTGATACTCAGATGGCAATTCTGACCTTTTCCAAACATCTATCTCCTCCTCCTGAATGATACTCTCCTTCTGTCTTTGGAGGAAGATCCTTTTCCTGATTACACTCACAACCATATAACCATGATTAGTGTATCATCATTTGATTCACAAATCATTATACTTAAATAATCGTATCAACATGTAATCTCATGTCTAACTAACATTAGTCAATATTCATATAATCAATGATTCTATTTAATATTTTCCACAAACATCATATCATTAAACTATGATTAATCATCATGATTACCACACAAAAGAAATATTAAACTAAATCATAAGTTGGGGATGTAACACACATCACCCACCCTTATTTATTCCTCTTTCACAAAAAGTGGTGTACTACACTTCCACACCACTTGTATATATAGTTTTGTATCAAGTGGTGTTGCATGTGTGGCATCATTTGAGTGTGCATAATGTCACTACATATTAAGACAATTATCTATTTAAACAAAAAAAAATTGTTATGTTTCTATATGTCCCATGTGTAAAAATGGGCATGACACTATGCGGTAGAATATAGTGGAAGTTAGACATTCTAGTATGGCATGGGCACATGTTATATCCTAATATTACTATGGTAGGAACTGCAAGATATTTTGTAAATAAATCATTATTGCATCATGAATTTAGTGAGATGCTAAAACATGTATGGTAGTGTAGGTACACATGTGATAGTGCTAGAGTGAATGTAGGAAATTATTGAGGGCATGCATATTGGTTAGAGGATGTTATAAGGTATCATAGGTGATCAAAAGAAATTAAGATTTTATCTCTATTATAGCAAGCCATAGTTTGGTTTTCATTATACTACAAAAAGATATGTTCACATTTAGGTGTGTTTATTTAACAATGTTTGACTAATTATGTGCAAAAGTATGCAAGCATATGTTGTGGTTATTCATTTGGAGAATTCATGTTTGCTATTATGCATGGTATATTGATATCATTGTGTGTTCATGAAATGGTTATGTGATGGTTTGTATTTCAGGAGTAGCTAGCGTGTTGAAATGGTTGGAATTCTAGTGAAGTCTTAGGGTTACTTCTTATCTATGGTGCAAATGGACTATATTGTTGATGCAAATTTTCTTGATATTGTGGTAATATTATGAAGCACTAATGTAGAGATTGTATGTTGATTATATAAATTGAGGAAGCTGTAAACGAAAGTTATTGTATTTGGAGTTTATGTTATATTAATATAAGTGTAACTATCATTTTACTAGTAGGGTTTTTTCCCTAAAGGGTTTTCCACAAAAAATTACTTGTGTCTCATGTGTATGTGGTTGGCATATTATATCACGTTCTCTTATAAATATGCTAATTAAACTAATACAATAAACATAATTGTATTTAGATGGCATAGTCTTAATTTTTCTAATATCCCAATTATTGATCATCTTGAATATTATATTTTTAACATTCCAAGTATTTTTAACATTGGCCATCATTGATATATGTGTGATTTGTTCTAGGACTTGATCTAGATGAGATCTTATTATGTAACATTGTACTCTTCTTACAAGGGTGTATCAAGAACAACTTATCAATAGTAATTGAAACAACTTTTGCACAATCAACTTATCAAGTTGCCTATTGTAAAATCCATTGATACATTTGTGTGTGTGTGTGCAAGTGACTATGTGTGGACACCCACACATTAAAGTACTTCAATTCTACTATCATTAAATACATGGAAATACAATAGCTAGATGCTTTACACTTAATAATAAAATATAAGATCATATTGATAAAAATGTGACAGAATTTAAGGATGTTGACTACTATAGGAATATATCTTTAGAAAGTCATCATGATAGGGAGGATTCTTCCAAGGTTGTTTGTTTTTGTAGGTTACATGCATTTATGATTGCTCCAATTCAGGGTATCTTTCATTTTCATCATACATCCACAATGATCACACATAGGTAAGTATTTTCGATATGCATCTCTATTTTTCCTTGATTTTATTATTACATATTTATCCTCAAACTATCATACATAGATTATTATTTCTATAAGTTCATTTTTTTTACTAAGATTATAATCCTTATAGTCACTTTATCATACTTATACTTATTTTTTCATACTTATTTCATCATGTTATCATGCTTAAATTTTATCTAATTTCTTCTCTCTCAACTTCATTTAAGTGCACACCTTTGTGGTGCACACAAATTTAAGGGGGCATATATTACTAAGTACACTCTCAATTTATATGCATTTGACAGTGTACTTTGGTTGCTAGTTTAATAATTATCTTTCTAACCATATAATTATCTTTCTAACCTTCACTACAATGTCAATCTACTTCTTATCTTTCTAACCATATAATTTTTTTTAGTTGGAGTAAATTAAGGTATTAGTTTTTATTTCCTTTGGGTGGTTTCTTCATATGCCTCAAATACATATATTTTTTTCATATTTTTTATTCTATTTAGTCAAATTTGGAAAAAATATAAGATTGCTCTACACTTCAATCTATACACATTAATTTTTTATTGTAGAAGTTAGGTGATGTGTAAGTTGAATGATCAATATTTTAAGATGCATCCACTTCATATATCACAAAAGGACTATCAAATAGGAAATTATTTTAAAAATATAAGTTGTGCTACATGCTCTTAACTATGTTTCCACAAATGGGTTTAAAAAATACTTAATGATGTTAGGATTAAGGTGCCATCAACCTTGTAAATCCTATGTAATTTATTATTCCTATTTTTTGTTTGTAAATCACACAAAAAATAGAGGGGTATACACCTAAACCATATTATGTTTCCATGATAAAAACATGAACACCTTTATGTTCACATAACATTCCTCATAATCTTCACTATAAATTCAAAAAACATAGTAGTTTAGAAATTAGAGTTTGAACACTACAATTCTTGTTCTTATCACATTTTCAAATTTTAAGCATAAGCTTGTCAAATTAGTCATTGAAGTTTTGTTTTTGGTTATTTTAGGAAAAAAGCGGTCACTTAAGACCCACTTGTGGCTCCCCATTTTCCTAGACCTACCTTAGTGCACCCCCTCACACTTTTTCATCCTTTTTTATGCCACTTTGTGTGGGAATCATAAGTACATATTCCTGCCATATGATTTTGTTTGATTTGGAGCACTCATTGACCCCAGACTCTTTTTATCATGACAAGAATTACTAATTTACCTTTAGTCAAATCAATCTCAAATCTCAAAATAGCATTTTATCAATGTAGTTCAAGACTACCTAAGCAAACTTGACCTTCTTAATCTATATTGAAATTTTATCGTGGCCTCAAAATGAATCATCATAATGCTACCATTGCCCACCACAGACCAGAATGTTCAAATTAATGTATAAAAAGACATCATCTTGAGGTCATTTCCATAATTAGAGATCATTAATCATCACCCTTAATCATGCACTAAAATATATTAAATAAATTTTATACTCCCCCATAACTTTATTTTTGCATTAGTCATAACAATTACATCAACACTATCAAAACCCTAATTCTTGCACTCGATCTATGACTTTCACTAGATGGTGAGTAGCACTCTACTTAAATATCATCCACTTCAATGGTCAAACAATCAATAGCAATTTTACACCTCATTCACAATAAAAAGTGTTAAATATTTGTCCTACTTTTATTGGCCAAAATTAACCTTTGACTATTGAAGTGGATGATATTTAAGAATAGTCAGTGAATAGATGGTGAGTATGTTCTCTAACCATGGCATAGTCAAATATTACATGATGAGAAAGATAGATTTTTGGCAATCAACTCTTGACTGCCTAAAAGAAGATGTATTTCCTTAAAAGCAAATTCCCAAGGATGTTGGCATACCCATTATTTTCAATACTACGGAGGTGGCATGACAAGATTGTGTGCGACTTCAACACCTCGGTCATATTTGGCATCTTTTGTTTGGCTGTCTGCAATCTCTAACCTTCACATACCAAATGAATACATTGTTTCCCTTTATATGCATTGCTCCCAATTTCCTTCAAGCCAAAGTGTGGATTATCACCTCTCTCTCTCTCTCTCATTCTCACAAACATTTAGCCGTAATACTATTGAGAGAAAAATACTATCTTTTGTAGCGATCACGCAGAACTATAATGGGGAGCAGTTAAAGTTCTTGGATGATGAAGATGACCTTCATTCGGTTGATTTCAATGACAATAACATTTAATGCTAAAACTGCGGAAGGAAGGAGAATTCTGAAGAGAAAATCCAGGCAAGATAAATTTTTAGCTCCACTCACTATTATGAAAGAGGAGCACTCAGGCTTAGAGCAGAATATACAGGCTACTCAGAGCTTATCCGAGTCGAAGCAAATGATATGCCTTGTTAAGTGTTAGAAAAGATTAAACTAAAAAACAAATGCAGTACACAAAAAATAAACCAGAAGAAAAAATATATAACTTAAAACAAGAGAGACAGAGAACCAATTTGATATGCTTACTACAAAATGTCTTCAACATTCTTTATTGAAAGGAAATTGAAATATATACATAAAACATACTAAAATGTAAACTAAAAGTAAAGATGGGAAACTTTCCCAAATAGAAAAAGAAATGTAGAAAAGTGTTTGGGAAACATTCCCAACAAACAAAACCAAATCTAATTTTTTTCTTATTTTAACATCCTCCCTAAGATCTGATTTGTTGGATAGCTTCTCATCCCTAAAAGATTCTTCAATCTATTGAAATCTTCTTCTTTCAAAGGTTTTGTCAAAATGTCAGCAACCTGATCTTTGGACCTACAATAATAAAGTTTGATTTCATTATTTTTAACCAGCTCTCTGATGAAATGAAATTTGATGTCTATGTGCTTGCTTCTTCCATGAAAGACTGGATTTTTAGAAAGTGCAATAGCTGATTGATTATCACAAAATATAATTGTTTCTTCCATTTGAGGCTGAATCAATACTTTAAGCATCCTTCGCAACCAAACTATTTGACAACCTGCTGAAGTGGCTGCCACATATTCTGCTTCTGCTGAGGACAATGCAACAATGGGTTGCTTCTTTGAAGACCATGAAATTACACCTGACCCAAGATTAAAAGCATACCCAGAAGTACTTTTTTTATCATCTTGATTTCTAGCCCAATCACTATCTGTATAACCAGTTAACCTCAAAACACCCTTCTTTTCATAAAATATTCCATGATTTGTAGTCCCTTTCACATACCTTAGTATTCTTTTACCTGCTTATAGATGAGTATCATGTGGATCCTCCATGAACCTGCTTATCAAGCTTACTGCATACATGATATCTGGTCTTGTTGTAGTTAAGTACTTTAAACTTCCAACCAAACTTTTATACAAAGTAGAATCTACCTTTTTGCTTTCATCATTTTTGCTCAACTTCACAACCATGGTAATAGGTGTAATTGTTGGTTTGCTATTTTCCATCTTGAACCTTTTCAAAATATCATTTGCATATTTTTCTTGTGAAATAAAAATCCCATCGCTATTTTGTGTTACTTCAAGACCAAGATAATAGTGCAACAAACCAAGATCAGTCATCTCAAATTCACTCTTCATTGCCATTGAAAATTCTTTAAGCATGTTTTCTTTATTCCCAGTATAAAGCAAATCATCAACATAAATACAAACTATCAGAACATCTCCTTGCTGATTTTATTTTATGAATAAGGTGGGCTCATAAGGGCATTTTTTAAAACTATTTTTCAAAAAATATGATTCAATCCTTTCATACCAAACTCTAGGTGCTTGCTTTAAACCATACAAAGCTTTCTTTAGTTTGAGCACCTTACCTCTTTGACCTTTAATCTCAAAACCAGGTGGTTGCTCAATGTAAATTTCTTCCTCCAATACACCATTTAAGAATGCTGATTTTACATCCATATGAAAGACTTTCCAACCCTTTTGTGTTGAAAGAGCTAAAATCATGCGAATAGTATCCATTCTAGCAACATGTGCAAAAACTTCATTATAATCAATACCTAATTTTTGTTTGTAGCCCTTCACTACCAACCTGGCCTTGTATTTATTCACTTTACCTTGCTCATTGTACTTTGTTTTATACACCCACTTTACTCCAATTGGCTTCTTATGCTCAGGGAGATCTGCAATTTCCAAAGTTTGATTCTTTTCTATAGCTGCAATTTCTTCATTCATAGCTTTAATCCATTTATCATCATTTATAGCTTCTTCAAATGTAACAGGATCACTATCAGCAAAAAATGCAAAATGACAAATATCTTCATTTACCTCTGTTGTTTCTTGATATATGTTAGACAAACTCCTTATTTTCTGCCACCTTTTTGGAGATTCTGAGGTGGATAATAGAGAACTACTTGATGAAACATGTCTCTAACTTGGTGGAGATGAAGAAGAACCTCTTCTTAGTGCTAACTATTGAATGCTACTACTGCGGGCTCCTGTGTTAACAACTAAATTTTGTTTTTGATTTGCAGCTTCATCTTCAATGTTAACTCAAGTTGATATTTCTCTTCTAATTTCCAACACCACTCCTGATCTTCAAGAAACTTTGCATCTCTACTTATCACCAACTTTTTTGTCTCTGGATTGTACAACCTGTATGCTTTGGATTCTTCACTGTATCCAACAAAGATACATTTTTCTACCTTATCATCCAATTTCTTTCTAAGTGCATCTGGAACATGAGAATAAGCAATACAACCAAAAATTCTTAAATGATCTACCCAGGGTTTATATCCTCCCCATGCTTCTTCTGGTGTCATGCCCCAAACTGAGTTTGTAGGATATTTATTCAAAATATAACCTGCACAACAAACTGCTTCTACCCAAAAAACTTTAGGTAAATTCTTAGCATTAAGCATACTCCTTACCATATTTAAAATTGTTCTATTTTTTCTCTCAGCTACACCATTTTGTTGAGGTGTATACCTTGATGTTAGTTGCCTTTTTATGCCCTTTTCAATACAATAACTATGAAAATCATGTGAAATATACTCTCCACCCCTATCAGTCCTTAAAATTTTGAGAAAATAACCACTTTACTTCTCAACTAATTCTTTAAATTCTCTGAATTTCTTGAAAGTATTAGATTTATTTTTCAAAGGGTACACCCAAAGTTTCCTATTATAGTCATCAATAAATGTCAAAAAATATCTCATACCAGATAATGAAGCAACCTCAATTGGTCCACATAGATCTGAGTGAACTAGCTCTAATGGCTCTGAAGCTCTCCAAGAATCCCTTACTGGAAAGGGTTCTCCATGGTGCTTTCCAACAATACAACCTTCACATTCTTCATCTGGTCTTTGGATAAATGGTAAACCTATTACCATGTTCTTTTTATGCAAAAGATTTAGTCCACCAAAATTCAAATGACCAAACCTAAGATGCCATAACCACTGTGTGTCTTTTACAAGAGCACTGAAACTTAAATGCATATTATTTTTGATACTAAGGGAAAACATCTTATTAGCAGTCATGGGTATTTTGGTTATCAGCTTGTTTTTACCATCAACAATAATGCATAAACCATTTTCAAATTTGACAGTGTGGCCCTTTTGCACAAGTTGACCTACACTTAACAAGTTATGCTTTAAGCCTGGTACATAAAACACATCACCAATATATTTTTTCTCACCTTGTCTTGTTGTGATTAATATCCTCCCTTTCCCCATGACTGGTGCAATTGTATTATTTCCCATCTTGACTTTAGATTTGATGGACTCATCCAAATTCTGAAATATCTCTTTGTGTCCTGTCATATGATTACTGCAACCACTATCAACATACCATTTGTCATCATTTACTTCCTCCTTTGTGCTACATGTTAGCAAGACATATCCTTCCTACCCTTCACCTTCATTTGCATATTGGGCTTCTTATTTACTTTCATCTGCAATCTTTTTCCTACATTCAACTGCAAAATATCCATACTTTTGACAGTAATAACATTGAATAAATGATTTATCATACCTCTGAAAGCCTCTACCTCTTTGCTGAAAATTTGCTCTGCCTCTACCTCTTGCTTGAGTGTAACCACAATTTTCTTCATCACTTCTATTGCCTCTTTGACCTCTGCCTCTTTGTTGAAAACATCCTCCTCTTCCTCTTGAATTTCTACCTCTTCCTCTTTGTGCTAAAGATGATTCTGGTGCTATTTCTTTTTCTTTCAAGGATACCTTGCTCTTTAAAGCTTTCTTAAGTGGCTCCTTTGTTGATTTATTTATTCTATTCTCATGTGTGTACAATGAACCCATAAGCTCATCTACAGATAAAGATGTTAGATCTTTTGATTCTTCAATAGCTATAACTACAAGATCATATTTTTCAGGCAAACTTCTTAAAAAAATTTCAACAATTTTCTGATTAGTCACACAGAAAATAAACCAGAAGAAAAAATATATAACTTAAAACAAGAGAGACAGAAAACCAATTTGATATGCTTGCTGCAAAATGTCTTCAACATTCTTTATTGAAAGGAAATTGGAATATATACATAAAACATACTAAAATGTAAACTAAAAGCAAAGATGGGAAACTTTCCCAAATAGAAAAAGAAATGTAGAAAAGTGTTTGGGAAACATTCCCAACAAACAAAACCAAATTTGATTTTTTTCTTATTTTAACATTAAGAAGAATACAACGTTACAGAATAAGCTTCCATCTGGGCCAAGCCTAGGAACAGGCCACGCATATATAAACGATGGTGGTGTTAAGAGCGGTTGGAGAGTAGAAAGCATATTGAAGAATAAACTTCCTTCTTCTCCAAGTCCTGGTTTAGGCCACTAAGGGATATATATTTCCCATGCAAAGGCTGGTGAAGCAGAAACAATAAAAATAGTTCCAACACCTTTGATTATAAGTCATTCAACGAAACTGTGCAGCTGCAATATAGGCAAACTATGAAAGTTAAATGGATAAATATTTTGTTTTAATTTATTTATAACTCATTCAAGCCCTTAAGTAATCTGAAAGAGAGATGTGGGATTCACGATCAAAGTCTTGGATATTGAAAGGGGCAGGAGTATTTGTGTGTTAGAAATGCAACACCGCCATGCAAGTTCAATAAAAGCAAATTATGTATCTCTAATATTGTAATGGTGAAAATTCCATACAGAATACTCTTTTCTTTCGTTTTGAGTTCACTTTGTATTGGTTATCCTTTCTATAGATATGTATGAGTAATACAATTTTTATTAAGAGTTGTCACATAATTCGGATCAATGTGTTCTCATTTATACTTATTTTTAGAATTTGGTTTTAACCTTTAATTTTATTTATTTCATGTCAAAGAGTTTGTCTATTTGGTTGTCAATAGTTTTAATTTTGGTCAAAATAAAAATCGACAAAAGTCATTAATATTTATGTTTACATGTTTAGGTTAATTGGTAGAACAGTTCTTTAGTAAGAGGAGGTCACTAGTTCAAATCTCAATTATAATATTTTATGTAATTAGTGCATTCCCTTAATTTGGCACAAGATGTTAAATTTAAGACATTAGTTCATTTAAATTTAAGTTATTAGTTCATTTTGAGAGCTCAAAAAATTCACAACATTCAAGTTTTCAATGACTATCATTGGCACTAAGTTTTTTTTTACAACACATATGCTACAACAATTTAGAGCTCACATATTGAAGATTTTGTAGATTGAACCTTGTAGAATCCTTTGTCTAGTCCTCCATGGTTGTATCTCTCACACCCTAGATATATTCTTTCACTTCTTCCTTTGTGTTATTTCATATCCTTCTTTCAACCATCATAATGGCTTCCTAGGATCTTGATTCTCTCCCAAAATTGAATACACACAGTTCCTATCCATTGCAAAATTAGCCTATTATTCTCCACAACCTACCAATCCTTGAATAACACTCTCATATACCACCTTAGCATAGTATTTACCTAGAGTTTCATACTTTAGGATCATTATCTACACACACCACTCCACATATCCACCTTAAGCTTTGCACACAAATCAACTTTTTATAATGCTAAGTTGAGGTTTGAATATACCACCAAAAATATTGACTAAGGTAGTCTCCTAAATAGACACACCTTTTCCTCTTCTCCCCCATATATATAGTGAGAATTAGATTATCAAAATCCAAATATTTTGTGGAAAAGTTTGTAGTAGATTTGAAAACAAGATATAAGGCTCAATTATCCTAAAAAAATACAACATTCAATCTATTACCTAGACTTCAATGCCCTACCATCAAAAGTGACTTGTAATAGTGCCTTTACAAGTTTTCCTTAATCCCTAACCTATAAGAGTGCCTTTTCCAATTCTGGAGTATTGCTTCATTTTTGTGTAGGGTAGGAGAGCCATCAATTAGTGCTATCATCTTGTTTAGGTGTCCAATAAGGAAAAGAGAGCCCAAGATCGGCATTGGATTCCTAGTTTGCTATCCCAATTCTATTGGAGGACCCTCTTCTAACACTTGTGACCTACGAAGGCATCTATGTCTAAGGCTAGTGCCTCAAAGTATTATCTAGATATTTAATTTTACAAGATTCTCCATTAGATAGCATTCTTACTATAATCCTGTGAGTATACATAAACTTTTTAATAACCTAGCGATTCTTATAGTCTTTATCTCTCTCTTTCATTTATAGTTTTATATTTCCCAACTTAGTATTAATTTAGTTTAGTTAAAAATCTAAAAGTTACTATAGTTCTCTATTTCGTATCAGTGTTAGATTTCCTATGAATTAAATTGGATCAATAAATCTAGAAATATTTGGGAACCTAGGTTTGAGAGTTTGAACACATAGACACCCAAATATTTTCTTGACCTAGGCTTTCCATTTTTATCTTTCATTTGATGAACCGAGCATCTTAGATGTTTTATTTTTATTTTTTGATCCCAAACTAGTAAACTACTTGTTTCTAAAAATATATATATTATCTTCACATCTTAACACTTCTTTGCTTCCCAACCCTATTTTTACCTTCGCCAAACTATAGGCTTATTTAACACTTCTTTACTTCCTATCCCTCTTTTTACCTTGACCAAAATCTAGGCTATCACTTTCATCACTTTTCCTAGATTTGACCAACATCTTAATCTACTAAAAACACAATTCTACCTTATCACACACTCCACATTCTTTCCGCAACACTACTCTTCTCTTTCACAACTCTTAGTTTGATCATCCTCACCCTTTTTCTCCATTTACCTTTGCTTCCCCTTCACTTGAACCTCTCCCAATGCTTATTTTTCCAATCCCAACACTTCCTTATTCACTCCCTACACCTAATTTACCTCTTCCCATATGTTTCTCTTTGCTCTAGCATTTTCCAACATTTCATTTTCTAATCTCAACATATTCCTATCCACTCCATATTCCTAGTTTTTCATTCCCCTTAGCTTCCTCTTTTGCCTTAAGTTTTTCCAACATACTCTTCCCTCATCCCACCATCTTCCCATTTACTCACTACATGTACTCTCACCTACATAGCACTTTCCCAGCCACCCTATCCATTTGTAACCCTACCATAGGAAATTCTTGTAGACACCTAAAATCATCTCATCACTATTCTAGCCATCACCAGAACATCACTTGACTATTTCATCTAGAATTAATTAAATAAATTCTTATTCGATTCATTGTCCAATTTTCATCCCAACATTAATTAAATGATATATTATTATTTACACTATCTGACCCTCTTCCTAGCATTACTTAAGTAAATTCAATCATTTATTTAATTAATCAATCATTCATCATCCCTTTTCTATAGTCTAACCTTAGATAAACACTCATCCCATCCCAAAAATTAAATAAATATTCCTATTTATTTAACTCCGTAGTTTTTCCATTGTCCATTAGTTGGCTAAAAACTAATTAGTAAACTAATCACCCACTTACACAATCCTAAATGTTGTCAACTCATTCAAACCTTGTATGACCTCCAAAAGTGTACTTGGGTCCTTTTGATTTGTACATAGGCATGGGTCTTTGTACATGGACATGGGTCAAATATTTGACCATACGTCTAAAGTACCCTTAAGGGTACCTCTTCTATCCTCTCCATCCACTTCTCACAAAAGAATCCTCAAGTATTGATTTCCCTTGAATCTTGGTCCCCTCCATGTGCACCTATCACATGGTGCCACTTGGAGGCTCCTCATCACTCCAATCTTATTAATCAAATTCTCAACCCTTGATCCTTCAAACCAATCATATCCCTTCATCCCTTGATTAAAAAATCTATAAATTGGCTTCAACATAAACCATTATGAAGTCTCACTAGAATGAAAAGTCATGCTACTAATATGAGCACTCACATCCTCTCAACAACACATCACAATCATTTGAGCATAACCACCATAGCTTGCTGTAAGAATGATTGTTGTTGGTTGGAACTCTTTATTGTTTTCATTAGCTTAACTAGTCCTTTATTTATATTGAGGTTTCTTAAAATTGTGAATAGGATAGATTAACTTAGTTTAATTTTTCTTTTATGGTTCACTTTTGCATGTACACATTATTGGCATGCTCAATGGGACCCACTTCCCTTTTTCTAATCATCTTTTGGTGTTTGTCACCTTTTGTGACTTCAAGGTTTTGTTTGAGCACATGTAGGCCTATTTTAGAATTGTAGGTCTATTTCTATACCTATGTTCATAAACATGCACCTTTGTTCATACTTGAGTTACTGTAGGTCATAACTACTCATTTCTATGTTTGAGCACCCCTATTCATGCTTAGGCATCTATATCTCACGTTTAGGTGCCTTTTATATACTTGAGCATTTTTTGTTTTCACACCTAGCAACATGTCATGTTGGGCTCTAAATCTTATATTTTGGGTCTTTTATGGAGGCGTTTTGGGCTAAAATATTGTAGTTTTGTAGGGGTATCTCATTTTAATGTTGCATCTATTATCCTAATCCCCTCTTGCTATAGTTTAACCTTTCTTTTTGTAGGTCCACATCATGCTTTTCAACTCTAAACATGTTTAGGTGCTTGTGTGCACAAATGAGTGTTTTCGTGCATGAATCAGCACCTCTATGTCAAACTTCCAAACAATATTTTAATCTTCTTTCACACCTTTTAAATTCAATTTTTTGATAGTATATATTCTTATAAAGTGTTATGATGCCTATTTTCAATTCACCCTATCTATTTTGTAGACCTAACAACATTCTTGTAGGTCTTTGTCAAAAATTTCTAGCCACAACATGGTTGAGTGTATGTGTTCACAAAGAAGCACTTTTGTTCATACTTAGACACTTGTAGCACATATCCAAGCATTTATGTAATCAAGAACCTCTATTAATACTTAGGTTCCTAGAGGTATATTCAGTCATTTCTATAATTAAGTGTTTCTATACATAATTAAGAATATGTAGCTTTGTTTAGTCATTTCTATATCGGTAATAGAGTTTATCAATTTTATTAGGATTTGAGCCTTACTAACCCTTTTACTAATCATTTGCTTGTTGCGTTTTGTGAGTTAATAGACATTGAAATAAGCATTTTAAACCAAATTTTCACTTTCTGACACCTATAGCAACTAAACTGTTAAGAATTTGAAGATGATATCAATTAGTGATTTTTGAGATTTTGTGTGTAGATTCTAAATGTATTTTTTTAAAAATAATTAATAAATAATTTGTGATTGTTTTACAATTAACTTTTAATAATTTATTTTTTATAGTTAACAACATTTATTAAAAGTGGCATTTATACTATACATCATAACTTTTTTTTATACAAAGGATCAAATTATAAAATTTTAAACATAGATTTGTAACACCAATGTCTAGTGCACATATATTTTTTCATAATTTTTTGTTATGTATATATTTTTTCTTATTAATTTTTGAAGTGATTAATTATAATGCAGACATAGGTTTATACCACACAACATAACTTTTTCTATATGTATTCAAATTAAATTGTTTTTTTTTGTTGAAACAAGGACATCAATACTTAGTGTGCAGATATTTTTCATAATTTTTTCTCTATTTTTTAATTTTTCCATATGTGTGAAATAGAGACATTGATGTTTGGTGAAAAACCTATGTTCAATAGAAAATAGAAAATAAATATAATAATCAAATGAAATATATTCAAAATCATACTTTTTGGAAAGCTTATACTAAGGGATAAATACTTAAAAAATAGAATGTTTAGATGACTTCATTTGATCCCCCAAAAGGTGAAGTAAAATTGGTTTTTTGTCATCATTTTGATAGTTGCATAGGAGACTCCATCAAGGTTTTGATTTAAGACTAGGAGGGTTCTTTCCAAGGGGGTTTGATCTAAGGGGGTTTTATCTAACCCCGTTCAATTAAACCCCTTTATATGGAACCCCTCAAGGCTTAAATCATTAATTTTCTAAAAAATATGTGATTTCAGAAAAAATCAAGATGCTCCAAGTTTGGGATACAGTATTATGGGATCACCCAGCATCAACTGACATGCATCCTTGACCTTGATAAATCAAAACATCAAGTCACCTTATCCCTCAAATTTAAAATTCATAATCATGTGATATAAATGAAAACCTTAAGGTCCAATGTGAGGCCTACCCTTATTACACCTCCTGATTTGACTATGAGGCTTGTTTCATTGGATTATAGTTTCACATTGGACATTTTGGGGACTGTTGATCCCGTATATTAGACATTTGATGAATTTATTTTGTGCTTTGATTAGATAGATGGGGTATTATATGATGATGTTATATCTTTACATGCTAGATTATATTCCGCTTCTATGATGATGAATGTTTTATAATACTTGATGCAATTGAATTTATAGAATGAGCTAATTAAATTGATGAAATAATATGTCGATTTATGATTTCATGATCCTAATTATGTTGTTGGAAGTAAATTTAATTTGGGAATTAAGTGAATCCTATTATGTGATTTGAAAGTGATCTAATTGAAAATTTATGAACTCCTACGATCATGTGTGCATAATTTAATTGCTTTGGCTATGATATACATTGGGCTATTGATATCTATGTAGTGTGTAAGTAATTTCCATCGCTAATGGAAACTATAGGTTATATAAATAACCCTAAGTAATTATCCTTGTGAAATCAACCTAATCCCTAAGGTGGACTAAGGTAAATTGTTGTTTGAGCATGAATGTATTGTGTTAATACTTTATTTTAATTTTATATTTGAGTCTCCTAAGGTTGACTTAGGATGGGGTGGCTGATGAGTGTCATCAATATGTCATTTTTCTTCATAAGTTTTATGGGCTCTCTTAATGGTGATTTTTGAGCATTTTAATGTTAATTTCATGTGTTTAATGGTCCTAGGTCAAGTACCTATAGGGTAGGTACCTTATAGACCTCAAATCATGAGTTTTAACTCATGTTTGACTCTTCTTTTTGACCTTTAGAGTTAAGTGGCGAGATTTTAGGGTTTTGGGTTGAGGGTTGGGTGACTTGTCACATCTAATCCCATAACCCAAGGTTCATGTAAGGGCTTAGGAAGAGAACCCCTAGTGCTTCCCTATTCCCCATGCCTCACACACGTGTGAGGAGGTGGGTGCGGAGGTGCGCTCTTGAGGAGGAATGAGAGGATGACATGTGTGACCTCCCTACTCCTCAATACGTCACACATGTGTGAGAGCACATATGTGGAGTGGTACATGGGAGAGTGAAGGAGAAGGTGACAAGTGTCTCCTCCCTACTCCTCATTATCTCACACATGTTTGAGAGCACATATGGGGAGTGGTTCTTGTGAGAGTGAATGAGAAGGTGACAAGTGTCACCTCCTCATTCATGGGAATGGTTTTTGAAATGATATCTATCTCCCTCTTGTTGAGGTGACAAGGGTTCTTTCTTTTTCGTCTTTGGTTATTGATTTGGGGAAGTCCAGCTTAGTCTTGGAGAGGAAGAATTGTGCAAGAAACTTGGAGTTGGCTCTTGGAGGTCTTTACCAAACATCCCTTATCACTTGAGACTTGAGACGTAGGCTTTCAAGGCTTCAAGTCCTCCTTATTCTTGTTTATTTTGTATCTATGCATGTAGTTATGTTACTCTTTTGTTTCATGTGATTTCCTTGATGTTGTAATGGGTTTATGGGTTGTAATAGTGAGTTCTCCATGTGAGAGAGTTCACCATGTGTTGGGTAAGAGAGTCAGTGAAAACCTCTCCTTATAAAGGAGTTTTTCATGGCTATGACCTTGTTTCTAGGAAGATTTGATAGTTTTGTGTATGGAAAGAGTGCCTTGATTATATTTGGAGTTATAAGTGGTTTTAGTAGCAAAAGGCTATGATATTTGGGTATTATGAGTTTAGAGGACTTTGGTTTAGTTTGGGTTTCCCCTTAAGTTGAGTGAGTCCACTCTCTCTACCTTAAAATCCATTTGTATGGAAGATGTATGTTAAGTCTCATTGGGTGGGTGTGCATGTGTATTATTTGAGTGTGTGTGTGTTTGGAATCCTTTGTGTGAGTATGAACCTGGTTATATTGTGGGTCTCCTAGCTCGGGGGTGGCTTGCTTGCAAGCCAATGGTTGGGAGGTGAGTTTCCCTTAGCCTTGGGAAGATTTTCATTATATTGCAAGTTTTACTCTTGGAGAAGGGCTTGGAAGAAGTTTTCTTGAAGTGAACATGGGTTATGTTGTGTTGTAAAATTTAGGAAATATAAATGTTGTAACATCCACGTTCTAAAACATAGTAAAAACTTGAAATTTTACCAGAGTAACTCAACAAGGTAAAAATGAGATAGAGAAAATTTTTCTTTTTATTCAAAAAATAATCAAGTAACTATATTTATAAGATTTATTTTACAATATATCATAAACCATAATGTCTTTCTCATTTATAATGTTTTACAGTTGTAAATCAATTACATATACAAATTTTGGAACAAATACTGCTTCTAAATATTTGACATCTTTATCACAAGTCGTGGCATGTTTCCTGCTTGGAGAGAGAGCATCTTTCTAGTGATTTACCTCCAACCACAGAATGGCGGTCTCCCACACATCTTCCACATATGAAGTGAACCTACCCTTCTCGAGAGATATAGACCAAAGGTGACCAATGGTAATTTTCCTTTCCTGAGTACTTAGTGTTGTATTCTACTCAACTCTATCAACCATACAACCCTAAATACCCTCTAGCGAAGTATGATTTCTGATAGGATGAGCAATCCGAATATAGTGAACTGACAATGCATGTAGAAAACAAATGCATTAATTTGGCCAAAGTTTTTAATTTTAATAATGTTCATAAGAACATAGTTGTTGTGTTCACCCACCCCTACTCAACTTGGATACTATCTTATTCCCGCAGTTTATAACTCTTATCAACCTTATTCATGCCTTAGTTTAAACTAAGAGTCACAATAATAATACCTTATGACTTGAGTAAGTCTATATGACTTACCCATTCAAATGATTGATAGTTGATTATAGGGTTACCTCAATAATCCTTGTTAATATGATATAACCATATACTAATATCCTAAATTTAGAAGTTCTAGAATCGATAATAACCCTTGATTAACTTAATCAAAGTTAACAATACTATAATTTTCAAATAATAACGTCTCCTATACAGATGAATCATTAAATAACCTTGATAACAAACATAACCCAGTATAAATATCCCTACTAGGTCTTTCTCTAGTATACTTATCCTACTCCATTTTATTGGATCTCTTTATGTACAATAAAGACAATTAGTCTTAAATGGAAATCTCATAAAACCTTATTCCATTTTCCCTAATGACTCTAAGTTACTATCATTTGACACGATACAAAAGTTTACTAACTAATTGAATAAGTTTGAAATGCTTGGTTAAATAACATTATCAGTTATGCCTATATAAATAATCTTTACAAGACAAATGTTAAATCATTCTAACCTTATTACTATATGGTTCAAAAAGAAAACATGGTTCATCCATTCGAGAGCATATGATTAAATCTCAATCTCTTAATAGACTAACTTCAAATCTAAATCAATAAGAAGACTATCTACTCAGGCTCACAACTACACACTTATCTTTCATTCAATGGTGTGGTATATTCGACGATTTATAAACACTAAGAAGGTAGTCGACCCCGTCTACCTATAACAGTTTACTCACTGGTATGACAAGTTTTTAACCAATAACATTTGATGTCTCCATCGACTATAGGAAAATAGTTTGTAGAGTAACTCTACATTTTGTTTTAGTTTCAGCAGTGTTGCGATATATGTTACAACAGCTTATTATATTTGTGACTATGTATATTTCTATGCGCGGGTCTCGCCAAGTGTCAAAGCTACAGTAAAGGAACAAGCATCACATTTTATGTGAAAGTTGCCGCGTGTTACTTTCTGTTTGCTGTGGAGTGCACCATGTATTGGGTAGCATCTTTTGTTGCAGTTTTATAGTGTCGCGGGCTTCACCACGTGTTGCTAGCAGAAGTAGTTTCAAAAAGTTTCTTTTGTTGCTATATGCTTGTAGAAGTTGCCACATGTCTTTTTGAGCTTTATGAGGATGGTACCACGTGTGTCTTCTTTTTTGAAGCTTGTTAGTATCAACATATATATATATATTGTGGGCCATAGTTCAAAGACACAGTTTCAAGCTTGCGGGAGGCACCACATGGAGATAGTGGAGAAAGGTTTTCTTTACTTGTAATTCTCTTAGAGTGAAGGCATTTTGATTCATAGTTGTAGTGGAATGTGACAAGTGTCATCTTCCAAAGGATCCTTCAAAAGTTTCATAAGTTTCAACTAAGTTATCAGAGGTTACCGCATGTCTAGCTTGTTTGCTAACAGACGGCACCATCTGTCCCAGTTTATTTTCCTGTGTGGGTAATAAGTAATGAATGCGGTGGGTCCCATTGATATTTTGTCTTATTTTCTAAGTAAAGTGGGTGGTGATAGATGTCACAGCGCTAAGGCGCTCGAGTATAAAGACACAGTTTTTAAGTGCTCAGCAGGGCAGGACATGTATCCTTTTCAAGGCAAGGTAGAGTGTGACAAGTTGCTATTTCCTATGAGTTTCTTTGAAGGTAAAAGAGTTTCTAAGTATATGCGGATGCTACCATGTGTCACAATTTCTTTTGAGCAATGAGCCTGTGGGTGTCACCATGTGTCTTAACCATGATATAGTTAGAGTGCCACATATAATTATGCCACAACTAATAAGCATGCAGGAAGGATAGCAGTTGCAGATTTAGAAGATCATAACTGTCATGGACTTTCAGTAATCTTTAGTTTTGTTTGGCCGTTGAAGATTTGGGTTGTTACAGGCAATCTTGGGTCAAGTCTGTGATTATAAATATGTAGAAATTGTAATAGATAGAAGGATGGAAGTTGGACAAGAGATCTAATTTTGACAAGTTTTATCAAGAATTCAAAGACTTTGTTGTGACCAGATTATGTCATTTTACCTTAATTTTGTTGTTCTGATAATAAGGTTAATATACCTGTGCATGTTTCTGTGCCTTTTATGTTGCTGGAAGATTAATGAGAAAACTCTATTCTATGCCTTGGTTGATATTATCTATGTCTTTACAAAGTTGTCTGGTTATAAGCCTTTGACAGTATTAATTTATATTGATCATGCAGTATCTTCTCTTTAATATAACTGTATCTTGAGAATTGGTTCACCATGCTAAAATTGAAGGAATACTTTTTGCTTAGGCGCATCACCATAGTTTAGTTTTGTTTATTGTATCTATAATTCAGTTTATCTCTTTCCCTTTACTCAAAACCTAATTAAAATAGGAAGAGCTAGCTTCTTTAAAATCTGGAGGTTGTTTCAAGTAGCAAGTCCCACATTCTTGAAACTTCCCATGTTGGTGTTGGAACCTGCACAATTTTATACATCAATAGTTTTTGACACACCTGGTGGGACCTTTCTTGAAATTCCTATTAAGATCATATGAGCTAGAGAGTGACAAGGAGCCAAAGCTGTGGACCTATGAGAAGAGCTCAGTCTACTGCTAATCTAGGTATTCTTTTACCACCATTAGTTACTACTCCAAGAAGAAGAGTGAATCAAGTTGTAGTGACACAAGGAATAAATATGGGAGCACCTATACCTCCAAGGAACTATGCAAATTGGAACACTGGCAGTCCTCTCATTCTCCCAATACCACCAGCCACTTGGGACCCTATTCTAGCCAATGCTTTGAAGGCTCTACCTAAGTTCAGTGGAGAAGATTTCAAGACACTTGGGGAGCATCTACAAGATGTGTCTGATGTGTGTGCAATGCATGTTATTACTGAACAAAATGTGGCAATAAGACTGCTAGCAGCTTCTTTCAAAGGGAAGGCTCTAGACTAGTGTAGATCTCTGACTCCAAATACAATATCTACATGGGATCAACTTGGTGATTCTTTCTTTACGAGATTTGAAGAGAAAGGTGATAAATCTTTCCTTCTACAACAATTAATTACCATAAAGAGAGCACCACAATAGGCTATAACTAATTTCAATACAAGGTTTCAAAAGACATGGGACCGAATTCTTGCTACTGCAAGGCCACCATTAGGTATGGTAATTGTGTTTTACCTCAAAGATTTCAACTCTGATAGATCAGTAATGATTCAGTCCCTATGAGGTCAAACTCTGCCAGAAGATTATGAATTGGTTGTTAAGGCTAAGAATAACTTAATAGATGTTGGAAAATTGCCTCCAAGGCCTCCTATGTCCATGTTCCCAGAAATCTCCCTACCTTTTCCACAAGAAGCTCTGAATCTTGCAGTTCCACCTGTGTCCATGTATTCACTCCTAGTACCTCAACGACCTACTATGGAAACTACCTCTACTCAACCATCTGAAATGGATGATGTCAAGAATATCCTAAGAACCTTTTCAAATGAGATAATTAATCTAAAGAAACATGTTAGATTTAGGGAAGACAATTGAGAGGGGGGTGAATCAGTTGTCCAAAACTTTCTTCCAATTAGACACTTAAATCCACTTTGTAATTCAGTAGCATAATGATAAATCAATCATGAAAACATAATGCATTAAATCAAGAGCAGAAACACATTAACACATAGGACACCAAGATTTTGATGTGGAAAACCTGGTTAAGGGAAAAACCACGGGGTGATTAACCCAACATTGTATTCTCTGTTAGAAGAATAGAAAGAAAAAAAATGGCACATGCTAATTAGGGCTCACTACCTGAGCACACTACTCACAAGAGGCTCACTGCCTACAAGAGACACACTGTCTACAAATAATAAGTATCACATACATGAACTAGAGAATAGCATCTTCACCATGCTTGAATCAGTTCCATTTAAGTCTAATACTTCTGCTCTGCCTTTCACTCTCCTCCTCGCTACCACACTTACATCTCCACTAAACACACTTTGAAATGACTTTACAACTCCATATATATACAAGACATCATCTTAGGAATAATCATCTAAGTCGGCAAACAGCTACAAGAACATCCGCAAGATGTGTAACTCATCTGGTAAGCCAGTCTTCAGGAAGAACACCATCATCCAAAAGTTATTCTTCAATTGAGAGCTCCAACTCCAATGCGGACCATCAACACGAACTAGACACGATCCAAAGACCTCCACAAGATTTCTTGAATCACCAAGAATATCCACACTTCATCTGCTTACTGAAATCCTTCTCTGCTTCATCTAGAACCTCAAGAATAAGGTCTGTCATCACTATCACAAAGGAATAGATGCTTACGGACCTTCAAACCATGAACTAATCAAGTTGACACTTTACAAAGACTTCCTCAACTATCCCTTAAATTCACAGAATAGGATAATGCATTTCTGGATCTCACCGGACCTATCTGTATCACTTTGTCACTTCGAACACCTACCAGAACCAATTTTACTTGAGCGGCCACAAATTCTTCAGATCTTCATCCAGACCTCTAAAATCTTTACTAGATCACCCTAAGACACATATCTACAAACCCTTTAAACTGCATCCTTTGATCCTCATCTTATCTTGGACTTTTACCTTATTGTCTTCACTGTTCTTCACTATTCCTCATATGACCAATTTTCTCAATATCCTCAGCAAACAGTTCATCCAATCCTTATCATTAATGCAACAGGAGTATGTTGACATCGATGACAACACCGGTTAGGCCCATACTTGCAACAATCTTTCCCTTTGTCATTGATGGCAACATATGATGTGAAAAACTGTTTTAATCATCAAGACAAAAACTTCTCCTTACTATCACAACTCCCCCTATCAGCAACAACCATTCACATGTCTTATCTTCCTTTCCTACTCCCCCTTTGATCAATAATCATGTGTTTTTCATGTCTTCTCTCCCCCTTTGACATCAATGGCAAAGGGCTCATACTTGCAACTCCAACACTTCAGAGTCATACTAGCTGCGCCCCCTGAGTAGCAGCTCCCTATCATCAATCTAGACCACAAGATATGACTATGATATCTACCGGACTGATGCACTTCAGTGCACCTTAGTTTATCACCACCTTAGTTTATCACCAGAGGGGAAATAACCCCTAACTTCTCCCTGAGATACTCAAAAGAGTCCTTAGGTAGAGGTTTAGTAAAGATATCTGCAATCTGATCCTTGGATGGCACAAACTCTAATCTGACTTCATTCTTGTTCACTTGTTCTTTCAAAAAGTGAGACTTGATGGATATATGTTTAGTGTTTGAATGCAACACCAGATTCTTAGATATATTTATTGCACTTGAATTATCACAGAAGATTGTGATAGGCTCCTCATACTCCACTCTTATGTCTCTTAGCATTTGCTTCATCCACAAAACTTGAGTGCAACTACCTACTGCTGCAATATATTCTACTTCTGCAGTGGATAGAGATATTGCCTCTTGTTTCTTGCTCAGCCAAGAAACTAATCTCTTCCCCAAAAAGAATGCTCCACCACTGGTACTCTTCTGGTCATCCACATCTCCTGCCCAATCTGCATCTGTATATGTGGGTAAAAGTACAAAGTTGTGTCACACTTTTATAATAGAAACGACCAACACTGATCCAACTTTTAAACTTGAATCACTAAAAAGTGGCATTTATGTTTTAAATTTTTTAAATGATGAAACTAATAAAATATTTATTTTTTAGTATATTTTATGTTTGTATTTTTTAAAAAAAATTAAAAAATTATTTGACTATAGTTTGTAGTAAATTGACACTATAATTTAGTTGCTGATAAAATGCTAAAAAATGAAGTTACATGAGACGTCAATCTTTATATAATAATTTTTTTTCCTTCAATTTTTGTGTATTTATAACTTGAAATTTTAGTGCATGGATATATTTTTTTCCAATTTTGATAAATATATATTTTTAAACAAATATTAAAACATGTGTGTATTAAAACATAGTTGTTTCCATTCGACATCAACTTTCATATTAACTATTTATCTAAAATAGAAAAAAATTTATACCATCTTGATATAGATTCTTTTATCTAGTGCATCATATTTTTTTCAATTTTTTTTAATAAGTTTTACTATTTTTTCTTGACATGGTAATCGACCTAATGTTTTGTGTTGATAGCCTACTTTTAGTTAAAAAAAGGGAAATTTAAATAATAATTAAACTATTAAAATATATATATTTGAAAACTAAATTTATAGATCTACAAAAGGGTATTTTTATATTTTTAAAAAAATGTTATTTACATGAGTAGAAGTTGTTGAAATATCAAGTTTTTTAAATAATTTTATTTTTTTGGTAAATTAGCCTCATCGGGGTGCTACATATGCATTTAGCCAACAATTTTAGTTGGAAAAGTTGTGGACATATCCAACTTAGCTAGAATGAATCTTACAAAATCATATGTTTGACCAATATTGATTTTTAGTTAGAAATACTTAAATTCCCTTATGCTGATAAGTTAGCCAAAAGTGTGACACAACTTTGTGCTTTTACCCATGCATGAAGAGAAATCATGATCTCTAGGATGCCACAATCCATACTGAACTGTCCCTTTTAGATATCTAAAAATTCTCTTGATTGCCATGACATGAGATTCTCTAGAATCAGCTTGAAATCTAGCAACAAGACCCACAACATTCATAATGTCAGGTCTAGTTTGAGTGAGAAACAACAATCCTCCAATCATTGACCTGTACTTTTTCTGATCAGCCTTAGGAGAGTCATCATCTTTGCCCAATTTACATCCGGTTGCCATGGGAGTATTCATTGGTTTTGAGTCTTCCATCCCAAATTTCTTCAACAATTCTTTCACGTATTTGGTCTGAGAAATGAAGATTCCTTTATTTGTTTGAGTGATTTGTAGACCTAAAAAGAAATTCATTTCCCCAAGCATGGACATCTCAAATTCACTTTTCATTTGATTTGCAAAAGTTTTACACATACTATCTCTTCCTCCAAAAATGATATCATCAACAAACACTTCAACAATTAAGATGTTTTCATGATCAATTTTGAAATATAAATTACTGTTAGCAGTACCTTTGCTGAAACCAATCTTCAAAAGATGTTTATCCAATCTTTCATACCAGGCTCTTGGGGCTTGCTTCAATCCATACAGTGCTTTCTTCAACTTGTAGACCATATCAGCATGATCAGACAATTGAAATCCATCTGGTTGCTTAATGTATACTTCTTCTTCCAAGTCACCATTCAGGAAGGTAGATTTGACATCCATCTGATATACTTTGAAGTCCTTGAAGGCAACAAAAGAAAGAAATGGTCTAACTGCTTCAATTCTTGCCACCGGAGCAAAAGTTTCTTCAAAATCAACTCCTTCTATTTGAGAATAACCCTTGCAAACCAATATGGCTTTATTTCTGATTACTTCACCAACTTCATTCAATTTTTTCTGGAAGACCCATTTGGTTCCAATCACATTCTTGTTTCTAGGTCTAGGGACAAGATCCCAAGTGTGATTTTTCTCAATTTGCATCAGCTCTTCTTCCATTGCTTTAGTCCAGTTTTCATCATTGCAAGCTTCATTCACTGTCTTAGGTTCAATCTTTGAAATTAGACAATACACT
Source organism: Cunninghamia lanceolata (assembly GCA_027924645.1). NCBI lineage: Eukaryota > Viridiplantae > Streptophyta > Pinopsida > Cupressales > Cupressaceae > Cunninghamia > Cunninghamia lanceolata. The sequence goes on from BSBN01000073.1 coordinate 15,725,450, forward strand.
TCTGAATTTTGAGCAATCCTTCTTCTTGTTTGTACACCTTTGCTTTTATCACCTATGATCTAATCTTCAGAATGGTTCAGTGTTACATACCTGGGAACTTTGGGAGTTTCTTGTACATCTGATTCTTGGTCAAGCTCATTAAAACTCATATGTTCTTCCTGATTTACTGGATTAGTTTGAATCTAAATTTCAGAAGGGGCTTGGGCTCCTTGAATCAGAGCACCATTCTGATCATCTTCATCATATTCATAAAACCTTGAGGGATTTTCAATTCCTTCATCAACCCTCACATTTGTACTTTCTATAATCTTTCTCAGTCTCTTGTTATAACATCAGTATGCTTTGCTTTGAGTAGAGTAACCCAAGAATATTCTTTCATCACTTCTAGTATCAATCTTGCCTATATCTTCATCTCTCTTAATGTAACATTTGCTACCAAAGACTCTAAAATACCTCATAGTAGGAGTGATGCCAAACCAAAGTTCATAAGGAATTTTACCAGTATTGCTTCTGATTTGTACTCGATTGAGAGTATAGACTGCAGTGCTGACAACTTCTCTCCAATAGATCTGAGGAACATTTGCTTCCATCATCATTGTCCTAGATGTTTCCTGGACAGTCTGGTTCTTTCTCTCCACTGCTCCATTTTGCTGTGGAGTCCTAGGAGCAGACAACTGTCTCTTTATTCCATGTTTCTCATAGAATTTTATGAACTCACTGGATGTGAATTCTCCACTTCTATCAGACCTCAGGCATTTCAATTTTAATCCAGTTTCATTCTCTACCATAGCCTTTTATATTTTGAATTTCTCAAGAGCTTCTGATTTCTCTTTCAGAAAAGTTACCCACATCATCTGGGAATAGTCATCAATTAGTAACATGAAGTATCTATCACCTTGCATACTCCTGATTCTTGCTGGACCATAAAGATCAATATGAACTAAGTCCAATAACTTGGTAGAAGATTGTTCCTTTCTTTAGAATGAGATTCTGCTTAGTTTACCCAACTGACATTCCTTGCACAAACTATTTGTAGGTTTCACCAATTTTGGAAGATCTCTTATAGCTTGAGTATTGCTTATCTTGATGATATCATCAAAATTCACATGACACATCCTCCTATGTTATAACCAACTTTGATCAATTTGCACAAATAGACAACTTTTACCAGTACCAACTAAATGGAAGATATTACCTTTTGTTTGAGTACCGGATGCAATCTTTGTTCCAAAAATTTCAAAGATCTTGTATTTTCCATTTTTGAATCAGAGATCATAGCCTTTGTCCACCAACTATCCAACACTGAGAAGATTGTGCTTCAATCCTTCAACATACAGTACATTACCAGTTTTGTTCCTTCCATCAAAATAAATAGTTCCTCTACCTCTGATTCTACCAGCAGAATTATCACCAAATTTTACCACTCCTTCATACCTTTCCAAATCTATGAACTTATTTTTGTCACCTGTCATATGGTGAGAGCATCCACTGTCAATGACCCATTCATCCTTTTCTTCAACTTGAGAAACCAGAGCTTTTACTACAACTTTATGATTGATGGATTTAGAGAGCATTGGTTCTTCTTCCTTGATGGCAATAAACACCCATTCATTTCCAGATTTGTTTCCTGAGTCTGATTCATCATCTGTTACTCCTTCATTATCATCATCTTCATGAACATAGTAACAATTCTTTTGGAACCTTGATCTGTTAGGATTTGGCCTTGAAAATCTTTCCAGACATCTTGAGGCAAAATGACCAATCTTATTGTAGTTAAAACACTTAAAAGGCAATTTTCCTTCATACTTACCGGATCCTCTTGGCAATCTTTTGCAATAAGGGCTTCAAGTTGAGTAGTTTCTGCTTGTTCTTCTTCTAGGTCTTTTTGTGCTTTTTCATACCATGATAGTTTCCTTGAAGAGTTCTCTCCCGGATCAAACATTTGTTTACCTTTTATAGAGGCACTGGCTTTGAATGTAGATTCAATCTTTGGGGGGGTCATCTCCAAACTTGGTCATTTCAAATGCAGCCAATTTACCAACCAATTGATCTCTTGTGATAGTTGTATGGGCTCTGAATTCTTCAATGGCAGCAGCCTTGATTTTATAAGAAGCAAGAAGGGATCTAAGAACTTTGCCAACAATCTCATTTTCATCCAAGACTCCACCAGCACATCTAATGCCACAAACAAGCTCATTTACTCTTGGCATAAAAGCAGTGATATTTTCATCTTCTCTCATCTTTAGATTTTTAAATTTCCCTTTCAGACTCTGTAACCTTGCACATTTAACATACTTGTCTCCTTAATGTAGAATTTCCAGTTTTTTCCAAATTTCAAAAGCAGTTGGTAGATCAACAACATTTGAAAGCTCTAAATCAGATAATGCACTTAGAAGAGCTACTATAGTCTACAAATTATTTTCAGCATTTGTGATTTCATTTTGAGATTTTGGGCCACCCTATGGAGGAGTATACTTTGTTGAAGCCATGTTCTAGTACTGCATTCCCATACATTGCAAGTGACATTTCATGCGACTTTTCCAAAGATTAAAATTGGTTCCATCAAACTTCAAACTATCCTTCTTGTAGGACAACATCCTGGATCTCCTCAAGCAGTTAAGCTCTTTTAGAGGAACTTAGCTCTGATACTAATTGTTAGATTTAGGGTAGACAACTGAGAGGGGGGGTGAATCAGTTGTCCAAAACTTTCTTCCAATTAGACACTTAAATCCACTTTGTAATTCAGCAACATAATGATAAATCAATCACGAAAACATAATGCATTAAATCAAGAGAAGAAACACATGAACACATAGGACACCAAGATTTTGATGTGGAAAACCCAATTAAGGGAAAAACCACAGGGTGATTAACCTAAGATTGTATTCTCTGTTAGAAGAATAGAAAGAACAAAAATGGCACATGCCAATTAGGGCTCACTACCCGAGCACACTGCTCATAAGAGACTCACTGCCTACAAGAGACACACTGTCTACAAATAATAAGTATCACATTCATGAACTGGAGAATAGCATCTTCACCATTCTTGAATCAGTTCCATTTAAGTCCAATACTTCTGCTCTGCCTTTCACTCTCCTCCTCACTACCACACTTACATCTCCACCACACACACTTTGAAATGACTTTACAACTCCATATATATACAAGACATCATCTTAGGAATAATCGTCTAAGTCGGCAAACATCTACGAGAACATCTGCAAGATGTGTAACTCATCTGATCGGCTAGTCTTCAAGAAGAACACCATCATCCGAAGTTATTCTTCAATTGCAAGCTCCAACTCTAATGCGGACCATCAACATGAACTAGACATGATCCAAAGACCTCAACAAGATTTCCTGAATCACCAAGAACATCCACACTTCATCTGCTTACTGAAATCTTTCTCTCCTTCATCTGGAACCTCAAGAATACAGTCTATCATCACTGTCACAAAGGAATAGATGCTTTCAGACCTTCAAACCATGAACCAATCAAGTTGACTCTTCACAAAGACTTCCTCAACACTCCCTCAATCTGCAGAATAGGATAATGCATTTCTGGATCTCACCGGACCTATTTGTATCACTCTGTCACTTCTGAACACCTGTTAGAACTAGTTTTACTTGACCGGAAACAAATTCTTTAGATCTTCATACGGACCTCTGAAATCTTTACTGGATCACCTTAAGACACATATCTACAAACCCTTTAAACCTCATCCTCTGATCCTTATCTTGTCTTGGACTTTTACCTTACTGTCTTCACTATTCTTCACTGTTCCTAATATGACCAATTTTCTCAATATCCTCAACAAACAGTTCATCCAATCCTTATCATTAATGCAACAGGAGTATGTTGACATCAATGACAATACCAGTTAGGCCCATACTTGCAACACAAAAAACTTCCTATTCAAAGCCTCCTTACCAAGGTTTCCAAGGAAATAAACCCCCTTACCAGCCAAATCAATATCAAGGCCCTCAAAAGAAAAATAATCCTCAGCCTCAAACCAGTTGCTTTTAGTCCCTACACCTATACAAGTTGTTCCCCATAATCCCAACAGAGAAATAGTTCTAGGACAAAATAAGTTAGTAGGATACACTGGAATGCTTGGTGCTTTCCCTACAACAATGTCCATATGCCCAGAGACTATCCCAAAGGCAATTTGCAGCAAAAGGTAGCAGAATAGAGATGGATAGAAGGACAACTCCTGACATCCAATGCTCCACCATATTAGTCCCCTGGTGTTTAGAATGCAGTAATGGTTGCCTAGATGCAAGGGATGTCTATACAAAAAGAAGAGGAAATTCCTCCTAAACATGCCTTATTTTCATGGATTGAAGATGAAGATTTAGTTTTCTTGAATGAAGCATCCACTTCAAAGAAACCATTGGTGCAATCAGATTATTATACTAGATCAAAGAGGCAAATGATGGAGCAGCCTGAAGTCACAAATAATGAGATTATCAGAACTCCTCCATTTCAAAACTATCACAATCCAGTCTCTAGGCAAGAAGTGCCCCAGCCATTACAGAATCAAGTAGCCTTAGGTTAGATGCTAGAGAAGACAAGGTACCCTTACTATCCAAAGACACAAGCACTAGGACCTGTGAACGTGGTGGAATAGCTAAAAAGGACCCCAGTGCACCTATCAATTTGGGAAATGTTGGCTATTCCCGAGTAGAAGACGCTATTGCAAGAAGCTCTACAAGGTCAGGTGGCCTCTAAATCTACCAGTGCTAAAGAAGGAGCTATTGATAAAGGAAAGATCCAACATAAAGATACTACACCTTTACAAACAAAAGCTTTATTGAACAATGCACCTGAGGTAGGTAAATCTAAACCAAATCCACTTTATCTAACTTTAATAGTTGGGAAAAAATTGCTGCATAATGCAATGATAGATTCTGGAGCTAGTACTACAGTCATGCGAAAGCAAATAGCATATGCTTTAAAGATAAAGTATAAGCCACTTACTAGAGGAGTCATGCAGTTGGATGGAAAGTTTGTTCAAACTATAGGAAAAATCAAACAACTTCCATTGCAACTATATACTTGTCCCAATATAACTATCAATCAGGAAGTGGTGGTCATAGATATTCCCCTTGTTTTTGGTTTATGCCTATCTAGAGATTTCACAACCAAGATAGGAGGTTACATGTCACTAGATTGGTCACACCTAATCTTAAGAACCAAGTATGGGACAAAGATGAAGGTATTGTCTCAGCCATTATCTAAAGACCATATCACTAATGAACCAACCCTAAAGATAGAAGCATCTTATGCCATGATGAATAAAGAAGAGAGAGTCTTTGTTGAAGAATTAGGTGACTAGACTGAACATGACCAACAAGAAGATGAAAACAACTAGTTGTTGACCATGATGTAGAGTGATCCTTATGGAAATTATGACTCTACTGGTCTAGGTACTTATGTTATTTTTGAGGAAGACCAAGAAATTCTAAAAATTGTAAGAAAAGAGGTATCTAAAAGTGAAGGCTCTAAAAGAAAATCTGAAATTTGGACCATAAATTTTGATGGGACTAGGAGCAATAGTGGCACTGGAGTAGGTATTTGCCTTATTGCCCCAAATGGTGAGAAAATTCTAAGAGCCATTCGCTTTCAGTTTGCTTGTACTAATAATGATGCTGAATATAAATCTTTGGTGCATGGTTTTATGTTAGCCAAGAGAAAGGGAATTAAGAATCTGATAGTTAGAGGAGACTCAGAACTAGTGGTAAAACAAATTAGAGAGAAAGCAATAGCCAAGAATGTAAGAATGAGGTCCTATCGACACAGGATTTGGGATCTGATAGATGGTTTTGACGCTTTCAATATTGAGGTAGTGCCTAGAGCCCAAAATTTAGAAGCAGATAGGATGGCACAAATTGGTTCACAATTTGACCCAGCAAGCGATCTACTAGTTAATAATGAGCCTGTTAAGGTTATAGTATGACCAACAATTCCATACAATGATCAGAATTGGCAATTTTTAGACAGTGATCTTCAAGTACTCTCATTTTTACAGCAATCAGGGGAATTTGCTGACCAGTTACAGCCCAAGATTGAGGAAGCTTATGGTGATCAAATCATTTAGTTAAAGTCAAATAAGCTCCCTAAAGGATTGATCACTCTAGACAATTTATTTGACCCTGAAGATGCAAGCTTAGAGAATAGGAGGTTTAAGGCAAGTAAGGAGGATTATTCTGAAATTCAAGTTAGTAAAGGAAGTTAAACATAGGCAATGCTACTACCCAAGAGGAAAAGGACAAGCTTATTTCCTTATGTAATAAGTATGATATGGTAATTTCTTGGACTTATGAAGACCTTCATAACTATAACAGAGATATTATCCAACATACCATAGAGCTTCCTGAAGGAGAAAAACTAGTTCAAAAGAAACAAAGACCAGTAAATCTGAGAATTGAACCCCTAATGGTAGATGAACTACAAAAGCTTATGGAATCAAAGATCATTTTCCCAATTAAGCATTCAACTTGGGTGTCTAACCTAGTGCCTGTAAGAAAAAAGAATGGTGACATAAGACTCTGTGTGGATTTCAGGGATCTGAATAAAGCATCTTTGAAAGATCATTATCCCTTGCCTTCTATGGAACATATTTTATAGACTCTGGTTGGGTCAGAGAGGTTTTCTTTGCTTGATGGTTTCTTAGGATACAATCATATTTGGTTAGTAGATGAAGACCAACATAAGACAACATTCACTACAAAGTGGGGAACATTTGCGTATGCTAAGATACCCTTCAACCTTTCAAATGCTAGAGCTACTTTTCAGCGTGCAATGGATGTAGCATTTGAGGAACTTATAAATAAGATCATTTTGATCTATCTAGATGACCTGACCATTTTTACAAAGAGTGCCAAAGATCATTTTGACCACTTAGAGGTTGTTTTCAAGAAATGTCAAGAGTTCAAGATCTCTCTAAATCCTAAGAAATATATTTTTGCTGTGCCTCAGGGTAAACTTTTGGGACACATAGTGTCAAAGGATGGGATTTCCATTGATCTAGAGAGGGTCACAGGTATAATGAATCTATCTTTTCTAGTTAACGAGAAAGCAGTTCAGTCCTTTTTAGGGAAAATTAACTTTGTCAGCCACTTTATATCTGGTTTTGCAGGTCTAATTAGATCGATGACACCGATTCTTAAGAAAGACTTGGTCTTTAAATGGACAATAGAAGGGAGGTAGGCTTTTGAAGACATCAAGAGAGCCATTTCAATGGCCCTAGTACTAAGGAACCTAGATTTCTCTAAGTCTTTTATAATGTATGTGTATGGAGGTGAATACAGTGTGGCCGCTATCCTTAATCAGAAAGATGACAAGGAGGAGGGGGAACACCCAATAGCTTTCTTCTCTAGAACTCTAAAGGAATATGAATCAAGATATAATTTTGTGGAGAAACAAGCATATGCTATGGTAAAAGCCCTTAAGAAATTCAGGCATTTAACAACATGAAATAAAATTCTGATATTGGTGGCCCATCCCAGTGTAAGGGAATATATTATGGAGGGTGAGATCACTGAAAAAAGAGACAATTAGATAACAAAGATTTTAGAATATGATTTAGAAGTAAGGTCCACCAAGTTGGTCAGAGGCAAAGGACTGTGACAATATATGACCCAAGACATAGAAAAATTAGTGTTAGAAGAAACAGAAAATGAAAAGGTGTTGAAACTCCAAGAGGTTGACCAAGACTCTTGGGTCAAAGATAGAGTACAATTCATGAGGACTAGAGTGTTCCCATACGAACTCTCTCCTAATAAGAAAAGGTACTATAGGCAACAAGGAGTCCATTTTGTATTAATTGATCAGATCTTATTTAGAAAGAATACTGATGGAATACTCTTAAAATGTATAGAGAAGGATGAAGCTCAAAGAGTATTACATGAATTGCATCATGGGACCTCCGGAGGCCATTATTCAGCAAGGACTACCGCAATCAAATTGGCATAAGTTGGTTATTTCTAACCTACTCTATTTATAGATTGCCATTAGATGGTTAAGGAATGCCAGGCTTTCCAATTCTATATTGAAAAGAGGAGAAATGCAGCAATGCCTTTAAGTCCCATAGTTGTGGATGAACCCTTTGCTCAATGGGGTTTAGATTTTATTGGCATGATCAATCTAGTGTCAAAAATGGGACACAAGTGGAATCTTACAACAACAGATTATTTTACCAAGTGGAGTGAAAATGTACCACTCAAAGAAGCAACCGAAAAGGTCATACTAGAATTTTGAGAAGGTATAACTTCTCAGTTTGGTCCTCCTCATACCATCATATAAGATAATGCTAAAGCATTTTTGGGGACTAAATTGCCTGAGTTTGCTTTAAGAAATGGGATATATTTGAAAACTTCTTTTAATTATTATCCAAAAGGTAATGGTTTAGCAGAGTCCACTAACAAGAACCTTATCAAAGTCATAAAAAGAATAGGAACTAATTATCAGAGAGAGTGGCACAAGTTACTTAATACAACGTTGTGGGCTGATAGAATGACACCAAAACAAGTAACTAAAATGTCTCCCTATGAGTTGGTTTATGGTAAACCGGCAGTGATGCCACTAAGTGTAGAGATTCCTGCCTTACAGTTGTTGAAGCAGATAGAAATTGAGGAAAATGGCCCAATGCAAGTCACACTTGCTAAGTTGTTGGAGGTTCAATAAAAGAGAGAAAAGGCACATGAATTAGTAATGAAACATCAAAAGATGGTTAAGAATTGGTTTGACAAGAGAACTTCTAATCCAATTTTTGAAGTTGGGTCTCTGGTATTGAAGTGGGATGAAAGAGATGCCAAGCTGGGTTGACACAGTAAATTTGAATCATTATGGATAGGCCCTTATATGGTTCATTCTGTTGGATCTAGGGCATACAACTGAGAGGGGGGGGGGTGAATCAGTTGTATAAAACTTCTTGTTTTTCAAACACTTGATTCTTCATTGTTAGTTAGCAGCATATCAATTAATCATTCATGAAAGCATAATACATAAACACAAGAGCAGATAAACATCAACACATTGAACACCAAGATTTTGACGTGGAAAACCCGGTTAAGGGAAAAACCACGGGGTGATTAACCCAAGAATTATTCTCTATTAGAAGAATAAAGAAGAATGAATGGCACATGCCAATTAGGGCTCACTGCCCGAGCACACTGCTCACAAAGAGGCCCACTGCCTACAAGGAGACACACTGTCTACAAAGTGATAAAAATCACAGTCTAGAACTGGAGAATGACATCTCTACCATGTCCGGATTAGTTCCATTTAAGCCCAAAAACCTCTGCTCTGCCTTTCACACTTCTCTTCCCTATGCCACACTTATCCACACACACCACACCTCGAAATGAACTCACAGACCGTTATTTATACAAGACATCGACTTAGGAACAAACATCTAAGTCGGCAAACAATCATAAGAGTATCCGCAAGATGAATAACACATCCGGTCGGCCACCACAAGAACATTCGCAGGATGAACAACTCATCTGGTCGGCTAATCAGAGCAAGAACTTCATCCGGAAGAATAACTTCAATTCCGGGCTCTATTATCAATGCGGATCAACAACACAACCTCAACACGATCCAGAAAACTTCACAAGCCTGCCTGAATGACTGGATACATCCGCATGTCCTTTACTTGCTGGAATCTCTTGTCTTCCTCATCTGGAACTTCAAGAACACAGTCTGTCGCCACTGTAGAAGGTACTTCCAGACCTTCAAATCATACATTATCAATGCGGACCAACAACACAACCTCAACATGATCCAAGAACCTTCACAAGCCTGTCTGAATGACCAGGTACGTCCGCATTTCCTTTACTTACTGAAATCTCTTATCCTCCTTATCCGGAACTTCAAGAACACAGTCTGTCGCCACTGTCATAATGCAAGAGGTACTTCCGGACCTCCAAATCATACACAACTCGAGATGGCACATCACAAGGACATCCCAAACACTCTTTCCAATCCACAGATTAGGATTGTACAATTCTGGACCTCACCGGACCTTTCTATGATCCTCTGTCACCTCTAAGCACTTGCCAGAACCGGTTCCACACAGACAGCCATAACTTCTTCAAGTCTTCATGCGGACCTCTGAAAACTTGACTGAAGCATCTCAAGACTCATATCTGCAAACCCTTTAATCCGCATCCTCCGGTTCTCAACCTATCCAATATATTTGCCTTCTTCTCATCACTATTCTTCACTGTTCCTGACTGAGGCTAATTTTCTCAATATCCTCAACACACAGCTCATCCAATCCTTCTTGTCAATGTAGTATGAGTATGTTGACATCAATGACAACACTGGTTCACCTCATACTTGTAACAATCTCCCCCTTTTTCATTGATGGCAACATATGATGTGAAAAACCATCAAGACAAGAACTTCTCCTTTCTGTCACAGCTCCCCCTATCAACAACAACTTTTCACATGTCTTCTCTTCCTTTACTGCTCCCCCTTTGATCATTAACCACTTGTTTTTCACATGTCTTCTCTCCCCCTTTGACATCAATGGCAAAGGGCTCATACTTGCAATTCTAATACATCAGAATCATACCAGCTGCTCCCCCTTAGTAGCAGCTCCCCATCATCAATCTGGATCACAAGATATGACTGTGATATCCACCGGACTGATGCACATCAGTGCATCCTAGTTCATCACCGGAGGGGCCATGACCCCTAACTTCTCCCAGAGATATTCAAAAGAGTCCTTGGGAAGAGGTTTTGTAAAGATATCTGCAATCTGATCTTTGGAGGGAACATACTCCAATCTGACTTCTTCCTTGTTTACTTGTTCTCTCAAAAAGTGAAACTTGATAGATATGTGCTTAGTCTTAGAATGCAATACCGGATTCTTAGAAATATTAATTACACTTGAATTATCACAGAAAATTGTGATAGGCTCCTCATATTCAACTTTAATGTCTCTTAGCATCTGCTTCATCCATAAAACTTGAGTGCAACTACCTGCTGCTGCAATGTATTCTGCTTCAGTTGTAGACAGAGATATTGCATCTTGTTTCTTGCTTAACCAAGAAACCAATCTCTTCCCCAAAAAGAATGCTCCACCACTAGTGCTCTCCCGGTCATCCACATCTCCTGCCCAATCTGCATCTGTGTAAGCATAAAGAGAGAAATCTGGATCTCTAGGGTACCATAGACCATACTCAACTATTCCTTTCAAGTACCTAAAAATTCTTTTGATTGCCATAACGTGAGATTCTCTAGGATCAGCCTGGAATCTTGCCACAAGACCAACAGCCTGCATTATATCTGGTCTAGTTTGAGTGAGATACAACAATCCACCAATCATTGATCTATACTTTGTCTGATCTGCCTTTGGAGAATCATCATCTTTGCTTAACTTACATCCGGTTGCCATAGGAGTGTTCATAGGCTTTGAGTCTTCCATACCAAATTTCCTTAACAATTCTTTCACATATTTGGTCTGAGAAATGAAGATCCCTTCTTTTGTTTGAGTAATTTGCAGACCCAAGAAGAAATTCATTTCACCAAGCATAGACATTTCAAACTCACTTTTCATCTGATTTGCAAAAGTTTTGCACATACTATCTCTTCCTCCAAAAATGATATCATCCACAAACACTTCAACAATCAAAATGTTTTCATGATCAATTTTGAAATATAAGTTACTGTAAGCAGTACCTTTGTTGAATCTAATCTGCACAAGATGCTTATCCAACCTTTCATACCATGCTCTTGGGGCTTGCTTCAATCCATACAAAGCTTTCTTCAACTTGCAGACCATATCATCATTATCAGACAATTGAAATCCATCCGGTTGTTCAATGTAGACTTCTTCTTCCAGATCACCATTTAGGAAGGCAGACTTGACATCCATCTGATATACCTTGAAGTCTTTGAAGGCAGCAAATGCAAGAAGTAATCTGACTGCTTCAATTCTTGCCACCGGAGCAAAAGTCTCTTCAAAGTCAATTCCTTCTATTTGAGAGTAGCCTTTGCAGACCAATCTAGCTTTGTTTCTGATTACTTCACCAGCTTCATTTAGTTTGTTCTGGAAGACCCACTTGGTTCCAATTACATTCCTGTCTCTAGGTCTGGGAACAAGATCCCAAATATGATTTTTCTCAATTTGCATCAATTCATCTTCCATTGCTTTGGTCCAGTTTTCATCATTGCAGGCTTCATTTATTGTTTTAGGTTCAATCTTTGAAATCAGACAACATTCATCCTGATTTTGAGCAACATTCCTTCTAGTTTGTACACCTTTGCTTCTGTCATCTATGATCTGATCTTCAGAGTGGTTCAGTCTTACATACCTTGGAATTTTGGGAGTATCCTACACTGTTGCTTCTTGATCAGGCTCATTCAAACCTATCTCTTCTTCCTGATTTACCGGATCAGGCTGACTCTGTCTCACCGGAGAGGACTGAGGTCCTTGAACACTGTCTTGGTCATCTTCATCAAACTCATAAAATCTTGAAGGCTTCTCAATTCCTTCATCAACTTTCACATTGGTGCTTTCTATCATCTTCCTCAATCTCTTATTGTAACACCGGTATGCTTTGCTTTGAGTGGAGTAACCCAAGAAAATTCCTTCATCACTTCTAGCATCAAACTTTCTTAGATCTTCATCTCTTTTAATATAACACTTGCTACCAAATACTCTGAAATATTTCACAGTAGGAGTGATGCCAAACCAGAGTTCATAGGGGGTCTTACCGGTGTTGTTTCTGATTTGAACTCGATTGAGAGTGTAGACTGCAATGCTGATAGCTTCCTTCCAAAACATTTGAGGAACATTTGCTTCCAACATCATTGTCCTGGCAGCTTCCTGGATGGTCCGGTTCTTTCTCTCAACTACTCCATTCTGCTGTGGAGTCCTAGGAGCAGACAACTGTCTCCTTAGACCCTCCTTCTCACAAAAGTCAGTGAACTCACCAGATGTAAATTCACCACCTCTATCAGACCTTAGACACTTTAGTTTCAATCCGGTTTGATTCTCTACCATAGCTTTGAAGATCTTGAACTTCTCAAATGCTTCTAATTTTTCTTTTAGAAAGGTAACCCACATCATCCGGGAATGATCATCAATTAACAACATGAAATATCTATCACCTTGCAGACTCTTGATTCTTGTCGGACCACAGAGATCAGTATGTACTAATTCCAACAACCTGGTAGAAGACTGATCTTTGCTTTTGAAAGAGACTCTGCTTTGTTTACCTAGCTGACATTCTTTGCACAAACTATTTGTAGGTTTCATCAATTTTGGAAGATCTCTTACGGCCTGAGTATTGCTTATCTTGATGATGTTATCAAAATTTACATGACACATTCTTCTATGCCATAACCAACTCTGATCAATTTGAGCAAACAAACAACTTTTATTTGAACCAACCAGATGAAAGATATTACCTTTTGTCTGAGTACCGGATGCAATTTCAATTCCGGAGCTTGTAAAGATTCTGCATTTTCCATTCTTGAACCGGAGATCATAGCCTTTGTCCACTAACTGACCAACACTGAGAAGATTGTGCTTCAATCCTTCAACATATAGCACATTACCTGTTTTGCTCTTTCCATCAAAGGAAATAGTTCCCCTGCCTCTGATTCTGCCAGCAAAATTGTCACCAAACTTTACCATTCCTCCTTCATACCTTTCCAAATTCAAGAACTTATTCTTGTCACCAGTCATATGGTGAGAACATCCACTGTCAATAACCCAATCATCCTTTTCTTCCACTTGAGCAGCCAAAGCTTTTTCAACAACTTTGTGATTGACAGATTCAGAGAGTATTGAATCTTCTTCCTTGATGGCAATAAACACCCACTCATTTCTGGATTTGCTTCCTAGTTCTGATTCATCATCTGTTACTCCTTCATTGTCATCTTCTTCATGAACATAATAGCAATTCTTTTGAAACCTTTGTCTGCTAGTATTAGACCTTGCAGATCTTTCCGGACATCTTGAAGCAAAATGACCAATCTCATTACAGTTGAAACACTTAAAGGGTAGTTTTCCTTCATACTTACCGGATCCTCTTGGTAGTCTCTTTGCAATGAGGGCTTCAAGTTGAGCTATTTCTGCTTCTTCTTCTTCCATGTCTCTTCTTGCTTGATCATACCATGACATTTTCCTTGATGAGTTTTCTCTCAGATCAAATCTCTGTTTGCCTTTCACATAGGCACTGGCTTTGAAAGCAGATTCAGTCTTGGGAGGATCATCTCCAAACTCAGTCATTTCAAATGCAGCTAGTTTGCCAGCCAGTTGTTCTCTTGTGACAGTTGTGTGGGCTCTAAATTCATCAATGGAAGCAACCTTGATTTTGTAGGCAGTAGGAAGGGATCTTAGGATTTTGCAGACAATCTCATTTTCATCTAAAGTTCCACCAGCATTTCTGATTCCACATACCAGCTCATTCACTCTTGGCATAAAGGTAGTGATGTTTTCATCATCTCTCATCTTCAATCTTTCAAATTTCCCTTTCAGACTTTGCAACCTTGCACTTTTGACAAACTCATCTCCTTCATACAGAAGTTCCAGTTTAGTCAAGATCTCATATGCAGTTGGTAGGTCAATAACATTTGAGAGATCTGAGTCATTCAATGCGCTTAGAAGAGCTTCCTTGGTCCGCAGATTGTTTTCTGCTTCTGTGATTTCATTCAGAGTTGTCGGGCCACCTTGTGGAGGTACATATGGTTTTGAGACCATAGCCAAATATGCTTTTCCCATACATTCCAAGTGGCACTTCATGCGACCTTTCCAGAGAGTGAAGTTGGTTCCATCGAACTTCGGACTATCCTTCTTGTATGACGACATCCTGGATCTCCTCAAGCGGTTAAGCTCCTTTCAGAGGAACTTGGCTCTGATACCAATTGTTGGATCTAGGGCATACAACTGAGAGGGGGGGTGAATTAGTTGTATAAAACTTCTTGTTTTTCAAACACTTGATTCTTCGTTGTTAGTTAGCAGCATATCAATTAATCATTCATGAAAGCATAATACATAAACACAAGAGAAGATAAACATCAACACATTGAACACCAAGATTTTGACATGGAAAACCCGGTTAAGGGAAAAACCATGGGGTGATTAACCCAAGAATTATTCTCTGTTAGAAGAATAAAGAAGAATGAATGGCACATGCCAATTAGGGCTCACTGCCTGAGCACACTGCTCACAAAGAGGCCCACTGCCTACAAGGAGACACACTGTCTACAAAGTGATAAAAATCACAGTCTAGAACTGGAGAATGACATCTCTACCATGTCCGGATCAGTTCCATTTAAGCCCAAAAACCTCTGCTCTGCCTTTCGCACTTCTCTTCCCTATGCCACAGTTATCCACACACACCACACCTCGAAATGAACTCACAGACCGTTATTTATACAAGACATCGACTTAGGAACAAACATCTAAGTTGGCAAACAATCATAAGAGTATCCGCAAGATGAATAACACATCCGGTCAGCCACCACAAGAACATTCGCAGGATGAACAACTCATCCGGTCGGCTAATCAGAGCAAGAACTTCATCCGAAAGAATAACTTCAATTCCGGGCTCTATTATCAATGCGGATCAACAACACAACCTCAACACGATCCAGAAAACTTCACAAGCCTGCCTGAATGACCGGATACATCCGCACGTCCTTTACTTGCTGGAATCTCTTGTCTTCCTCATCCGGAACTTCAAGAACACAGTCTGTCGCCACTGTAGAAGGTACTTCCAGACCTTCAAATCATACATTATCAATGCGGACCAACAACACAACCTCAACATGATCCAAGAACCTTCACAAGCCTGTCTGAATGACTAGGTACGTCCGCATTTCCTTTACTTACTGAAATCTCTTATCCTCCTTATCTGGAACTTCAAGAACACAATCTGTCGCCACTGTCATAATGCAAGAGGTACTTCCAGACCTCCAAATCATACACAACTCGAGATGGCACATCACAAGGACATCCCAAACACTCTTTCCAATCCGCAGATTAGGATTGTACAATTCCAGACCTCACCGGACCTTTCTGTGATCCTCTGTCACCTCTAAGCACTTGCTGAAACCGGTTCCACACAGACAGCCATAACTTCTTCAGGTCTTCATGCGGACCTCTGAAAACTTGACTGAAGCATCTCAAGACTCATATCTGCAAACCCTTTAATCTGCATCCTCCGGTTCTCAACCTATCCAATATATTTGCCTTCTTCTCATCACTGTTCTTCACTGTTCCTGACTAAGGCTAATTTTCTCAATATCCTCAACACACAGCTCATCCAATCCTTCTTGTCAATGTAGTATGAGTATGTTGACATCAATGACAACACTGGTTCACCTCATACTTGCAACACATTCTTGTAAGCAGCAAAATTCATTTGAGTTGGAAACTATGGATGGAGAACATGAGGAGATTCCAGTAAATGGGATCTTTCTGAAACATTTTACTTGGATCTAAAACTCATCATGTATCATAGTTAGATAGTTGTTTTCTTTTCTTTTCTCACTTTTGTCTTGCTTTCCCGCTTTTTCCCTTTTGAATAAGTGTTCAGTGAACATGTGTCACAGCATAGAAGTCCCTTCTCTTTTAACAAATTGCATTTATTTAAGGTTGTTCATCAATTCCTTAAATTCCAAAGAGGTACACACTTTTTCAGGATAGCCACTCTTATGGCATATTTGACACTCCGTCCAATATGAATTTTGAAAGGATATGCTAACTGTCCCTCATTCCTATTGTCATTAATATGATGAGATGTGTCATTAATTGTTCCATAATGCCTTTCTTAGCTAAGTATTAGTCCCTTCGAGAGTTTCATTTGCTATTGTCTTTCTGCATTACTAATTGTTGTTGTGTTCAAGCTCTATTCTCGGCAAGCATTTCAAGCCAAATACAATCCTTTCCTAGTTCTCTTGTGTTTTGTGTCAAAACCCCTAAGTTTTTGCAAAGATATAGAAATGTTTGAGGCACAGTCATCACAAGAAGGACTTGGGATCTATGAGCACACCAACAAGCTAATGAACAACAAGTCTTACACTTCAGCACCTACATAGACAAGGAAAAATTATCCAAGAACAAGGGTTCTAGAATCAGGAGTAAGTGTTGACCCAGCCTAGGTGAAAGATTTCAATGATGATATATTTGAAACCCACATGCAGAAAAATACTAAAACTCTTAGAGAAGGAGCTCACCAAAGATGCCTCCTCCGAGCAAATTGCATACCATTGACAAGTCCCAAGAGTATCGGCTAGATTTCTCAAAGCAAATTGTAGTGGCAATGATTGACCAGCTCACTAATTTCAAGACCAAGTGCAAGTGTGTATTTAGGTATTTTGCATATTTGTTCCATCTAATGTTGTACCAGAATGTTAGCCTCTTCAATCAGTATATGCCTTTGAATATGTATGACCTAGAATCTGATGGTAGTAGGACCATTCATGTGTCTACATGGACTCATGTGTTATCTGATACATCCGATCCCTATGATTTTTCTAAATTCTTTGTTACCCCTACTTTTAGCCAATTAAGCCTTGAGCCTGTAGAGCATGGGATGACACAGAGCATTAGGGGTCTCCTAACAAATTGCCCAATACCTTGTGACTATTTCTTTGGAGCTTGCACTACTATAATCAGAGTCAATGGTTTTAGTGGGGAGGTTGTTTTACTATCCAAAGTCTTTACCCCTAGGGTCACGTTTTTAGAGGTTGCTTGTCAAGTTTCTATTTAAGATAATGATTATGGCCACAAGAAAAGAAAGAAAAAGATGTATGATGTTCCCTGGACTAGAGGGAAAATGTCGATTAAAGTTAGGGGAACAAAGAACCTCTTATTGAGGAAATTGGATGTCTATGGTTTCCTAATCATAGAGGATAAATGGAAATACAACCCAGATAGTTTCCTAGCCTCCCAGATCATCAGCAACAGGGTCTCTGCCAAAGTAGTACATGAGGGACGCCCATTTTGGGAGGACAGAAGGTCCCTGTTGGTCATGATGTTATTCATTCACAAACATAGAATAAAAGTTACACAACAACCTTTACTCATCTTGAAAGATACAATGAATTCAAAGAATTCATGATCCCAAGTCTCCGTTGATTAGGTCTTAATCTACTGACGTTACTCAGTGGTTGATGTGTGTTGCTGTTTTCCATTCAGGGGCCTTACGTGTTTCTGCACTGTTCATCATCATCATCTTCAAATGTCCTACTCTGGATGTTCGCTCTGCATAAGTCTCCAACAATTCTACCTCTGCACTGTAAATTTAGTCAAATAATGTGCATACAGGCTGATATTTGCATGATTTCTACCATTATTTATGATTCTTTGCATGATATTTTCAATACTACATGCATTTAACCAAATATGCTAAGGATCTTCAGTTACCTACGGGATTTCAGCATATTTCACTGTTTCTGCTTGTTATTTATCATGATTTGCAGTTATGGTGATGAATTAATGAAATTGAAAAAAGGAAAAGGGTTAGAGAGTGAGATTCCTAAAATTACTGGACTTAGATCACTGATTCACATACAAGCTCCCATACTTGCAATGAAAAGAAGGAAAACTAGAAATCATACTTCACCAGGACATTCCACAAATCCGCATGATCTAGTGCAAAGCTTCAAAGGAAAGTTGACAACAACATGTAATGAAATGAAAGCGCTTCCAGTTGAACACAGCATTCACCAGTACATATCCAGAAATCAACAGAAGATTACGTAAAATTTACAATCAGGATGTAATCTGGAACTTCATATTCATTCAGTATGCTCAAGAACAGGTACATTTACAGTGATCTGAAGAAAGAACCTTGACATTTCAACAATTCTATCTTCATTAGTCTCAGTAATCCGATCTCCTAACTTATTCTACAGTAATTGACTCTTTGCGCCAGATGCGTCTGTGTATTCTAATGTATTTCTCTCTTTTAATGACAAGCTCTGGCTCTTATATAGAACAACTGCCAGAAAACGGTTACAATGATCCAAGGATCAGGATCTCCTCACAACAAACAACGGCCCAGATGAAAAGCACATGCTTCATCAGTTGGCAAATGTACAGCTGGCACAGAATATTCCAGCATCTTCGACTTGATTCGGCCTCCAGCTGGCGAACAGCATATTTGACAATATCCTCTTCATGTCTGGTCCATGTTGACTCCATGCGCAACTTTGTAATGCTCAGCTTCAGCAGCATCATCATGATCTCAACGCTCAGCTTCAGCAGCATCATGACTTCAATGTTCAGCTTCAGCAGCATCATGACTTCAATGTTCAGCTTCAGCAGCATCATGATGATTTCCTGCAAGTAAACAGACAAACATAAGGTTCATCATCATCATGATAAACAACAGGAAGTAAACACTTTATTAAACATACCTCCCCATGTGCAGCTGCAGGCAATCAAGCTCTACCTATGAAAAATATGCACTAAATGCATAAACAGCATGAAAACAACCAGGTCAACCCTCGTTGACCAAAATCAGGCAGTCGGCCCTTTCAAATTTCCATCGCTTCATGTTTTTGCCCATTCTCCTGTATATCGGGCTCGAAATATGATGATGATGATCTCAAATTATACAAAGAAATAATCGCCTTTCAACCATCCTTAGAATCCGGCTTTGCATCATCATCATATTTGCATCGGCGTGACTACATACGATCAGGGTGACAATTTTACCTTAGGCCGACGGCAACAGTTATACCGACGCCAAAAATCATGATGATGACCAACTATATATACTCAAAGTGGCCGCAGGATATCACAAAATATGATGATCCTCCTTTCCTAATGCTCTGATGGAAAGTACATCAGGATGTTTTGTTCTTGCACATTCGGGAAAGAAAGACATCATCATCATCATCATGATGAAGACAAACAGGAGGACTTGGAAAATGATCCTGCCGCTGAGGAAAATCATGATGACGTCATCGTCATCATCAGGCTTCGTTAAAATGCAAAGGGATGACGTCACCGTCATGTTTCGTTAAGATCAGGAGGTAAATGGAATATCGAGTTCTCTCTAAGGAAGATGATCAGGTGGATGAAAGCAATACGACCCTTTTTCGGCCAAGGCAATCCGCTCGAAAGGTCAGGATGATGAACATCATCATCATCATATACGCACTGGGTGATCAAAAATATGATCCTGCCGAAAGTCCTGATGACGTCATCAGGATATCCGGGGCTTGTGTTAATCTTCGAAGATGACGTCATCGTCATCATCATACTGGTGAAAAGGGTCACGCCTTGGAAAATATCCTGCCGAAGGACAAAGGTGATGGTGACGTCATCGTCATCATCATATTTGCAAAAGGTTATACTCGTCGGCAGGATGATATTACGAACTGTTGGGAGAGACGAACAAGATCATGATGATCTTGTTCAACATGACTTAAGAAACGAAAATCACCCTCCGCTTCGAAAGATAAGGTGATCATCATGATCACGCAAAAGGAGGTCAGGAGGATATTAGGAAATGTCGGGTCTCGAAATATCATGATGATGTTGATCACCAAGACTTGGTCGTGCGCGCGCAAATTATGCAGATGGCAGATTTCTCTAAGTAAGGTGATATTATAATATCAGCATGATATTATAATATGCTCGCGATGTTGGAATATCATGATGCTCGCGATGTGAGAATATCATGATGCTGATGATGTTAGAATATCATGATGCTCGCTTGACGGGCAAAACACACTAGCATTTAAGATTGACGTCCGGATGTTTCGGGACTGCATGATATTCACCGGGTGATAGAGTAAGATCATGATGATGACCTTTGGCGATATAAAAGACCGCCTGACGGGAAAAGATTACTACGACTTAAACTTGACGTCCGGATGTTTCGACCTCAGGATATTATCGGGGGGCTTTTCAAGTATCATGATGATGATGTTCATATAGCAATTATCAGGTTTGACCAAAACTTTGACTGCTCACAACTCCCTCATATGGACGAATTTTCAAGTGATGCAAAAGGCAAACCTGCATGAAATTTCAAGCTCTTTCTAACCATGAAGTTATAGAAACAAAATATGAACTTTGACAAACTAACCTCATGATGATGACCTACCTCATCCTGACCTTCATGATGATGATGCACCTGACTTAATTTTTACCAAAACCGCCAGAAACAGACAACACAAGCCAAAACAAAAGCTGGGTCCCTGTTTTGCCAAGTCAAAATGGGGCGTGTTGTGTAACCACACAACAACTTGCCACCAAAGAAAACAACAAAATTCAAATGATTCAAGTGATGTGATCACATTCATCTATAGTATTCTAATTCCTTCTAAATAAAATCATCATGATCTTTGAATGATAAAGTTTCATTATGGTGATAAAGCTAACAAAGGATCAGGTGCGTGCAGATGATTAATTATCCTCATCTTGAAAGTAAGTTGAAAACATAAGTAACTGGTGTTAAACTACATAGTTGGAGATCATCCCTCATAGCCAACCTGGATAGAGCCTTGCTGCCAGCAGGTGTCTATAACCCCGGCAAGGTTATCTGTACAATCTCCCTAAGTAGAGCCCCACTGCCAGCAGGCGTCCATAGCCCCGGTAGAGTTACTTAGATGGCCTAATTTTATTTTGTTTCTGATTTTCCTTTAAAAATTTAAATTTGATATCATCATGTCTGCTCATTTGTACAAGGTGTAGTCACTTGCAGCTTTAGGTTGGAGATTGTATTGGTAGCAAGGGAGTCCCTTTAGATTTTTCACTTAACACCTATACTCATATCTTCAACAAACCCAAGGCTGTTAGGTGTTTCATTGTGTTTGATTCACTTTGGACAAGAAAAAGTACCCTGATGAAAAGACATCATAAACCTGATCATGAGTATTTATCAGAATGAATTACAATCTATATCTAAATCTGATCTCATCACTTGAATCCTAACAATTTAGTTATTTTCTTAAGGTGATGAAGTGCATCATCCTGACTTACCAGAACAAGGTCCCAACCAAAACAACACAAAACAGAAACAACACCAACAAGCAAACACTGTACAAACAACTATACAAATATACAATATGATACACAAGACTGCCATGAAGTCACTCAGGCCTGGAAATAATGTTTGAGGAATTGTCCATTGACTGGCAACGGGACATCCTCACCTGTCAGGTTCTTAAGCCTATAAGTGCTGTCTCCTAAAATTTCAGAAATCTGAAAGGGACCTATCCATAGTCTATCGAACTTACCATGATCACCTTTCCTTTCATGGGCTTTATCCCACATCAGGACTAAATCTGATATCCTGAAAGCTTTAATTCTGGCTCTCTTGTCAAACCAGCGTTTGACAACAGCCTGATGTTTTGCAAATTGGTCAATTGCTTGGCTTCTTTTTTCTTCCAGATGCATCAACTGAAGCAACCTGACTTCCTGTTTATTATCTATGCCTAGATAGTCTTGGGCAAACTGCAGAGTAGGAATTTTCAAGTTTACAGGGAGGATAGGATCTACCCCATATACTAGCTGGAAAGGTGAGTTTCCTAATGCAATTTTCATTCTAGTTCTGTCTACCCATAAGGCATACTTCAGAAATGAGTTCCATTCCCTGGGATTTTTCTCTATCAATTTTCTTATGATACTCAGTAAATTCTTATTGGTGGATTCTGCTAATCCATTTCCCTGGGGATAGTAATTGGATGAGAACTTAAGTATGATCCCATGATCAAAAGCCCAACTTGACAATTTAGTGGAAATGAAGGCAGAACCATTATCACTTACCAATGCATAAGGAGTTCCATACCTGGTGACAATGTTGCTTTCCAGAAATTTAATGACATCATCAGCAGTACAAGTTTTGCTGCTGATAGCCTCAGTCCATCTGGTACAATAATCAGTAATTGTTAAGACATACCTCTGGCCTGAAGAAGATGGAGGATTGATTGGTCCTATGAAATCCATGCCCCATTGTGCAAATGGGCGCTCTTCCATCACTGGCTGCAATGGTTGTGCAGCATATTTTTCTCTGTTGGCAGCAACCTGGCAAACATGACAACATTTAACATGATCAGCTGTGTCTTTAAAAATGGTAGGCCAGTAATATCCTGCTCTGAGGATTGCATGTGTTGTGGCCAACGCTGATCCGTGGGCAGTTCCAAACTTGTCATGTAGCTCTGTCAAGACTTTATTAGCTTCTGGTTTCTCTAAGCATCTCAGGTATATCCCTTCATAATTCTTTTTAAACAGGGCTCCTCCCTTCATCATATATTTCTGGGATCTCATCTTTAAGGCTCTTCTCTGTGAAGCCTGCATCCTCAAAGGACATCTTCCAGTGATCAGGATGTGCCTGATGTCTGAATACCATTCTTTATTGCCTTTCTCATCTATCATATACTGTTGATTGATGATGTTTGGATCAGTTTCAGATATCATCTGGCTCAGAGCCTGTCCTCTTACTAGCTTCATGGGTGTGATCTCCATGTCATATTCTTGTAGTACCGTAATCCATTTGGCCCTTTTTTCACCAGGTTCACTCTGCATCAGCAGCATCTTTACTGCTGCATCTGGTACCACAGCAATCACTTTGCTCCTCAGTATATAATGTCTGAACTTTTTTACTGCTCTGACTAATGCAAGTGCCTGTCTTTCAACATCTACATATCTCAACTCAGCATCCCTGAAAGGACAGCTCATGAAGGCAATTGGTTTCTCTTCTTTATCTTCATTTCTTTGAGTTAACACTGCTGCAGAAGTATGTTCTGAAGCAAATGAGTAGATGTAGAAATCTTTTGTATAATCTGGACTAATAAGGACAGGAGCATCTGAAATGGCCTTCTTTATATCTTCAAAAGCAGCTCTGGCTTCTGGTGTCCAGTCAATTTGTGCATCTTTTTTCAACATGGCATTCAGTGGTCTGACAATCTCAGCAAAGCCAGTGATGAACTTCCTCACAAAATTTATCTTACCAAAATAAGATTTAAGCTCCTTTTTGCTTCCTGGAAGTGGTAATTTCATAATAGATTCCACCCTGTCAGGATCAATGATAATCCCATCTTCTGTGATCAGGTGGCCTAGTAACTTTCCTGTTGTGACCCCGAATATGCACTTCTTGGGATTCAAAGATATTCCATATTCTTCACACTTCTTTAGCACACTTCTGAGATCAGCAACATGATTTCCCCTTTCCTTGGAGAATACTGTCAGGTCATCCATGTAGATGACTATACATTTTCCTATTAAGCCTCTGAAGGCTATGTCCATTGCTCGCTGGAATGTAGCTCCAGCATTTATCAATCCAAACGGCATACGTCTATATGCAAATATCCCCCATTTTGTGGTGAAGGCAGTCTTTAATCTGTCAATTTTATCAACCATCACTTGGTTGTATCCTGAAAAACCGTCCAAGAAGGACATCATCTTGGCTCCATTTACCATCTGCAGAACTTCATCCAAAGAGGGCAAAGGATAATTATCCTTTTCTGATGCTCTGTTCAGGTTCCTGAAATCCACACACAATCTGATGTCTCCATTCTTCTTCCTGACTGGTACCAGATTTGCCACCCAAGTGGAGTGCCTTACAGGAAAAATTATCCAGGCATTTAACAATTTCTTGACCTCCTCAAGGATGATGGGCTCAAGCAGAGCATTGACTGGCCTCTGCTTCTGTCTGAAAGGTTTTGCATCTGGCTTGAGGGGTATAGTATGAGTTATGACAGAAGTGTCATACGTCTTCAGCTCGTCATAAGTCCATGCAATTACATGTATATAATCCTTAAGGGCTTGAGTTATTCCATCTAACTCTTCAGGTGTACAAACCTTACCCAACAAGACATTCTTCTTGTCATAAGCTTGTCCAATATTCACCTGTGAATATTGACCTCCATCTGCCTTAGGCAGATCCTTATGCTTGAGCATATTATCCAGATCAAAGGCTCTTTCTAATTCAATCATACCTTTGGGAATTGTGTTGCCAGGCAACTCTAAAATCTCATCTTCTTCCCAGACATGATCTTCCATACCATTTTCATCTATGATCTGAGCTTCAAATACATCTCTGTTTGATATGAAGTCCAGGATGTGCTGATCATCATCAAACACTTGGAGATTAGTCACATTGTCAGGTACCGAAGGTACTGACACCAATTCTACTGAAAATCTCTTCAGACCAGATATAGATAGTGGTTCCAGTGTACTGGCGGCCTGAGCAAGTGCATCTGCCCTTTGGTTCTGTTCTCTTGGCACGTGAACGATGTTGAAGGCATCAAAGTCTTCAATCAGGTCCCACACATGATGTCTGTAATTTGACAGCTTTCTGTAGTTACAAGAGTAAATTCCCCTTACTTGTCTTACAACTAGTTCTGAATCTCCAAAGACATGCAGGATCTTCACCTTCTTCTTATGGGCAAACAACAGTCCATGAATCAGAGCTTCATACTCTGTGACATTATTAGTGCAGGGGAACTGTAATCTGTAAGCTGCTAAATGGGATTTCCCTGATGGATCAGTAAGGTCAATCCCCACTCCAGAACCTTGCTTAGATTTGGATCCATCAAACCTCAAGATCCAAGGCTTATCTTCAGTAGGACATTTATTTGAACTTTCCTTTTTCTTTGCAGCTTTGGCTGCTGCTCCGCCCGATATCCACCTTAACTTAGGTGTGTCATCTTCAAGCTTCCTCTTTCCTTTATCTGATGAGCCTGATGGCTTTTCTGTTTTCTCTTCAATCCTAGCAGGAGGATGATGCTCAGCACATACAACTGCATGCTTCCTCAAAATGTGTAAGCACAGTGAGCAAGTGGTTTCTGAGTGAGGCGCCTCATGCAGCCTACACCAACTTTTGATTAAAACCTCCTGGGGAGATCTACACTGTTGTGTCATTTTTTTTATTTCTTTGACCAGAAATTCTTCAAACTTCGTCAAGTCACTGCCTTTATCCTCATCAGACAACTCGTAATCCGGTTCCATGAAGCAATCACTACCAGGAGTGATCTTTTCCTTTCTCGCATCATTTGTTTGATTGGACACCAGGATCTCTTCTGTTTTTCGGATATGATCCTCATCAGGATCCGTCGGCTCTTCTGTTCCTTCAGAAGACAAATAAAAATTAGTATCATCATCATCATCAGATGTAGCACTCACCTCGGAATATGATGATGATGCTTCACTATACGTCTGCTCCAGCATGATCATGTCTAAGCATGGTTCGCAAGTCTTTTCCGAGTGTGCTTCTCCATGCAATCTGCACCATCCGTCGATCAAAATATCATTAGCAGGTATATTTAATAATTGACAACATTTTATCTGAGTAGATAAATGCATCTGAAAATCCCTGAAGCGATCTATTTCATTCTCATTATCAGGATCATTATTAGGTTCTACGACTGGCATATCCTCATGATAATCATTATCATGATGATGATGGGCATCAAGCATCAGGACCTCTTCTATTTGGACAGTTTGCGGCCTGATGTGATAAACTCCAGGTTCTACGTTTACATACATGATCTCATTTGTTCTGTTATATTCCGTGATCATATGTTTCATCCTAGGCTCAGCATCAATCCTGATCTGATTAGGTATACCTTTCCATGGCAACCACATGTGACTGAAGTCTGTGGACATGTATCCGTTAAGCGTTTTAGACCAGTCTCGGCTAAGCAACATCCCATATGTATCAGGTATGTCAACTACCTGAATGTCAATGTAATACTGGATCCTAGGATCAGACGCTAGCTGCATGTGAATATGAGTGAGTTCTCCTACGACACTTACTTCTGTCTTGTCCAGTTGAGTGACCTTCTTTAATGATTTAGCAGGATGCAGTCCTAATGCGTTGCAT
Source organism: Cunninghamia lanceolata (assembly GCA_027924645.1). Lineage (NCBI taxonomy): Eukaryota > Viridiplantae > Streptophyta > Pinopsida > Cupressales > Cupressaceae > Cunninghamia > Cunninghamia lanceolata. Next base: position 15,752,264 of record BSBN01000073.1, read on the forward strand.
ATTGACAAAGGCATAACATTAGTTGAGGCTCCTGAATCAACTAAACAGTTGTGTAAATTCTTACTGAACATTCTTATGGTGAGGAGAAACGGAGGTGATTCAGTTTTATCTCTATACAAGGTCATGTGAGAGGTTTCAGCAGCTTGGACTGTGGCTGACACTTTGGGCTTGACAGTGCTATCTTTAGCAGTATGATCTCTGCTATTGGATTGACTCGAAAGGTGATTATCCTCTTTAGAAGCAGGATCATCCAGCGACTTCATGAATGCCCTTTTGATGGCAGGAGTTTTCAGTAACTCAGATAGGGACAGGCTGATCTTGATTTTCTTCATTTCATCAGCCAAATAGCTGACTAACTTGTCAGACTCATGAGGTGCATTTGCAACTTTTGTTACTGTGTTTTGAGGAGACAAGTACTGAGCATTCACCTTAGGGAAACCAGGGTTATTGCTAGCCTTAGGATCAGGAGGTGTGTTGAAGTTATTTGGAGGTAGAGATGATGTCAATGGACCGGCAGGTCTGTTGGCATTACTCCTCAGGTTATAATTGTGCTTACCAGGGTATTGCTGCTGGTACGCATGTACTTCCTCATGCTCTCTTGTAGGTTCATTTTCATCCTCAAAAGGGAAGACATAATTTGCTTCAAAGGTTAAGGCAGATTCTTCACAGGTCTGATTATAATCCTGATGAGGCTGATTAGTGTAGGTTTCCAGCACAAAAGCTGAATCATATCCACAAGGAACTATTTCATTTCCTTCTGCCTGAGGTGGATTTCCAGAAGTATTAGACACTTCAGTCTGAAAGATGCTGGCAGCAATCCTAAATTGTGGACAATCTAATTCTGCATGTGCATTGGTATTGTGAATCCTGCACCAATTGGTAAGGGCTGCTTCAGCAAGATTGACTCTAGTAGTCTGTTTGGCTTCACCAGGAGGCTGATTGTCTAGGGGTGATGGTAATGAACCATTATTTGGCCTGGAGTTCCACACTCTGGGCTGCCTAGGAGGATTATTGTTATTTGCAGCACTACTGTTGAAGTTATTGTTGTATCCTCTGTCAGGGTAATTTGGTCTGTCATTGGAATAACTCCTATTCTGACCTGACTGTGAATAAAACCCTTGATTTCTCAAGTGTGTCACTTCTGTGGTGAGTTTTCTCAACTGAGCAGCAATTTCTTTGATTTCCTCTTTCTCCTCTTGAGCTTTGGCCACTACATTTTCAGTCTGAGGCTGGAAAAAGGAAGATCCATGGTTATTATGAGGTAGATCTGTACCCTGAGGTGTCTGAATATGTGCAGGATATTGTGGCAATTGGCCATTTCCATTAGGAGGAGGCATGATACTCAATGGAGGTACTTGCAAAGGTGCAGGCATGATTGCTGGGGGCATCACTGCTCCATTTGGATATTGTGCAGGATATTGCGAAGGATAAGCTGCAGGATACTGTGCTGGATATTGTGACTGCATGCCAGGCAAAGCAGGGAATGCTATATTTGGAGTAGGAGCAGGTATCAGCTGTTGATTTACCTTGATAGCTTCTTGAAAAGCTCCTGTCAATGTGGTGATCGCAGGATGTGTTCTCCTGATGAACATGGCGGTTAATGGATCCAGGGCTGAATAATAAATACTTCTAGCAGCATCATCAGCCACCACATATGGGGTAACTAGCTTGGACAACATTTTCTGGAACCTAGCATTGAAATTTGCAATAGGTTCATGCTCAAATCTCTTGATTGTGGCAAACAGGTGGTAATTCATGGATGGATCAATAGGGACCTTGAATCTGTCAAGAAAGGCCTTCTCTAAGACAGCCCACGAACCTACAGAAGATTGACCAAGACTGATGAACCAATTATAAGCCTCTTCCCCTAAGGAAAAAGGGAATAATCTGCACACCACATCCTGATGCTCAATTCTGGCTCTGCAGCAAGCTTCTTTAAACGTCCTGATATGATCATCCGCATCCTGGTAAGGATGGTATTTTGGACAAAGCTTGTCCGGATACTTTGGTAACTCATGATACGCAGTAAAGGTCAATGGTGATTCGGCTGCAAAGAACGACATTGCAACCTGAAGGGGCTGAACTGGTGGTGCAGTTGGCTGAGGTTGGACTAAAGGTATACCCTGAGGTTGAACAGGAGGTGTCACTGGTATACCTGAAGGTATTTGCAAACCAACAGGAGTTATAGGGGGAGGTCCTGGTGAAGCTCTGGACGTACTAGACTCTGGAGTATGGTGAACGTCTACAGTCTTAGGTCTAAAACCTCTAACAGGCAATTCTTCGAAAATTTCACTATGTCTAGACCTGGTATTTATCCTGTGAGCCAGGATTTCTCGATTTGGAGGCCAATTAGCTGAAACTTTGCAAATATTGGCTGGATTCCACCGGACGAGGTGATATTTGCGGTCAACTTGCAAATCAGACTGAATATTTACGCGATATTTGCGAAGATACTGCAAATATGACAGGATATTGGGATATTCCGACCAGTAGCACCAGATCTCACGTGTCTAAGGCTCAAATCCTCAAAGCTTGAACAAATTTATGCATCTTTGGCCAATATTTAGTGAATTTAAAGAAATCTACTGTAAAGCTTGCAATATTTATGTGAAATTTGGAAATCTTTACACAGAATGTGCAAATACAAACTTGTCGCAGCAAATATTTATGCAATTTGATGAAATTCACAAATGATCTGAAGTTACCTTACTCTGAGCGTCATCAAACCTGAAAGTACTGATGATGAACATGATCTTCTGGGCTCTGCCCTCCTTCTAGCGCCAATTTATGTTGGTCATGATGTTATTCATTCACAAACATAGAATAAAAGTTACACAACAACCTTTACTCATCTTGAAAGATACGATGAATTCAAAGAATTCATGATCCCAAGTCTCCGTTGATTAGGTCTTAATCTACTGACGTTACTCAGTGGTTGATGTGTGTTGCTATTTTCCATTCAGGGGCCTTACGTGTTTCTGCACTGTTCATCATCATCATCTTCAAATGTCCTGCTCTGGATGTTCGCTCTGCATAAGTCTCCAACAATTCTACCTCTGCACTGTAAATTTAGTCAAATAATGTGCATACAGGCTGATATTTGCATGATTTCTACCATTATTTATGATTCTTTGCATGATATTTTCAATACTACATGCATTTAACCAAATATGCTAAGGATCTTCAGTTACCTACGGGATTTCAGCATATTTCACTGTTTCTGCTTGTTATTTATCATGATTTGCAGTTATGGTGATGAATTAATGAAATTGAAAAAAGGAAAAGGGTTAGAGAGTGAGATTCCTAAAATTACTGGACTTAGATCACTGATTCACATACAAGCTCCCATACTTGCAATGAAAAGAAGGAAAACTAGAAATCATACTTCACCAGGACATTCCACAAATCCGCATGATCTAGTGCAAAGCTTCAAAGGAAAGTTGACAACAACATGTAATGAAATGAAAGCGCTTCCAGTTGAACACAACATTCACCAGTACATATCCAGAAATCAACAGAAGATTACGTAAAATTTACAATCAGGATGTAATCTGGAACTTCATATTCATTCAGTATGCTCAAGAACAGGTACATTTACAGTGATCTGAAGAAAGAACCTTGACATTTCAACAATTCTATCTTCATTAGTCTCAGTAATCCGATCTCCTAACTTATTCTACAGTAATTGACTCTTTGCGCCAGATGCGTCTGTGTATTCTAATGTATTTCTCTCTTTTAATGACAAGCTCTGGCTCTTATATAGAACAACTGCCAGAAAACAGTTACAATGATCCAAGGATCAGGATCTCCTCACAACAAACAACGGCCCAGATGAAAAGCACATGCTTCATCAGTTGGCAAATGTACAGCTGGCACAGAATATTCCAGCATCTTCGACTTGATTCGGCCTCCAGCTGGCGAACAGCATATTTGACAATATCCTCTTCATGTCTGGTCCATGTTGACTCCATGCGCAACTTTGTAATGCTCAGCTTCAGCAGCATCATCATGATCTCAACGCTCAGCTTCAGCAGCATCATGACTTCAATGTTCAGCTTCAGCAGCATCATGACTTCAATGTTCAGCTTCAGCAGCATCATGATGATTTCCTGCAAGTAAACAGACAAACATAAGGTTCATCATCATCATGATAAACAACAGGAAGTAAACACTTTATTAAACATACCTCCCCATGTGCAGCTACAGGCAATCAAGCTCTACCTGTGAAAAATATGCACTAAATGCATAAACAGCATGAAAACAACCAGGTCAACCCTCGTTGACCAAAATCAGGCAGTCGGCCCTTTCAAATTTCCATCGCTTCATGTTTTTGCCCATTCTCTTGTATATCGGGCTCGAAATATGATGATGATGATCTCAAATTATACAAAGAAATAATCGCCTTTCAACCATCCTTAGAATCCGGCTTTGCATCATCATCATATTTGCATCGGCGTGACTACATACGATCAGGGTGACAATTTTACCTTAGGCCGACGGCAACAGTTATACCGACGCCAAAAATCATGATGATGACCAACTATATATACTCAAAGTGGCCGCAAGATATCACAAAATATGATGATCCTCCTTTCCTAATGCTCTGATGGAAAGTACATCAGGATGTTTTGTTCTTGCACATTCGGGAAAGAAAGACATCGTCATCATCATCATGATGAAGACAAACAGGAGGACTTGGAAAATGATCCTGCCGCTGAGGAAAATCATGATGACGTCATCGTCATCATCAGGCTTCGTTAAAATGCAAAGGGATGACGTCACCGTCATGTTTCGTTAAGATCAGGAGGTAAATGGAATATCGGGTTCTCTCTAAGGAAGATGATCAGGTGGATGAAAGCAATACGACCCTTTTTCGGCCAAGGCAATCCGCTCGAAAGGTCAGGATGATGAACATCATCATCATCATATACGCACTGGGTGATCAAAAATATGATCCTGCCGAAAGTCCTGATGACGTCATCAGGATATCCGGGGCTTGTGTTAATCTTCGAAGATGACGTCATCGTCATCATCATACTGGTGAAAAGGGTCATGCCTTGGAAAATATCCTGCCGAAGGACAAAGGTGATGGTGACGTCATCGTCATCATCATATTTGCAAAAGGTTATACTCGTCGGCAGGATGATATTACGAACTGTTGGGAGAGACGAACAAGATCATGATGATCTTGTTCAACATGACTTAAGAAACGAAAATCACCCTCCGCTTCGAAAGATAAGGTGATCATCATGATCATGCAAAAGGAGGTCAGGAGGATATTAGGAAATGTCGGGTCTCGAAATATCATGATGATGTTGATCACCAAGACTTGGTCGTGCGCGCGCAAATTATGCAGATGGCAGATTTCTCTAAGTAAGGTGATATTATAATATCAGCATGATATTATAATATGCTCGCGATGTTGGAATATCATGATGCTCGCGATGTGAGAATATCATGATGCTGATGATGTTAGAATATCATGATGCTCGCTTGACGGGCAAAACACACTAGCATTTAAGATTGATGTCCGGATGTTTCGGGACTGCATGATATTCACCGGGTGATAGAGTAAGATCATGATGATGACCTTTGGCGATATAAAAGACCGCCTGACGGGAAAAGATTACTACGACTTAAACTTGACGTCCGGATGTTTCGACGTCAGGATATTATCGGGGGGCTTTTCAAGTATCATGATGATGATGTTCATATAGCAATTATCAGGTTTGACCAAAACTTTGACTGCTCACAACTCCCTCATATGGACGAATTTTCAAGTGATGCAAAAGGCAAACCTGCATGAAATTTCAAGCTCTTTCTAACCATGAAGTTATAGAAACAAAATATGAACTTTGACAAACTAACCTCATGATGATGACCTACCTCATCCTGACCTTCATGATGATGATGCACCTGACTTAATTTTTACCAAAACCGCCAGAAACAGACAACACAAGCCAAAACAAAAGCTGGGTCCCTGTTTTGCCAAGTCAAAATGGGGCGTGTTGTGTAACCACACAACAGTGCCCAAAAGAAGATAACCCAAACTTCTAAGTGGAATTAATTGATCTGCCTTATGAGGGCCCTAGAGCTTGGGAGACTTTTTATGTGAAAGAAAAAGAGTATGACCCTAAATTGAAGATGACTTAGGGTTTGAGGAGAGCATTGAAAAGAAAATATTGGAGCGTAGAGAAAATTGAGGCCTATTGGAAATATTGACAAGAAATATCTGAGATTACCCATACATTTGGAGATGTAGACACAGATGAGACATGGGAATCAATATGGGATGAATGGCATCTGTCTCTAGTTTCAAGCCCTGATACAAGCAGAATTCAGAGGGGTGGTGAAGGGGCAGCTAAAGAAATAGAGGAGGCTACTCGAGCACAAGAAATCAGAGAAGTATCTTCAACTGACCCTAGATCTCCATGGCCTCAATCCCTTAGTACCCTTGAAAAATAGAAAGGGGTCGTGTCATCGCCATCTCTTGGGACCCATATAGCTTTGGCATCTGGGGGTTCTAGAATGGCCCCTTTGCAACAAGTAGTGGTTGTGAATATTGAAGAAGAAGAAACAGAGGACACAACAAAGAGGCCTCGGAAGATAAGAAGATTGAATATTGAAGAAGAGGAGGAAGAAGCACCTATACCCTAGCAACAGTAGGCTCCAATCATCTCACTAGCCATTCAAGTAAGTACTGCTTCTCTCTTTTCTCCTATCTCTCTTTCTTCTCATTTAGGAGTGGCACCCCAAAGTCCCCAAGTTTCTACATCTCCTGCCACTTCTGTTGTGCTATCACAGACGTTTTCATCACCTGTTAGTGCACCGACCATGTCTTCACAGGCCATAACCTTACCATTGTTTTCACCATCTGTACCCAAGCTAGTCTCACCCCAAATTTCCCCTAGCCAACAACTATATGCTATTCCTTATGGCCTACCTCAGGGTCACCCCTTTGCTAGAGGATATATTGCATCTCCTCCTACCTTCCAAGTTCAAACAGATATAGCAAGAAAGGCCAGAGAGGCCAGAATGATAAAGAAGAGAAAGAAAGAGAACAAAAGCCCTACAGTGGGTCATATGAAATCTCTCTTTAACCCTATTCAATAGTATTTGATTGTGACACATTTGTCTCCAACTGTGGTAAAGCCAAATGAGCAAATGTAACCATAAGATTATGCAATGAATGTAGTGGCCATGGATATGTCTCTCTTCAGGCCATAGGACTGGGTTGAGATAATGAATGAGACTGCAACTGTAGTTGCTACTGACTATCTAAAAGCGTCCAAGAAACTACAAAAGGTGGAAGCTGATTTGGGCTAGGAAAGGTGAATAGCAGCAACCTCACCCAGGAGATACAATCTAAAATAAATGAGATTGATAATTTGAACAAACAGTTACAGACCATTGTTTCATTGCAAATTCATTAGGCCACATAGGCTTAGGTTGCTTCTCTAAAGACTGAGTTGGCACAGGAAAAGGTTGTAGTTGCTATTTTAAGACAAGAGAAGGCTACTGTAGAAAAAAGATATCAGGACAAATTGCAAGAAGCAACACAGTTGCAACAAAAATTATTGAGGGAGCAAAATGCCAATGTGCAGCTCAAGCATAGTTCATGGCTAAGTAGCAGAAAACAAAACAGCTAACAATTGAGTTGGCTAATAGACCACAGAATGCAGGAGTTCTAAATCTGGTAAAAGAGTTGTATGTTTCAGTGTGGAAAAGAATCTCTGAGGAGATTATACAGCTCAAGCCATCTTTGACCTTTCTATTAAATGCTCAGTAGCTGTGTGAGAAAGTGGAATCTTTTGTGCAAGCCACTTTATCTACTATTTCACTAAGGGTTTCTGACTCTCAGCTTTTGTTGAGAAAGTTGTATGACACAACATATGAGGCATTATTAGCAGCGGGTATTGATGATAGAATGATTGCTGCTAAGAAGGTCAATGAAGTTTTGAGTTGCAATTCTGTAGCTACAAATTGTCAAGAGCTCCTAGATATTGTGAAGGAAGGAGTAAAAAATATGAAGAAACACATTGAAGATTTGGTGCACCTGGGACTTCCTTCACCTTTCCCAGATGGTAACACAGTATTGATGATAGATGAAATAAAGGCCCTTCTTTCCACAAAATAGAATGATCAGACAATTTTTCAAGGTTTGAGTGATTCATCAACAATGGGGGAAGTTGAAGCTGTGTTGATACCTATGGCCCAGCTACAATTTAAATTGAAAGATGTACAAATTTTGCAATCATTCTCCCATAAAGATATAATCAATCTTGATTTTTCTTTTCAAGATTTGCAGAGCAGGTAGGGGCTATCAGATTTAGAATGGTCTGTATATCAGATGGCATTGTAAAATCTATAATTTGAGTTTTCATTTTAGTAAAAATATCTTTTTGTAAATTTTGGGTTCTTTTAGAGTAGGCTCAAAAGCCCTGGTGGTCGCCAAGAACTGTAGAGTAACTCTACATTTTGTTTCAGTTTCAGCAATGTTGTGATATATGTTACAATGGCTTATTATATTTGTGATTGTGTATGTTTTTTTACGCGGGTCTCGCCAAGTGTGAAAGCTACAACAAAGGAACAAGCATCAAGTTTTATGCTAAAGTTTCTGTGTGTTACTTTATTTTTGTTGTGGAGTGCGCCACGTATTGGGTAGCATCTTTTGTTGCAGTTTTATAGTGTCGTGGGCTTCACCACATGTTGCTAGCGGAAGCAGATTCAAAAAATTTCTTTTGTTGCTATATGCTTGCAGAAGTTACCGCATGTCTTTTTGAGCTTTATGTTGATGGTGTCATGTGCGTCTTCTTTTTCGACGCTTGTTAGTATTGGCATATATATATGGTGGGCCATAGTTCAAAGACATAGTTTCAAGCTTGTGGGAGGCACCACGTGGTGATAGTGGAGAAAGGTTTTCTTTATTTGTAATGCTCTTAGAGTGAAGGCATTTTGATTCATAGTTGCAGCAGAACGCAACAAGTGTCATCTTTTGAAGGATCCTTCAAAAGTTTCATAAGTTTCAACTAAGTTGTCAGAGGCTATCACGTGTCTAGCTTGTTTGCTAATGGAGGGCACCATCTATCCCAGTTTATTTTCTTGTGTGGGTAATAAGTAATGAATGCGGTGGGTTTCATTGATATTGTGTCTCAGTTTCTAAGTAAATTGGGTGGTGATAGATGTAACAGCACTAAGGCGCCTGAGTATAAAGACACAATTTTTAAGTGCTCAGCAGGTAGGACACGTATCATGTTCAAGGCAAGGTGGAGTGCGACAAGTGGTTGTTTCTTGTGAGTTTCTTTGAAGGTAAAAGAGTTTCTAAGTATACGCGGATGCTACCATGTGTCACAATTTCTTTTGAGCAATGAGCCCATGGGTGTCGCCATTTGTCTTAACTGTGATACAGTTAGAGTGCCACATATAATTACACCACAACCAATAAGCATGTGGGAAGGATAGCAGTTGTAGATTCAGAAGATCGTAACTGTCATGCACTTTCAAGAATCTTCAATTCTATTTGGCCGTTGAAGATTTGGGTTGTTACAGGCAATCTTGGGTCAAGTCTGTGATTATAAATATGTAGAAATTGTAATAGATAGAATGATGGAATTTGGACAAGAGATCTAATTTTGACAAGTTTTATCAAGAATTCAGAGACTTTGTTGTGACTAGATTATATCATTTTACCTTAATTTTGTTGTTTTGATAAGAAGGTTACTATACATGTACATGTTTCTGTGTCTTTTATGTTGCTGGAAGATTAATGAGAAAACTCTATTCTATACCTTAGTTGATATTATCTGTGTCTTTGTAAAGTTGTCTGGTTATAATCATTTGACAGTATTCATTTATATATGTTTATATGGATCATGCAATATCTTCTCTTTAATATAACTGTATCTTGAGAATTGGTTCACTATGCTAAAATTGAAGGAATACTTTTCGCTTAGGTGCATCACCATAGTTTAGTTTTGTTTATTGTATCTGTAATCATGTTTATCTCTTTCCCTTTACTCAAAACCCAATTAAAATAGGAAGAGCCAACTTCTTTAAAATCTAGAGGTTGTTTCAAGTAGCAAGTCCCACATTCTTGAAACTTCCCTTGTTGGTGTTGGAACCTGCACAATTTTATACATCAACACAATTCATAGAAGGTTTACATAAATGTTAACTAAACTATCTTAAGTTCATACTTAATAGTCTTCAACTGTCTCAACACAAAATACAGAAAGTTAATCCTTATCGACAGACTCATATAGTCACCTTCATTAATAAGTTAAACAGTCTTAAATTTGCTATTCGTTTACCTCATAGATTTCTAATACAAGCACTGAGGAATACCTAGAATATACAAACTTGAACTAGCTAAGATGGAAAATGATTACAAAGTCAACACCTCTGGACTATGAATGTGCCTAAGTCACAGCTACTATTTTCTAATCTAACACCTTTTATTCTCCTTCTGTATCCTCTACAAGTTCTAAAACCCCTGCTTAAAATGAAACAACCATGACTCATTTAAGTTGTTGGTCATAATAATAGAGGTACAACTCCTACTGAGTTGACTTGCCTCCCTCCTCTATGTTTGGTTACAACTTCCTAACAATCTATACCTTAAAACAAAATTGAAGTCCATTTTATATGCATACATCCTACATGTCGATGGGAATTACTGCTCCACAACTGGATGGTTGTGGCGGTTTAAAGACCATAGTCCACCTTCTAAGATGTGACCGACACCTCTCTAAAACACAACTGATCATTAAATGATTCTCAATGAGTGGTTCGTTCTACCACCAACACTATTGAGAACTCTTCTATAATTAAGCCTTCGGCTTACTCAATATTAAACCATCGACTCAATAGAAAGTATTCTCCTCATTCAATGATAAGGCATCAATATATAATAAATATTGATTACATCAATTATAATTATCATAACATCACCTATTGCATTGGATCAATATAGTTTATTAAATAATAAGATATTATTAAACCAAGGTTTATGGATATTATGATCGGGTTGAGCTTGTCTCCCCATCATAATCCATTGACGATAATCGTATATCAATGACTTTGACAAAAATGTCTTATTGTTTATGAATAATTTATAAGACATCAAATATCTTAATAGTTGTAATAAGACTATCATTTGATGACAAAAATGTCGTGATATTTATGTTAAACATAAATAGTTATAAATCAATCTCAAACAATGTCATTAATGTTATTAACAACTAAGATGGCTTAGAAAGATTTGAAACAATATCAACTACCTGTCGATTAAGTTCAGAAGTAAACTGACAAGACAAAGCTTACCTCTCATGACACCATAGTTCACATTTTCAGTAAACACTTTATACTCAATTTGGCAAATAAATCACTCATAACCCGAGGTCTATCTCTCTCCCCTAGAAAGATACTCTCTCTCTCTCTTTTCCCAGAGAGTCATCTGATAACCTATAATCCTATTTCACTTGTCATCAAACAATATATGATCAGTGCATCATTATTCAATTAATTTCAACTAATAAATCAAACATTAAATCAATAATAACATAATCATTTCTATGATTCCAATAAATGACATTCAATAAAATCCATGTTTTTCCTTGTCATCAATGTAAACATCATAATCAATTTACTTATATCGAAGTAAAAAGTAAAAGTATAGCAAGACAAAAATTGGGGATGTGACATATCCTTCCCCTAAAGATTCATCGTCCTTGATGATATAAGGTATCAAAAGTAACTAAAAAAAAAACAAGTTCATTGTTTTCCACTAGCAACATTATTAAATAAATAAGGAACTTTTGATAGAATTCATGGTAATCCTCCCATATAGCATTTTCCTTAGCATATTGGTCCCGTTGGACCTTACATTGCAAGACCTCTTTGTTATGCAAGCGTAGCTTGCACATTTCTAACACCTTGAGTGGCTTGATCATGACCACCCCTGGGTATTGCATCTGTAAAGAATTCCAAGTCAAAATATGATTATTACCTGGAACATATTTCTTCAAATAAGACACATGAAAAAAATTGTGCATTCTAGATAAGACTAGTGGTAGAGCAATTCTGTAGGCAACCAGATTGACTACTTCAAGTACTTCAAAGGGTCCCACATATTGAGGGGCCAACTTAGAAAATTTCCCAAACTTAATAGAACTCTTCTGAGGTTTAACTCTCAAAAAAACTTTTTCTCCAATAGAAAATTGCCTTGGAACACGCTTTGCATCCGTGTAGCTCTTTTGCCTACCATTGGCTTCTGCCAATCTTTTTCTGATTAGCTTAACTTTCTCTTCCATTTTAGCTAGCATTTTTGGCCCAATGCTAATCCTATCCTCTAGCTTATCTCAGCTTATAGGAGTTTGACATCTTCTTCCATACAATGCTTCAAATGGCAACATCTTAATAGCAGAATGATAGGAATTATTATAAGTAAATTCCACAAGTGGTAAGTATTCTTCCCACTTATATTGCTGATCCATGCAATACATTCACAACTAATCTTCCAAGACTTGGTTAACTCTCTTAGTTTTCCCATCGGTTTCAAGATGGTAAGTTGTACTCACATTAAGTTTAGTCCCTAGTGTAGAAAACAAAGTTTGCCAAAACCTTGATGTTATACACGCATCTCTATCCAAGATAATCTTTTCAGGGAAACCATGCAATCTAGACACCTCTTGCAAAAATTTACGAGCTAGCACAGGTGCTCCATCAGTCAAATTCCTTGGTATGAAATGTGCTACCTTTGTGAGCTTATCAACCACCACTAAAATGGCATCATGTCTATTTCTTGACATAGGAAGACCTTGAACAAAATCCATACTTATAACTTGCCATTTCCACTCCGGTACATCATGTGGATATAACAATCTTGTGGGGTGATGATGCTCTTCCTTTACCCTTTGACATTCTAAACAACTTGCTACAAATCTTGCAGCATCATTCTTCATTCCTTTCTAGAAATAAAGAGGTTTAACATCTGCTAGAAGTTTGGTCACTCCTGGATGTCCTGAATATGGTGTAGTATGAACTTCTTTCATACTAAATCCCTCAATCTAGCTAAATCAAGTACATAAATTCTATTTTTATACCTCAATAGTCCATCTGACTCAAACAGAAATCCATCATACCTTGGATCTTTAGGATTATCTTTCAGAGCCTACTTAACCTGCTCATAAAACTCATCATCAGATAAATTTTGCAATACCAAATCCTTGAAATTTTCACGAATAGAAATAATAGAAGCTATATGTCTTCTATGACTCATAGCATCAACTACTCTATTCTCTTTTCCTTTGATGTAGTTCATCTGAAAGTCATAGTCAGATATCAATTCTAACCATCTCATTTGTCATGCATTCAAATACAGTTGTGAGAAAATATACTTAAGACTTTGATGATCTTATTTAAGTACAAAAGTCTTCCCAACAGATAATGTCTCCACATCTGTAAGGCATAAGTTATAGCTGCCAATTCCAAATCATGCAGTGCATAATTTTTCTCATAGGATTTCAATTTCCTAGATTTAGATGCTATAACTCTTCCATCTTGCATAAGCACTCCTAATCCTTCTCCCGAGGCATCTATAATTACCTCAAATTGTACTTCGGGGTCAAGAACTTTCAAGATTAGAGCTATAGTTAACTTTTCCTTTAAGAGATCAAATGCTTCCTGACATTTGTCTGTCCATTCAAATCTCTTTCCTTTCCTCTACAGGGAAGTGATTGGACTAGCAATACTGGAGAAATTTAGAACAAACTTTCTATAATAGCCTACCAGGCCCATGAAACTACACACCTCATGTATGTTTGTTGGTATAGGCCAATCTAGAATAGCTAGGATTTTTGCAAGATCAACAGATATTCCATTATCTGATATGATATGACCTAAGTATTGAACCTCCTTCTGAAAGAATGTGCACTTAGATAGCTTCCCAAATAACTTATGTTCTCTTAACCTCTGTAGAACTATTTGCAAGTGCCAATGATGTTATTCCTCATTCTTAGAATAAATGAGTATATCATCCAAAAATACTAAAACAAACTTATCCAAACAATATATGAATATACTATTCATGAGATTCATGAATGCAATAGGAGCATTTGTCAAACTAAATGGTATCATTGTGAACTCATGGTGTCCATATCTGGTTCTAAAAGTTGTCTTATGAATATCTTCATCTTTCAATATTAACTGATGATAGCCTGATCACAAATCAATCTTTGAAAACATAGCAGCTTCATGCATCTGATCAAAAAGATCATCAATACGCAGTAAAGGATATTTGTTCTTTACCATTGCTTTATTAAGCATACGATAATCTATACACAAATGAAGGGTTCCATCCTTCTTGTTAACAAAAATAACTGGTGCACCCTAGGGTGAAACACTGGGTCTGATTAAACCTTTTGCCAACAATTCTTGTAATTGTGCTTTCAATTCCATTAACTCAGTTGTCATCATACAATAGGGTGCTTTTGATTAAGGCTCAGATCCTGGTTTAATATCAATAGAAAAATCAAACACCCTCTTGGGAGGTAATCATAGAAGTTCTTCTAGAAACACATCCTAAAATTCCTAAAGAATAGGATACTTTTCCCCAAAAGATAAACTAGGTTTTTCTACCCCTTCTTCCACTCGTTCCATTTTGACTGCGAACAACTGACAACCTTTCCTTCTAGCCCTTTTTAATTGCTTAGCAGAGATAGTCCTAATTTTAACTTCTCTTTGAATCCCTTGGAAATGGGTCAGATTTCCCAAATCATCTAAGCATTCAATTATTTTTGAAAAATAGTTAACCTTAGCTCTATGTTTCCATAACCAATTCATTCCTAGGATCACATCATAGGAGCCTAAGGGGGCTACATACATATTTACTTCAGTTGAGAAACTAGAAAGGTCAACTTTGGCTTCAAACAAACATTGCTCTACCTGAGCCTTAGATTGGTTAGCATATTCTATTGACCACAGTTTAGACATGTAACCAACTTTTCTAGAAAATTTACTTAAAATTCTAGGAGAAACTAAATTTTTAATGGCTCATGTATCAATCAAAATAGATATGGGGACTCCAAACAAAATACATGTCATCTCAATGGGTGTGATTTGATACTTTGCTTGAGGATTGTCGAGGGATGCTTGAATCCTTTGCTGGAATGCTTCTTGCTAAGTAGGTAATGTAGTACCTCTTTGTTGACCATTTTGATTCTTATTTGGGCAACAATTTTCATAGTGGTCATCCCCACAAGTAAAGCATCCTCCAATGGGTCCTTTCTTATCTGAAGTCTTCCCATTGTTATCCTCATTTCTTTTATAGTTGCCATTCTTTTTCTCATTTCCAGATCCACCTTTGTTCTTTTGAGGTCCTTTATCTTTTCTCTTGTTATCATAACTCTTTTCATATCTTTTCTTATAGGGTTGATTGTTAGGAGTTTCATTAAATCTCTTGCGTCTTCTATCATGATAAGCCAAGATGGATTTCAGCTTTTGCTCTTGCTTGATTGCCTTCTTGTACACTTGATCCATTGTAGTGGAACCATGTACATCCACTGCACCACCAATTTGAGCATTTAAGCCCATGATGAATTTTTTGATCCTGAATCTCTCATCCTTTTGATACTATGGAACATACTTCAAGAGTTGAGTGAGTTTTTCCCCATATTCTACCACTATCATATCTCCTTATCGAAGATTCTGAAAATCGGTAAGTTTCTGATCAAAATAGAGTTACGGTAACCACCTCTTATGAAAGAGTTCCACGAACTCATCCCAAATTACCCTTAGAGAGCTTAAATCCAATTCCATCTTTTTATTCATCCACCAAGTGGACTCTTCTCTTTCCAGTTGGAATGCTCCCCATAATGCCTTGGTCGCCTCCAAGTAATTTCTTATCTCGAAGTACTTTTCCATCTCTATTAACCAAGCTTCTGCAGCATCTCCGATTTATGTCCCATCAAATTTTGGTGGAACAACCTTCTTCATATCCTTTGAAAACTCCAAGGTCAATCTATCCCTTGCCTCTTTATGAGGTTCAGTACTCTTACTTTTAGCTTCATGATTTTCTCCATTTTTACCATGAAAGTTTTCACCTCCTCCCTCAATGTTCCCTTTGTCATCCACTTTCTTCTCCAAATCACCCAATCTTTTCTTGGTTTCCTCAAGCATGGTTATGATTTGGTCCAACTTATTATTTAGTGGGTGGTTTTCCTCTTCACTTTCTCCTTGTTTAATTCTTGTCCACACCATGTTTATCAATTTCTCACACCTGAGAATATTGAGTTATCCATTAGTTCTAGATTATAATGTAACCCATTAAATCTAAACATAATACTCAATTTAAACATTAGTTTGGCACAAAAACAACTCTCATTATTTATTTCATTTCAAAAGTAAAGAGTTTTCTTCTGTAATACAAGATATGACTTCAAAAGTCATGCTCAAGAGGAGTATATCCATCAGACTCATTTTCAGATACATATTCTCAAGGTATATAACCCTCTAAATCACTATTGTACCTAACTTCTATGATCTCAACAGTTGTGGGTATGCGGTGATCTCACCTAACCAAAGTTATTTCCTCATCTTTAACCCTTTCCAAGTACTCCTTTTTCACTCGCTTGATTTGAGTTAAGGCAGTCACTAGATTTTCAGTATCACTCAACCAAATATCACTCTTGTCATTGGTCCCTCAAAGGTTTTGATAATGGCCTCACATTCTCTTTTAGCTTTAAGGAAATGTTGGCTCGAATTAACAGACTTTCTTGCTATCTTCTTAAAACGCACCATCCTGGCATAGAAATTTTCAAACATTAACTAATTGCATAATATTGACTATAGGTAAGCATAGTGGTCTCATAAGCCCTAGTGCTGAACCTGGTAGCTCTGATACCATATGTAACATCCAAATTCTAAAACATAGTGAGAACCTTAAAATTTACCATAGAGTAACTCAACAAGGTAAAAATGAGATAGAGAAAATTTTTCTTTTTATTCAACAAATAATCAAGTAACTACATTTACAAGATTTCATTTACAATATATCATAAACCATAATGTCTTTCTCATTTGTAATGTTTTATAATTGTAAATCAATTACATATACAAATTTTAGAATAAATACTGCTTCTAAATATCTGACATCTTTATCACAAGTCTTGGCATGTTTCCTGCTTGGAGAGAGAGCATCTTTCCAGTTATTTACCTCTAACCACAGACCGACGGTCTCCCACACATCTTCCACATAAGAAGTGGCCCTACCCTTCTCGAGAGATATAGACCAAAGGTGACCAATGGTAATTTTCCTTTCCTAAGTACTTAGTGTTGTATTCTACTCAACTCTATCAACCATACAACCCTAGATACCCTCTAGCTAAGTATGATTTCCGATAGGATGAGCAATCTGAATATAGTGAATCGACAATGCATGCAAGAAACAAATGCATTACTTTGGCCAAAGTTTTTAATTTCAATAATGTTCATAAGAACATAGTCATTGTGTTCACCCACCCCTACTCGACTTGGATAATGTCTTATTCCCACAGTTTATAACTCTTATCAACCTTATTCATGCCTTAGTTTAAACTAAGAGTCACAATAATAATACCTTATGACTTGAGTAAGTCTATATGACTTAACCATTCAATTGATTGATAGTTGATTCTAGGTTTACCTCAATAATCCTTGTTAATATGATATAACCATATACCCATATCCTATATTTAGGAGTTCTAGAATCGATAATAACCCTTGATTTACTTAATCAAATTTAACAATACTATAATTTTCAAATAATAATATCTCATATACAAAGGAATCATTAAGTAACCTTGATAACAAACATAACCTAGTATAAATATCCCTACTAGGTCTTTCTCTAGTATACTTATCCTACTCTATTTTATTCGATCTTTTTATATAATAAAGATAATTAGTCTTAAATTAAAATCTCATAAAACCTTATTCCATTTTCCCTAATGACTCTAAGTTACTATCATTTGACATGATACAAAAGTTTAATAACGAATTGAATAAGTTTGAAACTCTTGGTTAAATAACATTATCAGTTATGCCTATATAAATAACCTTTACAAGACAAATGTTAAATCATTCTAACCTTATTACTATATGGTTCAAAATAAAAACATGGTTCATCCATTCGAGAGCATATGATTAAATCTCAATCTCTTAATAGATTGACTTCAAACCTAAATCAATAAGAAGACTATCTACTCAAGCTCACGACTATACACTTATCTTTCATTCAATGGTGTGGTATATTCGATGATTTATAAAAACTAAGAAGGTAGTTGACCCTGTCTACTTATAACAGTTTACTCACTGGTATGACAAGTTTTTAACCAATAACATTTGATTTCTCCATCGACTACAGGAAAATAGTTCATAGAAGTTTTAAATAAATGTTAACTGAACTATCTTAAGTTGATACTTAATAGTCTTCTATTGTCTCAACACAATGCAGAAAATTAATCCCTATCAGCGGACTCATATAGTCACCTTCATCACTAACTTAAATAGTCTTAAATTTTCTATTCGTTTACCTCATGGATTTCTAATAAAAGCACTATAGAATACCTGGACTATACAGACTTGAACCGACTGAGATGGAAAATGATTACAGAGTCAATGCCTCTGGACTATGAATGCGCCTAAGTCATAGCTACTATTTTCTAATCTGACACCTTCTGTTCACCTTCTGTATCCTCTACAAGTTCTAAAACCCCTACTTAAATTGAAACAACCATGACTCATTTAAGTCATTGGTCATAATGACAGAGGCATGACTCCTACTGAGTCACCTCACCTCCCTCCTCCTCTACGTTCGGTTACAAATTCCTAACAGTCTATACCTTAAAACAAAACTGAAGTCCATTTTATATGCGTACATCCCACATGTCGATGGGAATTACTGCTCCACGACTCGACGGTTGTGGTCATTTAAAGACCACAGTCCACCTTCTAAGATGTGACCGACACCTCTCTAAAACACAACTGATCATTAAATGATTCTCAATGAGTGGTTCATTCTACTGCCAACACTATTGATGACTCTTCTACAATTAAGCCTTCGGCTTACTCAATATTAAACCATCGACTCAATGGAAACTATTCTCCTCATTCAATGCTAAGGCATCAATATATAATAAATTTGATTACATCAATTATAATTATTATAACATTACCTATTACATTGGATAGATATAATTTATTCAATAATAATATATTATTAAACCAAGGTTTATGGATATTATGATCAGGTTGATCTTGTCTCCCCATCATAATCCGTTGACGATAATCGTATATCAATGACTTTGACGAAAACATCTTATTGTTTACGAATCATTTATAACATGTCAAATATCTTAATATTTGTAATAAGACTATCATTTGACAACAAAAACATCATGATATTTACGTTAAATGTAAATAGTTATAAATCAATCTCAAACGACACTGTTCACATTATTAATGACTAAGACAATTTAGAGAGATTTTAAACAATATCGACTACCTGTCGATTAAGTTCAGAAGTAAACTAACAAGACAAAGCTTACCTCTCATGACACCATAGTTCACATTTTTGTTAAACACTTTATACTCAGTTTGGCAAATAAATTACTCGTAACTTGAGGTCTATCTCTCTCTCTCTCCTGGAAAGATACTCTCTCTCTCTTTTCCCCAAGAATCATCTACTAACTTGTAATCCAATTTCACTTGTCATCAAACAATATATGATCCATGTATCATTATTCAATTAATTTCAACTAATAAAGCAAACATTAAATCAATAATAACATAATCATTTCTATGATTCCAATAAATGACATTCAATAAAATCCATGTTTTTCCTTCTCATCAATCTAAACATCATAATAAATTTACTTATATCCAAGTAAAAAGAAAAAGTATAGCAAGACAAAAATTGGGGATGTGACAAATGCCTTGGCTCTTTTGAGCCTTGTAAGGGTTGGGTATGTGATGGGGTGAATCTCTCTTGTAAAAGTTTCCTATTGTGTATTTGAGCCCTTTGTAAAAGAAACTATTTCATTATGTAAATGGTTTTAATGATATTGCAATTTATTGCTATCTTGTTGTCTTGGAAAATAAAATATCCCCCTCTCTCTCCCTTCTTCTATATGTTATTGGATATTTTGCTTATGAAAGAAAATAAAAATAGATCATGAATATGTATTTACATCGAAAATAAAATGGCCATTTGTAATATAAATAAAAAAAGAGACATGTTTACTTGTTACTTACCTTGTTAGTGGAAAAGAGAAAATGACTATAGTTTTTATTTAAAAATATATATACATGTTTATAACCTCACTATGAATTTCTTTCCCCTTGCTATTTTGTGAGTATTGATGTTAATTAAATATTTATGTAAGAAAAAAATAATTGGTGTAGTCACGGTTAGGAGGGTCCACAAAGTGAACAACCCAGACCATGGAGCAAGAGTGAAAACAATGGAAACAACTCAAAGATATAAAGAAAATGCAGATTCAGTCATTCAGTATATCATAGATTCAAAATACAAACTGGCTAGCATCATGTGGGCTTACAATTAGGGCTCATAGGCCTGATTTCTCAATTACAAAATATGCACAGGATATAGCTTTGAAGCTCCTTCGCAAAGAATTCAAACTTTCAACTTAGAATTATCAACATCTACTTTCCTAGGCATCTATTACATCAATATATATCATCTCCAGAACATAAGGTTCCTCCATGTTGGCCAAGGAAGATCTCAAACTCCAATGAAAAGCTATAACGTGTGTAGACAGATAGGTCAAATCTAATCATATAGAACTCCTCCACAAATGAATCGAATGGTGTGCAAATCTTAGGGAAGGTTAGCAATGAACCAAACAACATTGAATGATGTGTCATTTAGCTCCACAAGTCGTGAAATGCTCTGCAAGTCTTCTCCTTTAGCTGATTATCTGAGACTATCAAGATGCTCTATCCTAAGAAAATAGTCAATCTTCTGATAGCGATATCTTACCAATACCTAATCCAAATGATATGAGATTTAGGTATGATGTGCCTGAATGTGTCTAGATGCTAAGTCCAGCTCTACAAGGTCTAAGGTGAAACTGTGGTAGAATGTGGACCAAAATACAGAAACTGCTACTAACTAAATTGACTAGAAAATGAAAAGAAACAAACTGAAATGCAAATGTTTTTGGTTGATGCAAGATTTCTCTTAAACTAGGGATGCTCCTACATCAATAATAGAGTTGCATTTCTATTAAGTTATATATCTTGGTTGTGGGTTTCTATATATAGTTTTGCTAGCTAAGAATTATGTTTTCCTTATGTTATTATGTCTCTATTATATATATATATTTATATATATATATATATATATATATATATATATATATATATATATATATATATATTGTAGAGAGACATTAGGTTTTTTTTGTTATGAAGTTTTTTCTTAAAAAAAATAAGGGGGGCAAAGGTAGGGCCAAAGCCCTATCCACAGCCCCCCCACCCCCACCACTGGCACTGGGAAGGGGGTTGGAGACCCCCCCCTCCCCCGCTCCCACAAAGCCATGGGCTATGTGGGGTGGGAGGCTCCATCCTTGGCCCAACTATAGGTCGTGGCCTACATAGGCCATAGGTCTGTGGGCCTATGGGCTACGCAACCCATGACCTTGTGATTGTTCAGCCTCGTATTATATTATGCCCTATGAACTTTCAACCATCTAATTTATATTTTTTAATTATCTCTATGCCCTATTTCAAACACACAGTATCTTCTAGAAATTTAGTCTTAAGTGTGTGTGTGTGTAGATTTAATCATACCTCTGTATATATAGACCCCTCTGTATATATATAGTCTATGTATATATAGAGTGTTAACCCCTTTCTTTATTTTTGTCTATATATATATATATATATATATATATATATAAGAGTGAATCTTTTCCCTTGTAAAGAAAAATATAAGTTTAGTGAACTACATTTATCTTCTATTTCTAAACACTATTCTTAATATAAAAAAAAGGATGCTTTCTTACTATTTTATTTTCCCTTTTAAACTATTGTATTCAAAAAACTTGGAGGGAAAAGAAACAATTGGAAAACTGCTTTAACTTTTGGAAAACAAAAAAAAACTGGAAATCTTCGAATGGAAATGGAAAGGAAACTTTTGAGAAAACTAGACTAGAAGAATTTGAAAATAAATCATGTGAGAAACTTTAACTTTGGAAAAATGGCCTTCCCACTTGGGGAAGGGATTTCCCTCTCCACTTGCCTTCAACCTGCATCAAACAAAACTAAACTTGTGTGAGACAAATGTTGGAATTAGAGGTGACAACTGAGAGGGGGGGTGAGTCAGTTGTCTTAAAACTTTAAAACTTGCAGTAGTAAATTACTCTTTACTACTTCATTAATAGATTAATAATGTTATCATGAAAATCAAGAATCAACAACATATGAGGATAAGTAGAAATAACACATTTGACACCAAGATTTTTGACGTGGAAACCTAGTTAAGGGAAAAACTATAGTGGGGTTAGCCCACAAAGATTATACTCTATTAAAAGTATTACAATGGTGAATGCACATGCATTCGGGCTCACTGCCTAAAGCTCACTACTCAAAAGAAGGCTCGCTGCCTACAGAAGGAAGATTACAATGAGTTTGAACTGATAATTAGCATCTACCAATGCAAGGATTTGGTTCCGGCTAAGTACAGAATACTAACTTGATACACTTCATCCTCAATCTTTCCTGTTTACTCTTCTTCTAACATTTGAACCTTAGATCTTTGCCCTTTTCACACTTATTCCATAGTCATATCACACACACACATAAATCACTTAAATCCATTAGTTATATATATACGCATCATGATATTCAATCACTTTTCAGTCAGTTTCAAGAACACTTAGAACTTTGTTGAAGACTTTGTTCTTTTGGCTAAATCCATGCATAACTTGTAACACAGACCAAAACTTGCATTCAGAAATCATCAATCATGTCATCTACTATCATTTGTCATCACAAATTGTCCAACTGACAACTTCCATTCATCCGAAACCAAGATCAATTACAAGGTTGACCTATTTTTCTATTGTCTGCACTATCAAATTATAACCCCATACTCAGATGCAAATAACTTCTGAATCCTTCATCACCAAAGGTTAAAATTTTGGATTTAGATTGCCCTGACAATCCTTATGACTCCTTTAGATCCACAACATACTCTGAATTACCACTAGAGAGATCCGGACCAAGATACCGGACCCTGTCACATGCTCTGTCTCTGGGTACCCATACTTAGATGAATTCTGATTCTGACTTCCGGTATGAACAAATTATGTTATGCAGATGAGTGGAATAGTCTTAGTTGCCATCAATGACAACACCTATCATGCGAAGCAGTGTCTCTTGCCAACAATCTCCCCCTTTGGCATTGATGGCAACACTTAGTGAAAAATGACTAAGTGTTACTCCCCCTTACTCTATACTCTTATGTTCATCACATGCTCTGTCTCTAGCTACCCAGACTTAGATGAATTCTAATTCTGACTTCTAGTATGAACAAATTATGTTATGCAGATGAGTGGAATAGTCTTAGTTTCCATTAATGACAACACCTGTCATGCGAAGTAGTGTCCCTTTCTAACAATCTCCCCCTTTGGCATTGATGGCAACACTTAGTGAAAAATGACTAAGTGTTACTCCCCCTTACTCTATACTCTTATGTTCTCCACTGATTTTGGAGGTCCCCTTTACTAGATTCCTCATTTTTCACTATTCTTCACTCCCCCTTTGACATCAATGGCAAAGGATGGGGTCCGCAATCCAAAAATAAAAAATTTTGTATATAGTGCCGCATATGTACACCCAATCACTAAATTATATTTACATGAACTTGAGAATATCTGCAAAACTACTTTTCAATTGCTCAAGTTCAGAGGCCTCCAAAATTGAGATGTGTCCACTTAGTAGAAATGTGTATGCTTCTGCCTTTATCAGATCTAAAGGATCACTTGTCTAAACTGCAGTTTGAGCTTCTGATAGTGCATTAAACATTGTTTCTAACTTAGGGGCAATCAATCCCTAGAGCTCACACATTCTCTTTGCAATATTACATTTTTCTTTAACAAGCTTCTTTATTTCATCAATCAAGATGATTGCTTGACATTCCTGACTTATACAAGAAATTGTTAGAGGATCAAAATTTTGAGATAAATTTGACAATTTTTGTTCTTGCTCCTTTATCTTCTTCTCAATATCCTTACTGACTTTAGGCTAGGATAGACAAAATTTGTATATATCACCTCCATAACTGAGAGCATTTTGAATATTCTTTATACTGATACCAAGTATCATCCTATCATTCCTTATTAGGCTCCTTATTTCACTAAATTTCTTATCCAAAAATTCATTTCTGACTTTAGTCTCTGCAGACTTCTCAAAAGACTCAAAATGTGTACTTACAGAACTTACAAGATTCATTAGATTTATGGAAGGAGATTCAGAAGGATTCTTCTAGAAGGTTGGCATTATCTTCTCCAATACTTTGATTGCAAGGCCTAGCAGCTCACTGTCCTCAATTTGAGATCTCAACATCTTGTCTCTTGCCTTGGCTTAAGTGAAGGATGCTATCTTCATTACTTGAACTGGAGAGGGAGCATATAGATTGATCGGTCCTTGAAACATCTTTGGTTCATCAAAATTAAGCATTTCTTTACTCAAGAGACTTTTTACTGTATCTGCAGTGTCTCTTGCTACAATTCCTGAACCACCTTCCTTTCCTTGAAATTTGTCAATGTTATTATCAGGACTAATTTGTTTAGATGCATCAACATTTGCACCATCTTCTTTTGTTTTATCTTCCTTACCTTCTTCTTTCTCTTCCTCTGCTTTACCTTTCTCTATATCATCTGCAGTGGGAATCTTTTCTTTGTCTTCACCACTTGCGACGTGTTCCGGCGGGATTTGTGTAGTAGAAATATTATCTTCTTTTCTAGATTGATTAGGAGAAGCTAGAGTATCTCCTGCATCACTAGTTTGGTCCACCATCTTTGTATCTTCTTTATTTATTTGTTCCTCTTCTAGAATGTAGGAGTCATCAACCTTAGTTTGCTGGTCATCAGTTTTCATCTTTTCAATATCTGGGATTGATGAATCAATCCCATCATCGGTCTCCTCCTCAACAACTAGAAGATTGTGTCTCTTCAATGCACTTAGAAGTATTTCCTCTATTTCTATAACTATTTGGTCCAATTCTCCAAGAATTAGTTTGTTCATTCTCTTCTTGCTCCTGAATTCATACTTCACTTCTTTGAATATCATATTCATTTCAACTCGAGTGCTCTAAGGGCATAGTTTTATCAATACATGCTCTCTAAGCTCCATATCTTACTTTTTGCATTTTCTTTCCTCAACTCCAAAATGTTTACAAGACTTGGAGGGATCTCAGAAGTTATTTCAATCAAGGCCTTATTATAGATATTTAGATATCTAATAGTTGCTTTCTCTAACACCCTCTTATCTGTATCACTGTATTCATCATAAAATTTAGTCATGGGTTTAAAATTTCCATCCACAGTGACTAATTTTATTACATCTTCCACGGGGATTGTGGGCTTCTCAACATATGTATTTGTCTTCTACCTTTTGCTTGCCTTTTTTCTTTTAGAGGGCTTCTCTTTAGTCACTTTGGTAGATTTTGTTCCAAAGGCTTTCAACTCCTTTACCTCAACATCAAAATATGTTTCTTCTTCATCAACTTTTGTGCTCTTATAGGTTCTTGTGGCCTTTGTTTTCACTCTTTTTCCTTCTTTTTTGGATGATTTGTCTTCTGGTATCTCAGGATTGGTAGGTTTTGGAGGAACAGGGGCAATAGCAGAGCTTCTAGTAGTTCTTGATGTGGAGGAGGATCCTACTAGAGGACTTCCTTGTTTCTTATCTCACTTCTCCTTCTCAGCCTTTTCAGTGCTTTCCTTGAATTACCTCACGACTTCCTTTGTGAGACCTAGATTCTTGGCCAACTGCTCAACTTCTTTTCTTACTTTTCTATTGGTTTTAGGTTCTCTGAGATCAGTATGTAGTTTTAAACTTAGCTCCTCATATGTCCCAAATCTCTCAATTGTTGTGTCTTTTGGCTTGCTTAGAAGATGTTGAGCCTACATATTCAAGATTTTTTCATCTACTTCATACCCCATGGGCATGATCCAGATAGTTCTAGGTTCCACTGCTTCCATTAGGCACTAATCAGTGTCAACCATAAAACAAATTTCATTCTTGTACTTCTCAACAATTGATTTAGGGATTCTTTCCCTTGAATGCATCATACTCTAAAATTCTTGAAGTATCCTCATATTGCAGTTTTCTAAGCTTTATAATCACCGATATTGTGAAGATGATCTCTAATTTGAATGACAATTGGCTCATCATTAGTCCAGTGAACATCCTTTACTCTAGGTACTTCATTCATAAAGTAGAAAAACAAGAATATAACCAACACACCATATTTAAAAGTGTTTTTCTTATCTTTCTTGATTTTGTTCAAGTTTTCAATTAGCTAGTTCTATAATAGCTCACATAGGTCATAAGCTGCATTCTTCTTCAACATTTGATATGTTGCATGTATGGCACTTCTAGAGACTGAATTCTCTCTGCTAGAGTGATAGATCTTGTAGCCAATCATTATGGAAGTAAACTTCACATCCGGTTCTATAATGTCATTTATGGTCATTGTCCTCTTGTCAAACTTTTCACTGTTTGCATTGGTAACAGTTTGGTTTTTCACAAATTTCAACATGGGTAATCCACTAGCTGAATTTAACCCAGTCACAATTTTGATAATATCCTTGGTAATCTTGAATGGTTTTAACAGCCATATGAATTCATCATGCATCCGACTCAAAACATATCGGACCCACTCATCTTCATGGAATGTTGGAAACCCCATAATCTGAATAAAATGTTTATCAAGTAGTGCCTTATACTTTGGTTTAAGGTCATGATTTTCATCCCTATGATGACTCTCAAACAAATCTACATACCTTGAGTCCCCAAATTCATCTATGTTCGCATGAATATAAATCCTAATATCTTCAATATGTAGCACACGATATGAAACACTTGAAAATGCACCTAATGGGTTGACTTCTATAGATTTGTGTGGATGTTTCTTAAATTTGGGTGGAGGCCTTTTAGTAATGTCAACGACCAAAGGTGTAGCCATTGCAAAAAGATTATAAGTTGAAAGCTTCACAGATAAATACCATTTTCATGAGATTAGGGTTGATAGATAAATTCGTCAGTCACACTTCAATTCCTTGTAATCTTAGCTCAAACACTATTCTTCTTGCTTTATTCAAGTGCAAAAGTGCTTCAAATGAGGAGTGAACACCTTTTTTATGCTCCACAAAACCTAATTTGCCTTTGTAATAAATGCTCTGCCCTAACTTCATTCGATTACTCAATTTTTTGAACAATTCTTCATGAATCAATCCCCAAATTTTCATATCAACATCTTTTCTTCTAGAATTCCTCCCAAAATTTCTGAAACAATTCAAAATATCTTCTATCATTGTACCAAATCTAGACACCCACTTACTGGCTGGGGGAATTTGATTTTTAATGTAGGTCCCCCTGAGCGAGAGCTCCAAATTCAATTCCCAGAGGAATTATTAGCACCGGATTCTAGTGCAGACTCATTACTATTGTTCTTAATTATTTTCTTAACCCATGTCTTGTTTATTTCATTATGGATCTCATTCATATCATTTTTTCCCTTGCCTTTGTCTTGTCTCTGCTCATTCAATTTTCTATTCACTGGACCTCTTCTTTCATTATTCCTACTTCTGCAGAATCTTGGAATATGACTAGATCTATTGTAATTAAAGCATACAACATTTCTTTTCTTATATACTTGATTTCCTCTTGATCTGCACTGATTAGCCATGTGTCCAAATCCATTGCAAGTAAAGCAATAACCATTAAAAGAGTTGCCATTTTCTCTAGAGTTATTCATTATCATACTTCTGCATTCATTTGATCTATGACCATACCTCTTACACTTGAAGCAGTGATCAGAGAAGGATGGACCATTTTGATTTACTCTACTTCTGCACTAAGTATCTCTATGACCAAATTTATTACAATTAAAACAATTTATAGTGAATGATGGATACCTTTGAGAATTAGGCTGTCTTACTGGAGGTCTTCAAGGTATGTTTCTCCCATTCGTTGGTTGAAAATTTCTTTGTCTAGATCTAGAGCTTTCACCTTTCTCATATCCAAGACCATGCTTGTCATCAGCCTTTTGCTATCCTTCAAGCAGTGCTTCAAGTTTAGCTGAGCTTATCTTGAACTTCTCCTTGTATTCATTTGCAACTTCTAGGTCATGTCTGAGAATGACAATTTGCCTTTCAAGTTCTCTCTCATTGTCTCTGCTCTCTTGTAGATTAGACTTTAGGAGGCTAGCTATTATGTCTAATCTGTAGCATTCTTCAGTTCTTTCTTTTAGCTTTTGATTTAGGTCTTCTTCAGTTTTCTTTCTATATTCAATTTCGTTGGTTAGCCTCATCACCCCGGATTCCATCTCATGTTTTAGGACAACTTCTTTGGCTAACTTCTCACATTCCTTTGTCTTCTCTTTCAAAGCCTCATCCTTGTTGTTGTTTTCATAATAATTTCCCAATTGAAGAAGTTATTCCTTCCTCTTCAATTGGGAAATCATTATTTGGCTAACTTCTCATTGGATTTGCTGAATTTTTATTTTAAAGTCTTAATGATGTCTTCAACATGTTTAAGGTTCTCTTGCAGCTCTTGGACTTCTATTTTGGACTGCTCAAGATCTTTTAAAGTGAGATTAAGTTGCCCTTGGAGGTTATATTCATCCATTTTACTACCTTCCCAGGTCTTCCTCAAGTTGTTAAACTTTTTCAAAGGAACCTCGCTCTGATACCAATTGTTGGAATTAGAGGTGACAATTGAGGGGGAGTGAATCAGTTGTCTTAAAACTTTAAAACTTGTAGCAGTTAATTCCTCTTTACTACTTCATTAATAGATTAATAATGTTATAATGAAAAGCAAGAATCAACAACACATGAGAAGAAGTAGAAATAACACATTTGACACCAAGATTTTTGAAGTGGAAATCTGGTTAAGGGAAAAACCATGGTGGGGGTTAACCCACAAAGATTATACTTTGTTAAAAGTATTACAATGGTGAATGCACATGCATTCAGGCTCACTACCCAGAGCTCACTGCTCAAAAGAAGGCTCACTGCCTATAGAAGGCTCACTTCCTATAGAAGGCTCACTACCTACAAAAGGAAGATTGCAATGAGTTTTAACTGATAATTAGCATCTACCAATGCAAGGATTCAATTCTGGTTAAGCACATAATACTGACTTGATACACTTCATCCTTAATCTGCCCTATTTACTATTCTTCTAACATCTAAACCTTAGATCTCTACCCTTTTTGTACTTATTCCATAGTCGCATCACACACAGACACACACAAAAATCACTTAAATCCATTGGTTTTATATATACGCATCATGATGTTCAGTCAATTTTCAGTCAGCTTCAAGAACACTTAGAACTTTGTTGAAGAATCTGTTCTGTTGGCCAAATCCATGCATAACTTGTAACGTGGACCAAAAGTTGCATTCACAAATCATCAATCATGTCGGCCATTATCATTGATCATCACAAATCATCCAACTGACAACTTCCATTCATCCAAAACCAAGATCAATTACAAGGTCAGCCTATTTTTCTGTTGTTTGCACTATCAAACTGTAACCCCATACTCATATGCAAATAACTTTTGAATCCTTCATCATCAGAGGTTAAAATTCTAGATTTAGATTGCCCTGACAATCCTTATGACTCCTTCAGATCTGCAACATACTTTGATTTACCACCGGAGAGACCCGGACCAATATACCGGACCCTATCACATGCTCTATCTTTGGCTACTCGGACTTAGATGAATTTTGATTCTGATTTCTGGTACGAACAAATTATGTTATGTGGATGAGTGGAATAGTCTTAGTTGCCATCAACGACAACACCTGTCATGCGAAGTAGTGTCTCTTTCCAACAACAAATGATATACTTGGAGTGCTTTTATAAATTCAAGATTAGGGCTAGTTGTGTTGCCCTAGATTTAAGGATGTTAATCAAACTTTAAGCCTTGTTACCTTTCAAAACTCACTTAAGGGATTTATTTAATTATTTTGATTTAGTTCTATAGTTGAGGTTGTTTTATTGTTTTAATTTAATTTAATTTTTGCATAGTTTCTTAAGTAGCATTATGCTGCCAAAATTTTAATAAATTTATATT
The DNA here is from genome assembly GCA_027924645.1 of Cunninghamia lanceolata. Lineage (NCBI taxonomy): Eukaryota > Viridiplantae > Streptophyta > Pinopsida > Cupressales > Cupressaceae > Cunninghamia > Cunninghamia lanceolata. The sequence goes on from BSBN01000073.1 coordinate 15,782,634, forward strand.
CTGAGAGGTGTTATGTCGGGGAAATTTTTGGAGACTCGGTATTAAAATGTTGATGTATTTTTATGGCAATTATTTTGAGATGATTATATTAATTAATTTATTTAGTTGGTTATGCTTTTCTATTTTAATTTATTATAGATTAATGTTTTAAAAAAGGCTTTAAAATTAATCATTTTCATAGTTAGAATTTAAGGGTTAAAATAGATTTATCTATCTTTAGTACTTATATTTTCCACATTTTAGTTATTTTTAAAATTGTTAGTTTCCTTCTAGGGTTAGGGTTTCAACTTAGGTCAAAACCATTTTCACCTTCACCTAGGAAACCTTGGGGATGGTTACTTGTTGGAGACATCCCCTATTAGCGATGCTTGTTGCGACACACACCCCCTTAGTTTCTATCATCATTGTAGGGATTGCGAAAGGAGTTTCGCATCATCCTATAGCTTGTTTGATTTCCCCACATTTGTGTGATGCACATAATGTGTGTTGTGAGTAGAACCACATTACGTACATGCGTCACTGAGCGTCCATGTTGTATGTGAGGAGGTTTTAGAGTCGGGTGGGAAATTTTTTTGATATTTCGTGTCATGACCACATGGCAAATGTGGGCTTCAAATTTGGAATCAAAGCCCATGTTTCAAACACTACGAATTCTGGGTGCATACGAGTGTTTGTGTTGGGCCAATTATTGGTCATGCATACTTGAATTGTATGTCTAACTCTATCTTGTGTAACAACGCAATTGTAAGATACATTGTGTGGGAACAACTAGTTTCCCTTGATGGTTTCTTTCTGCTAACCCCCATGTATGACTTAGTGTCATAGGTACTTGGGAAGTGTAATCCTGATGAATACAGTAATTGAAGGACCATGCAAGTCCTGAATTCGAGAGTTAGCCAACTTCTTGATAATGCTATCCTAAAGGGAGGTTAGTTGTTTGAGTATTGCTAGGTGTTTCATTCTACTAAATCCTTGCTCATTGTCCTAGTTTAATGGTGTATTTGATCCTTCTTTAGATATCGTTGACAACTTGTTTGTACCAAACCCTTGGAAAGGTGTTATTGTGGTAAAGTTATTCTCTTATGGCTACCTTGAAGGATTGCCCTAGTGAATGTTTGAGTGAAACATTACATGTTGTTATTGCTATCACATCGTATGAGACTTACCTTGTTTAAGGATGTTGAGTTGTGCTTACCCTACCTTGTAGGAAGAAAGAAATGTATTAAGTGGTACAATAACCTTGGACACAAAAAAACTCATGTACCCTATTATGTGTATCCCCTACCTTGTTTTTATTAGATAACCTTTGAAGTGTGGGATAAGTTCCTATATTTTAGTAGACTTCCGATTGAGATACAAAGAAGTTGAAGATCTTTAGGTGTCCATTGAATTAGGCTTAAAGGTTAAGCACCTTAATGGATGATTGTCACATGAAGAGTGAAAAGAGGATAAAGATGGTATATTCTCTTGAAAATTGGTTTTGGTACCCTTATCATGTGGATGGGTTAGTAGACGTTTAAAGAGTATGGCATGTACAACCTTTTATGGCTATCTTCTTATGTATTCTTTTGGTTAAGTGGAATGATAGTAGTGGCTTTGAGAACCACTTCATTATCGTGAATCTTGTGACACTTGTTGTGCCATGATAAGTTAATCTTCTTGTAACATATTGGTTTCTAGTGTTTAATAAAGGCTATGCATTGGCCTTAGCATTAATTTGTAATGTGATATGATTAATTAAAGAATGTACCTCATTAGTTGATGGTATAAAGGTGGTGTATTTGCTTGATGTTTGAACCATGTTATGAAATTCGAGGAGTAAGATCTAGTTGCAGGTGTAATTCCCTAGTTGGTTATTATTTATAAGAACCTAAGAGCAACTTGACCCATTTATTTCCACCTTGTTTCATTGGTTCTTACTTACCTTTTTGTCTTGTTAGGCTAATGAATCGCACTTGGGAGAAACTTATGTCTTTGTGTATAGAAGGCTATAGTGAAGCCTTGTAATGGGTTGTAGTAAAGAAAGTTAAGATTTAGTTATGCTTGTCCTTTTGGGTTATTGTGAAAACCCTCTAGTAGTACTTTCTTGTATTTTAGTATGGGAGAACACATGAGATGCTTAAGGTGTTTGAGTAATTAATGCGACAAGATTGTTGGAGTGTCAACCCTTCTATCTTGAAACATTAAGTTGATGGCTTTTAGTAAGTAATGGGGTGAGTCCCTTGTGCAACTGATTGCACAATCCCAGAAAGATGATCCTAATGAATAGAAATATATTATTTTATAGAATGCAATGATTTGAGGTGTTGAATTGAATAAGGATTCACATAGCTTGCTAGAGGGTAATGATCCTGAATAGTCACCTGATTTGTTATCTTAGAAGTGTTTGGGATGGTAAGGATGAGTTGGGAAGTTGAGTTCAATTTGTAAGTAATGGTAAGCTTGGTAATTATGCCTATTGGTATTTAGTGGACAAGTGTTGTGAATGACACATGTGATTGGCATAGATGTTCCTATTGGAATGTTTATTTGGTGTACTTTCAAAGGAAAATGTTTTGAGATCCCTACGTGCCTTTAAATTTGTATTTGTGTACCTGATTCTCCATGGGTACTATCTTGTACTTCTTATTGGCAAGAGACATTATGTGGCTTCATTATTGTTGGCATTGATGGTAACAAAGTCTATCCCACACATCCGCAACACATAGTATGCCTATACTGGTAGTCAGATTGAAGAGTGTTTTGGTCCAGTGAACAAGAATAGACCATGCAGCTATTGCAAGTATGAGGTGAACTAATGTTGTCATTGATGTTAACTTACTCATAATACATTAGTAAGAAGGTCTGGATGAGTTGTGTGCTGTTGTTATTAAGGAAATCAGTCTCCATCTGGAACAGTGAAGAACAGTGATGAGAAGAAGGCAAATGTACTATATAGGTTAAGAACCAAAGGATACAGATTAAAGGGTTTGTAGATATGAGTCTTGAGATGTTTCAGCTAAGATTTTAGAGGTCTGCATGAAGATCTGAAGAAGTTGTGGCTATCTGTGTGGAACCGGTTCTAGCAAGTGTTCAGAGGTGACAGAGGATCACAGAAAGGTCCGGTGAGGTCCAGAATTGTATTATCCTAATATGTGGATTGGAAGGAGTGTTTGGGATGTCCTTGTGATGTGTCATCTTGAGTTGTGTATGATTTTGAGGTCTGGAAGTACCTTTTGCATTATGACAGTGGCGACAGACTGTGTTCTTGAAGTACTAGATGATGAAGAGAAGAATTTCGGTAAGCTGACAAAGTGCAAATGTTTTTGATGATTTAGGGAAGGTTATGATGATCATTGGATTATATCTAGTTTGTGTTGGTGGTCCGCATTGAAGTTAGAGTTGGATTTGATGTTATGGCTATCAATTGTTGGTGTTCTTCCTGTAACAGGCCGACCAGATGTTCTACACGCCTTGCGAATGTTATTGTGATGTTTGCTGACTTAGATGATTGTTCCTAAGTCGATGTCTTGTATAAATAAGTGTTGAGAATGCATTTTGATGTGTGGATTGTGGGGATGAGTGTGGCATGTGCGAAAGGCAGAGGAAGGATTTTTGGGCTTAAATGGAACTGATCCAGACCTGGTAGAGATGTCATTCTCTAGTTCAAGATTGTAATTCTTATCACTTTGTAGATAGTGTGTCTCCTTGTAGGCAGTGTGCCTCTTTGTGAGCAGTGTGCTCGGGTAGTGAGCCCTAATTGGCATGTGCCATTCTTTTTTCTTATTCTTCTAACAGAGAATAATCCTTGGGTTAATCACCTCGTGGTTTTTCCCTTAACCAGGTTTTCCATGTGAAAATCTTGGTGTTCGATGTGTTGATGTTTATCTGCTCTTGTATTTATGGATTTTTCTTTCATGGATGGTTAATTGATATGTTGTTAACTAACTAAGAAGAATCAAGTGTTTGAAGTAAGAGCAAGTTTTCATACAACTGATTCACCCCCCCTCTCAGTTGTATGCTCTAGATCCAACAATTGGTATCAGAGCAAGGTTCCTCTGAAAGGAGCTTAACCGCTTGAGGAGATCCAGGATGTCGTCATACAAGAAGGATAGTCTGAAGTTCGGTGGAACCAACTTCACTCTCTGGAAAGGTCGCATGAAATGTCACTTGGAGTGTATGGGAAAAGCATACTTGGCCATGGTCTCAAAACCATATGTACCTCCACAGGGTGGTCTGACAACTCTGAATGAAATCACAGATGCTAAAAACAATCTGTGGACCAAGGAAGCTCTTCTAAGTGCATTGAATGACTCAGATCTCTCAAATCTTATCGACCTACCAACTGCATATGAGATCTTGACTAAACTGGAACTTCTGTATGAAGGAGATGAGTTTGTCAAAAGTGCAAGGTTGCAAAGTCTGAAAGGGAAATTTGAAAGATTGAAGATGAGAGAAGATGAAAACATCACTACCTTTATGTCAAGAGTGAATGAGCTGGTATGTGGAATTAAAATGCTTGTGGAACTCTGGATGAAAATGAGATTGTTTGAAAAATTCTCAGATCCCTTCCTGCTACCTACAAAATCAAGGTTGCTGCCATTGATGAATTCAGAGGCCACACAACTGTCACAAGAGAACAATTGGCTGGCAAACTAGCTGCATTTGAAATGACCGAGTTTTGAGATGATCCACCCAAGACTGAATTTGCTTTCAAAGCCAGTGCCTATGTGAAAGGCAAACAAAGATTTGATCCGGGAGAAAATTCTTCAAGGAAGATGTCATGGTATGATCAAGCAAGAAGAGACATGGAAGAAGAGGAAGCAGAAATAGCTCAACTTGAAGCCCTCATTGCAAAGAGACTGCCAAGAGGATCCGGTAAGTATGAAGGAAAACTACCCTTTAAGTGTTTCAACTGCAATAAGATTGGTCATTTTGCTTCAAGATGTCCAGAAAGATCTGCAAGGTCTAATACTGATAGACAAAGGTTTCAAAAGAACTGCTATTATGTTCATGAAGAAGATGACAATGAAGGAGTAACAGATGATGAATCAGACTAGGAAGCAAATCCAGAAATGAATGGGTGTTTATTGCCATCAAGGAAGAAGATTCAATATCCTCTGAATCTGTCAATCACAAGGTTGTGGAAAGAGCTTTGGCTGCTCAAGTGGAAGAAAAGGATGATTGGGTTATTGACAGTGGATGCTCTCACCATATGACTGGTGACAAGAATAAGTTCTTAGATTTGGAAAAGTATAAAGGAGGAATGGTAAAGTTTGGTGACAATTCTACTGGCAGAATCAGAGGTAGGGGAACTATTTCCTTTGATGGAAAGAGCAAAACAGGTAATGTACTATATGTTGAAGGATTGAAGCACAATCTTCTCAGTGTTGGTCAGTTAGTGGTCAAAGGCTATGATCTCCAGTTCAAGAATGGAAAATGCAAAATCTTTACAAGCTTCAGAACTGAAATTGCATCCGGTACTCAAACAAAAGGTAATATCTTTCATCTGGTTGGTTCAAATAAAATTTGTCTATTTGTTCAAGTTGATCAGAGTTGGTTATGGCATAGAAGAATGTGTCATGTAAATTTTGATAACATCATCAAGATAAGCAATATTTAGGCTGTAAGAGATCTTCCAAAATTGGTGAAACCTACAAATAGTTTGTGCAAAGAATGTCAGCTAGGTAAACAGAGCAGAGTCTCTTTCAAAAGCAAAGATCAGTCCTCTACCAGATTGTTGGAATTAGTACATACTGATCTCTGTGGTCCGACAAGAATCAAGAGTCTGCAAGGTGATAGATATTTCATGTTGCTAATTGATGACCATTCCCAGATGATGTGGGTTACCTTCCTAAAAGAGAAATCAGAAGCCCTTGAGAAGTTCAAAATCTTCAAAGCTATGGTAGAGAATCAAACTGGATTAAAACTGAAGTGTCTAAGGTCTAATAGAGGTGGTGAATTTACATCTGGTGAGTTCATTGACTTTTGTGAGAAACAGGGTATAAGGAGACAGTTGTTTGCTCCTAGGACTCCACAGTAGAATGGAGTAGTTGAGAGAAAGAACTGGACCATCCAGGAAGCTGCCAGGACAATGATGTTGGAAAAAAATGTTCCTCAGATGTTTTGGAAAGAAGCTATCAGCACTGCAGTCTACACTCTCAATCGAGTTCAAATCAGAAACAATATCGGTAAGACCCCCTATGAACTTTGGTTTGGCATCACTCCTACTGTGAGATATTTTAGAGTATTTGGCAGCAAGTGTTATATTAAAAGAGATGAAGATCTAGGAAAGTTTGATGCTAGAAGTGATGAAGGAATTTTCTTGGGTTACTCCACTCAAAGCAAAGCATACCGGTGTTACAATAAGAGAGTGAGGAAGATGATAGAAAGTACTAATATAAAAGTTGATGAAGGAATTGAGAAGCCTTCAAGGTTCTATGAATGTGATGAAGATGATCAGAATAATCCTCTGGTACAAGGAGCTCCTTCCTCCTCTAAAATTTAGATCCAGACTGATCCGGTAAATTAGGAAGAAGTTTGTCTGAATGAGCCTGATCAATAATTAGTAGTGCAAGAAACTCCCAAAGTTCCAAGGTATGTAACTCTAAATCACTCTGAAGATTAGATCATAGGTGACAAAAGTAAAGGGGTACAAACAAGAAGAAGAATTGCTCAAGATTCAAATGAATACTATTTGATTTCAAAGATTGAACCTAAGACAGTAAATGAAGCTTGCAATGATGAAAATTGGACCAAAGCAATGGAGGAAGAATTGATGCAAATTGAGAAAAATCATACTTGGGATCTTGTTCCCAGACCTAAAGACAGGAATGTGATTGGAACCAAATGGGTCTTCTGGAACAAATTGAATGAAGCTGGTGAAGTAATCAGAAACAAAGCTAGATTGGTCTGCAAAGGCTACTCTCAAATAGAAGGAATTGATTTTGAAGAGACCTTTGCTCCTGTGGCAAGAATTGAAGCAGTCAGATTATTTCTTGCATTTGCTACCTTCAAAGACTTCAAGGTATATCAGATGGATGTCAAGTCTGCCTTCCTAAATGGTGATCTGGAAGAAGAAGTTTACATTGAACAACTGAATGGATTTTAATTGTCTGATAATGATGATATGGTCTGCAAGTTGAAGAAAGCATTGTATGGATTGAAGCAAGCCCCAAGAGCATAGTATGAAAGGTTGGATAAGCATCTTGTGCAGATTGGATTCAACAAAGGTACTGCTGATAGTAACTTATATTTCAAAATTGATCATGAAAACATTTTGATTGTTGAAGTGTTTGTGGATGATATCATTTTTGGAGGAAGAGATAGTATGTGCAAAACTTTTGCAAATCAGATGGAAAGTGAGTTTGAAATGTCTATGCTTGGTGAAATGAATTTCTTCTTGGGTCTACAAATTACTCAAACAAAGAAAGGGATATTCATTTCTCAGACCAAATATGTGAAAGAATTGTTGAGGAAATTCGGTATGGAAGATTCAAAGCCAATGAACACTCATATGGCAACCAGATGTAAGTTGAGCAAAGATGATGACTCTCCAAAGGCAAATCAGACAAAGTATAGATCAATGATTGGTGGATTGTTGTATCTCACTCAGACTAGACCAGATATAATGCAGGCTATTGGTCTTGTGGCAAGATTCCAGGCCGATCCTAGAGAATCTCATGTTATGGTAATCAAAAGAATTTTTACGTACTTGAAAGGAATAGTTGAGTATGGTCTATGGTACCCTAGAGATCCAGATTTCTCTCTTCATGCTTACATAGATGCAGATTGGGCAGGAGATGTGGATGATTGGAAGAGCACCAGTGGTGGAGCATTCTTTTTAGGGAAGAGATTAGTTTCTTGGCTAAGCAAGAAATAAGATGCAATAACTCTATCTACAACTGAAGAAGAATACATTGGAGCAGCAGGTAGTTGCACTCAAATCTTATGGATGAAGCAGATGCTAAGAGACATTAAAATTGAATATGAGGAGCCTATCACAATTTTCTGTGATAATTCAAGTGCAATTAATATTTCTAAGAATCCGGTATTGCATTCTAAGACTAACCACATATCTATCAAGTTTCACTTTTTGAGAGAACAAGTGAACAAGGAAGAAGTCAAATTGGAGTATGTACCCTCCAAGGATCAGATTGCAGATATCTTTACTAAACCTCTTCCCAAGGACTCTTTTGAATATCTCCGGGAGAAGTTAGGGGTCATGGCCCCTCCGGTGATGAACTAGGATGCACTGATGTGCATCAGTCCGGTGGATATCACAGTCATATATTGTGATCCGAATTGATGATGGGGAGCTGCTACTAAGGGGGAGCAGTTGGTATGAGAAGACATGTGAAAAACAAGTGGTTGATGATCAAAGGGGGAGCAGTAAAGGAAGAGAAGACATGTGAAAAGTTGTTGTCGATAGGGGGAGCTGTGACAGAAAGGAGAAGTTCTTGTCTTGATGGTTTTTCACATCATATGTTGCCATCAATGACAAAGGGGGAGATTGTTGCAAGTATGAGGTGAACCAGTGTTGTCATTGATGTCAACTTACTCATACTACATTAGTAAGAAGGTCTGGATGAGTTGTGTGCTGTTGTTATTAAGGAAATCAGTCTCCATCCAGAACAGTGAAGAACAATGATGAGAAGAAGGCAAATGTACTTTATAGGTTAAGAACTAGAGGATGTGGATTAAAGGGTTTGTAGATATGAGTCTTGAGATGCTTCAGCTAAGATTTTAGAGGTCCACATGAAGATCTGAAGAAGTTGTGGATGTCTGTGTGGAACCGGTTCCGGCAAGTGTTTAGAGGTGACAGATGATCACAAAAAGGTCCGGTGAGGTCCAAAATTGTATTATCCTAATCTGTGGATTGGAAGGAGTGTTTGGGATGTCCTTGTGATGTTTCATCTCAAGTTGTGTATGATTTTGAGGTCTGAAAGTACCTTTTACATTATGACAGTGGCGACAGACTGTGTTCTTGAAGTACCGGATGATGAAGAGAAGAATTTCGGTAAGCTGATGAAGTGTGGATGTTTTTTATGATTTAGGGAAGGTTATGATGATCATTGGATTATATCTAGTTTGTGTTGGTGGTCCGTATTGAAGTTAGAGTTGGATTTGATGTTATGGCTACTAGTTGTTGGTGTTCTTCCTGTAACAGGCCGACCAGATGTTCTACATGCCTTGCAAATGTTATTGTGATGTTTGCCAACTTAGATGATTGTTCCTAAGTCGATGTCTTGTATAAATAAGTGTTTGAGAATTCATTTTGATGTGTGGATTGTGGTGATGAGTGTGGCATAGCGAAGAGAAGTGCGAAAGGCAGAGGAAGGATTTTTGGGCTTAAATGGAACTGATTCAAACATGGTAGAGATGTCATTCTCCAGTTCAAGATTGTGATTCTTATCACTTTGTAGATAGTTTGTCTCCTTGTAAGTAGTGTGCCTCTTTGTGAGTAGTGTGCTCGGGCAGTGAGCCCTAATTGGCATGTGCCATTCTTTTTTCTTATTCTTCTAACAGAGAATAATCCTTGGGTTAATCACCCCGTGGTTTTGCCCTTAACCGGGTTTACCATGTCAAAATCTTGGTGTTCAATGTGTTGATGTTTATCTGCTCTTATGTTTATGCATTTTTCTTTCATGGATGGTTAATTGGTATGATATTAACTAACTAAGAAGAATCAAGTGTTTGAAGTAAGAGCAAGTTTTCATACAACTGATTCACCCCCCTCTCAGTTGTATGCCCTAGATCCAATAGCAGTAAGGTCTAACAATTAGGTCAGGATCTCTCAGATGGTGTAACTTAGAAAGTTGTGGACTTGGATAAGTCAAGAGGAGTACCATGACTACTACATTCCAAAGATTGAGCCTCTGATGATGAAAGAGTGAAAAGATATGTGCACCTAAGTGTTGGGTTCCTAATAGGTAGAGTAGACTAAGGAAGAACTAACCGACAGAGCATCAGACTTCAATCTGGATAAGAAATTGATGGTGGTCAAGCTATTTGAGAGATCATACATGGTTGACTGACATGAATGATGACTTCTATGTCTATGTATTTGATATGCATCACATATTAAGCATGGATTCAGCAAATAGATCAGTGTTTTGTAAATATCTCAAGTATTCCAATTGCTGACTAGAAAGATGTTGAAATCCTTGATGCGGATATATATACCAGATGGATTTTAGTATGAAGCGGTGTGTGTGTTGATAGAGTGTGTGAGGAAAGGTAGAGAGAAGTGTGGAAGCAGCAATACAAGTCCGGTATGTGATAGAACAACAACATTAGAGCAGAGGAAGAATGAAGTGCATTAGATTAGTATATTGAGCCTAATTGGAAGTAAACCTTAGCATATGTGGATACCTCTCATCAGTTCAAACACCTAGTTACTTTCTATACACCTTGTAGATAGTGAGTCTCTTGTAGGCAGTGCGCCTCTTTGTGAGCAGTGTGCTCGAGCAGTGAGCCCTAATTGGCAAGTGCCATTTTGTACTTCTTATTCTTTTAATAGAGAATACAATCATGGGTTAGTCACCCTGTGGTTTTTCCCTTAACAGAGTTTTCCACGTAAAAATCCTTGTGTTATGTGTGTTGATTTCATTTCTCCTCTCATGATTATGTATGCTCTTATGTTTTGATACTGCATTAATATTAAAGAAGAAAAGAAAGTTAAGATATTTAAGATAACTACTTCACCCCCCCTCTTAGTTATCTGCCTTGTTTCCAACAATTGGTATTAGAGCTAAGTTCCTCCAAACAGAGCCTAACGGCTTGAGGATGATCTAGGAATCTCAATGGATATGTATGGTATGAAGGAACAACGTCACTCTACCCTAGATGTTCTTGAGAAATCTCACTCTGAAGTCAATCACTTGAGAGAAAGACTCAAACAAGCTGATGATTTCATAAATGAGCTAAAAGAAAAACTGAGTATCTCTATGAAAAAGAGAAAGGAACTACTTCAATAGTTAGCAAGTCAAAGTGAAGCCAATGATACTAATGAACATCTGATTGAGAAAAACAAGCTATGTGAGAAGCTATCAAAAGAAGTCATTATGGTAAGACATGAAATGGAATCAAGGGTTATGAGATTCATCCAAGAAATTGAAGAGAAAAGAAAAATTGAAGCTAATCTAAAACAATCTCTCAAGAAGAAATTAGAGGACTGCCACAAATTGGACAGAATAATCAGGCATCTAGAATCTGATCTTGAAGAAGCTAGAGATAATGAAGAACAACTTGAGAATCATATAGACACTCTTAAAAGGGATCTTCAAACAACAAATGAATACAAAGAGAAATTTAAGATAAGCTCTGCTCAACTTGAAGTTCTTTTTGAAAGCCAAAAGAGGGTAGATGACAAGGATGGTTTGGGATATGAGAAAGGTGAAAGCTTTGGTCCGGTCAGAAGAACTATGGATCAGGAAATCTAAGGAACATACCTAGAAGACCTCTAGTAAGGCAACCAAATGCTCAAAGATCTCCATCCTTCAATGGATACTACTACATTTGTAACAACTTTGGTCATAAAGTAACTTAGTGCAAAAGAAGAATGAATCAGACTAATTCATCCTTCTCTGGATAGTGTTTCAATTGCAAAAGGTATGGTCACAAATCTCATGAATGCAGAAATATGCAAATAAACAATTCACTCAATGGAAGATGATTTTCATGTAATAGAATGGGACATATGGCTAATCATTGTAGATCAAGAGGACATCAATCAAATATGCAAAGAAATATTCTTTTCTACAATTGCAATAGATCCAGTCATATTGCTAAATTCTGTAGAAGTAAGAATCAGGATAAAAGGGGTCCGGTGCATCATAATCAAAATCAAGATAAAGGAAAAGGGAAAGTGAATGCAGATGAAGTTCAAAGAGAGATGAACATGATTGGGGTGAAGAAGAGTATTGAAAATGTTGGGGATGGATCCGCACCAGAATCTGGTGCTGATATTCCTTCCAGAAGCTAAACAGATGGGCTCTGGCTTGGGGGAGTCACAAAGGAAAATAAAATTCCCCCAGCCAGTCATTTGGTGCCTAAATTTGGCACATGGATTGTTACTGATTAAAGGGTTCTCAGAGAAATATCCAATTAACCCTCAGTAAAAATATGAATGATCTGCAAGTAGTTTTGAAAAGTTTAATCAGCCAAGATTGATCCGGTTTGACAGCCATCTGGTAAAAGCAGGATTTTCACAGTTAGATCTGGTATGATTCAAAATTGAAATATCTTGATCTGCAGATAAATGGCATGATTGGAGGAAAGGAGATACATTGTCAATTATCACTAAAAATAATTTTAAGTGCATCTTAATGATTCAGAAAGATCTCCCTCGGAACAAGGCAACCAGAATAACTTAAGTTGTGCATTTATTGCAATAGGAAATTAGGGTTTGCGCAGAAATAAAAGGGTTATTTTATTCATCATTTGCACAATTGCATTTGATAAAAAGAAAGGAAGAGCTTTGCATCAAGATTGTTACAACCTTCTCAAAGATCAACCGCAGAATCTGATTCAACCAGCGATCTTTTCCGATGCATATTGTGCACCCTAGAAGCATAAAAAGGTATTTTGATTTCTGAATATCCCTCTCTAAATCTTTTGCAAAGATGGCTATGTCAATAACTAAGAGGGGGGTGAATCAGTTATCTTAATTATTTCATCCTTCTGAAATTTCTTCTAATTAATACAACATCAATTCAAATAAGCAAACATAACCATGAAAATGGAAATACACATGACACAATATTTTTGACATGGAAACCCTGTTAGGGGACAAAACCACGGGGTGATTAACCCAAGATTGTATTCTCTGTTAGAAGAATAGAAATACAAAAATGGCACTTGCCAATTAGGGCTCACTGCTCGAGCACACTGCTCACAAGAGACTCACTGTCTACAAGTTGTAAGAAGAATAATAAGATACTTGAACTGATGAGAAGCATCCACACATGCTGGAGTTCAGTTCCAGTTAGGCTCAGTAAACTGATCTGCTGTCCTTTAACATACCAGACCTTCCTTACTACTTTCTTTCTACTCTTCTACTTTTCTTCACACTTCACACACACATACTTTCATCGAAATCCATCTAGTATAAATATATCCACACAACGGATTTCATCCTCTTTCTAGTCAGCATCCGGAATAGTCAATATTTCCCAAACTCTAGTCTATCGGCTGAATCCTTGCTTACCAAGTGATACAGATCTAAAAGAAACTTATAGAAGTCATCTAACAATTCGGCCAATCATGAATTATACCTTAAGAATCTTTATCACTATCAGCATCTCATTTGGAATAACTTCTGATGCTCTGCCTATCAGTTCTTCCTTTGTCTATTCTACCAAACCAGACCCCAATACTTGAATGCTTATATCTCTTTACTCTTGCATCACCAGAGGCTCAATTCCTAGAATCTATCAGTCAAGGTACTCCTCTTGACTTCCCCAAGTCCATACTTTCAAAAGATACTTCCTCTGAGAGATCCGGACCTGACTGTCAGACCTTGCCACATACTCTAATCTTACTTACCAGACCACAACACTCTTCAATCTGACTTCCGGTATAGGCACACCATGTCCTGCGGATGTGTGGGATGAACTTTGTTGCCATCAATGACAACAATCATGAAGCTACAATGTGTCTCTTGCCAACAATCTCCCCCTTTGGCATTGATGGAAACACTTAGTGAAAAATGACTAAGTGTTATACTATACTCCCCCTTGGTTGATGCTCTCTTCTAATGTACACTTTACCAGAGCTCCCCCTTAGCTGGATTCCACATTTTTCACTGTTCCTCACTCCCCCTTTGACATCAATGGCAAAGGGTAGGGCCCGCACACAAAAAAAAAATTGCCCAAAAATTCAACTATACTTAGCCACATAAGTATATAAACAAGTTTTACTTACATATATTGTAATATGTCTGCAAAAGTTGTCTTCAACTATACAACTTCTATTGCCCAACTCTGTTTTTCCCTGTCCAAAATTGAGATGTGACCACTCAACAGAAATGCAAAAGCTTCTGCTCTCTTGAGATCGGTCGGATCACTGGTCCGGGCTGTGGTCTGGGCATCTGTTAGGACCTCATGCATGGCCTCTAATTTGGGGATAATCATCCCTCTAAGCTCACCCATCCGACTTATTATGTTCTTCCTCTCCTTTTCAAGTTTCTTGATCTCATTCATGACTACAATAGTTTCACATTCCTGGTTTACTATAGATACAGTGAGAGGATAAAAATTCTGAGAGAGGCTTGATAGTTTATTCTCTTGTTCCTTTACTTTCTTCTCAATATCCTTGGTCACTTTGGACCAGGATACACAAAATTTATAGATATCTCCACCATCTTCAAGAGCATTTTCTAAGCTCTTTATCCCAATATCCATATTTCTCCTATCATTGGTTATAAGTCCTTGTAACTCTGAGAATTTTTTATGCAAAAACTCTTTCCAGACTTTCTCTTCTGCTGCTTTCTCTAAAGAATAAAAATGAGTACTAACAAAATTTACAAGAGACTTTAGATTACTAGATGTGGATGCTGTAGGATCATTTTGGAAGGATGGCATGATTTTTTCCAATACATCGGATGCAGTTTCTATGAGTTCACAGTCTTCCATGTGAGACTTCAGCCTTTTTTTTTTGCCTTTTCTTAAGTGAAGGAAGCTAGCTTCATGGTTTGCACCGAGAGAGGGAATAAAAATTGAATGGACCTTGAAGTAACTCTAGCTCATCAAATTCCATCATCTCTTTGGTCAAGAAATGCTTAACTACTTCTGCTATGTCTCTTGCCGGAGACAAAATTTTCTCCCCTTCTGCAGCCTTACCACTGTCATATGTAGATTTTTCTATCCTTGACTCTTCTTTTCTTTCCTTTCCTTGTTCTTCTTGACTGGATTTTTCTTTTATACTTTCTTTTCCTTTAGATTCAGAGACTGCCGGAGAGTCTGGATTTACTTCTCCTTGGACTTCCTCTTCTGAAGTAGAGGAATCTAAGTCCTTGCATTTTTCTTCACCTATCTCCTTTACCTCTTCTACTACTATCTTAGTAGTTTCTTCCTTGTCGTCCATGGCAGAGGGTTCATCACTTATGTCCTCTATGATAGGAATGTTGAACCTTTTGTAGGCATTCCAAAGGATTTCTTCAGTTTCTTTAGCTATTTTGTTAGTTTCTCCAAGCATAAGCTGATTCATTCTTTCTTTGCTTCGGAACTCATCCTTGCAATCTTTGAAAATCATATTCATTTGTTTCTACATGATTGAGGGATAGAGATGAATGGCTATTTGTTCATTGATCTCAAGGTCCTTGGCCTTGGCATTGTTCTTTCTGATTTCTAGTTCTTTCTCTAGGCTCTTTGGAATTAAAGATATAATCTCAATGAATGCTTTATTATAAATGTTAAGGTACCTAACTGTGGCTTCTTGCAGGTTCTTCTGATTAGCCTCACTATAGTAGTTATAAAATTCAGTCATTGGTTTCAAATTCCCATCCACAGTGACTGATTTGACTACATTATCAATGGACAGAGTGGGCCTTTCAACAAACTCTTTTGCCATCTTTTCCTTGTCTTCACCGGTAGAGGGTTCACTAGATACTTTCTTCTTTTTCCTCATTTTCCTTACCTCCTCATCTAATTCTGTCTCTTCTTCATCCTTCTGACTGATATAAGACCTTGTGACCTTCGTCTTGGTTCTTTTCTCTTCTTTACCAGATGATTTTGCTTCCAGTTTTGATCCCTTTGAGGTCTTAGCAGTTGTAGGTGTAGACCTCTTAAAGGATCTGGTCCGGGAAGGGGCTTCTACCGGATCACTTTCCTTTTCTGGTTCTTCCTTCTCTTTCTCTGGCCTTTCCATCTTTTCTCTATGTGCATCAAGTGCCTCTTTTGAGATTCCATGCCTCTTGGCAAATTCTTCTACCTCTTTTCTCACTTTTCTCTTCATCTCCAGTTGTCTAAGTTTCACATAGATTTTTATACTTAATTCTTCAAAGGTTCCAAACCTTTCTGCCTTAGGATCCTTGGGCTAACTTAGCATGTGTTGAACATGTAGCTCTACAATTTTCTCATCAACTTCATACCCCATTGGCATGATCCACACTGTTCTTGGTTCCACAGCCTCCATTAGGCACTGATCAGTTTCTACCATAAAGCACACTATATCTTTGTACTTCTCAACTAGAGATTGGGGGATTCTTTCTCGAGCTTGCATCATACTTTGAAAGTTCTTGAAATATCCCCACAAAGCTGCATTTCTTTCCTTAGCATCCCCAAGCCCATGTAGGTAGTCTCTGATTTGGATTGCAACAGGTCTGTCATTCTGCCAAACCCAACCACTTGATCCGGGAAGCTCATTCATGAAGTAGAAGAATAAACATAATATCAGCCCACCATACTTGAATGAGTTTTTCTTGTCCCTTTTGATCTTTCGTAAGTTCTCCAACAGTTGGCTTAGAAGAAGTTCACAAAGATCATAGTCAACATTTTCTCTTAGCATCTGATAAGCTGTATAAACTGCAATTCTCGGTACTGAATTTTCCCTACTGGAGTGATAAATCTTGTAACCAATTATTATGGATGCAAATTTGATATCTGGATCAGTGATATCTTCAATTGTCATAGCTCTCTTGTCAAATTTTGATCCAGTTGCTTCACTCACTATCTGATTCTTGACAGATTTAAGAACAGGTATCCCATCAGATGAGTATAGACCAGTTACTGCCCTAATTGCATCCTTGGTGATCTTAAATGGTTTATTCAACCATAGAAAGTTATCATGCACTCTGCTCAACACATACCGGACCCATTCATCTTCTTCAAAACAAGGGAAATGAATGCACTATACAAAATGCTTATCCCAGATGGCCTTGAACTGAGGTTTGAGCTCAAAAGAATCATCTATTAACTGATTGTGATAGATATCAACCAGCTTAGATTCCCCAAATTCTTCAATATTCACATGAATATAAGCCCTAACATCTTCTACATGCAGAATTCCATGTGGAATGCTTGAAAAGGCGCCTAGGGGATCAACTTCTAGAGATTTATATGGATGCTTCATAAACTTAGGGCATGGCCTATCAGAAATCTTCACCACATTCGGAGTGGTCATTTTCAAAAGATTTACAGAGAGATATTCAGCAACGAAAAATACCTTTTACGCTTCTAGGGTTTGTTGAATGAACCAGATTAATTTGCTGGATGAATCGACTTCAATGGTTGATCTTTGAAAGTTTGAGACAATTTGTTGTAGAGCTTGTTTTCTTTTCTTCTTGAGTGCAAATGTGCAAATGACAAACGAGTGAACTCTTTTATTTCTGGGAAAGCCCTAATTTCATACTGCAATAAATGCGTGACCTAATTTATTCCAGTTGCCTTGTTCATCTTATTCTAAGATAGATCTTTTCCAGATCACTAAGATACACTTAGAGTCATTCTTAGAGAATAGTGATAATCTATCTTCATTTCCTTAATCATTAGATCTATCCACAGATCAAGATTCCCTAGTTTAAATCAAGTCAGATTTAACTGTGAAAAACTTACTTCCCACCGGATGATTGATGAACCGGATTAGTTTTTAACTTGTTCAAAATTTCTTGCGGATCTTTCATCTTTTAACCAAAGCTTATTTAGATGTCCCTTTGTGAACCCTTTAATCCACAACTCTCCTTGTGCCAATTCCAGCACCAATTAACTGGCTGGGGGAATATGTTTTTCTTTGTGTCTCCCCCTGAGCCAGAGCTCACCTTTTAATTTCTGGAAGGAATATCAGCACCAGATTCTGGTGCAGATCCATCCCCTACATTTTCTGTACTTCTCTTCACCCAAATCTTGTTCATCTCACTTTTAACTTCATCCGCATTCACTTTTCCTTTTCCCTTGTCTTGATTCTGATTATCATGTACCGGACCTCTTTTGTCCTGATTCTTGCTTCTACAGAATTTTGCAATATGACCAGATCTATTGCAATTGTGGCAAACAACATTTCTTTGCATATTTGATTGATGTCCTCTTGATCTACATTGATTAGCCATATGACCCATTCTATTGTATGCAAAGCATCTCCCATTGAAAGAATTGTTCATTTGCATATTTCTGCATTCATGAGATTTGTGACCATACCTTTTGCAGTTAAAACACTGTCTGGAGAAGGAAGTGTTAGTTTGATTCATTCTTCTTCTACACTGATTAG
Organism: Cunninghamia lanceolata; assembly: GCA_027924645.1. Classification (NCBI taxonomy): domain Eukaryota; kingdom Viridiplantae; phylum Streptophyta; class Pinopsida; order Cupressales; family Cupressaceae; genus Cunninghamia; species Cunninghamia lanceolata. The sequence continues at coordinate 15,800,817 of BSBN01000073.1, forward strand.
CTTTGTGACCAAAGTTATTGCAGTTGTGGCAGTATCCATTGAAGGATGGATATCTTTGAGCATTAGGTTGCCTCACTGGAGGTCTTCTAGGCCTGTTTCTTGTATTTTTTGATTCAAACTTATTTTGACCAAATCCAGAGCTTTCACCTTTCTCATATCCCAAGCCACGCTTGTCATCTACCCTCTTGTGGATTTCAAGAAGAACTTCAAGTTGAGTAGAAATTATCTTGAATTTCTCTTTGTATTCATTTGCTGTTTGAAGATCCCTTTTAAGAGAGACAATTCGATCTTCTAGTTTTTCTTCATTATCTTTAGCATCTTCAAGATCGGATTCAAGATGTCTGATTATTCTATCCATCTTGTGGTAGTCTTCTGATTTCTCCTTGAGAGATTGTTTTAGATCATCTTTAGTTTTTCTTTTCTCTTCAATTTCTTGGGCAAATTTCATGACTCCTGATTCCATTTCATGTCTTACCATGATGATCTCTTTTGACAATTTTTCACATAACTTGGTTTTTTCCTTAAGATCTTCATTTGTATCATTTGCTTCACCTTGATTTGCCAATTGCTGAAGTAGTTCCTTTCTCTTTTTCATAGAGAGACTTAGTTTCCCTTTTAGTTCATTTATGAAATCATCAGCCTGTTTGAGTCTTTCCTTCAATATATTGACTTCAGAATTAGATTACTCAAGATCATCTAGGGCAGACTGAAGTTGCTCCCTCATACCATACACATCCATCTTAATTCTCAGATCTTCCTCAAGCTATTAGGCTTTGATTGGAGGAACTTGGCTCTGATACCAATTGTGGATAAATGAGAGGGGGGGTGAATCAGTTATCTTAATTATTTCATCCTTCTAAAATTTCTTCTAATTAATACAGCATCAATTCAAATAAGCAAACATAACCATGAAAATGGAAATACACATGACATAATATTTTTGACGTGGAAACCCTGTTAGGGGACAAAACCACGAGGTGATTAACCCAAGATTGTATTCTCTGTTAGAAGAATAGAAATACAAAAATGGCACTTGCCAATTAGGGCTCACTACCTAAGCACACTGCTCACAAGAGACTCATTGTCTACAAGTTATAAGATGAATAATAAGATACTTGAACTGATTAGAAGCATCCACACATGTTGGAGTTTAGTTCTGGTTAGGCTCAGTAAACTTATCTACTGCACTTCATCCTTCCTCTTCTTTTGTTCTACTATCCTTTCACATACCAGACCTTCTTTACTACTTTCTTTCTACTTTTTGCTTTTCTTTGCACTTCACACACACATACTTTCATCGAAATCCATCTGGTATATATATATCCACACAAGGGATTTCATCCTCTTTCTAGTCAGCATCCAGAATAGTCAATATTTCCCAAACTCTAGTTTGTCGGCTGAATCCTTGCTTACCAAGTCATGCGGATCTAAAAGAAACTTATAGAAGTCATCTAACAAGTTGGCCAATCATGAATTATACCTTAAGAATCTTTATCACTATCAACATCTCATCCGGAATAACTTCTGATGCTCTGCCTATCAGTTCTTCCTTTGTCTATTCTACCAAACCGGACCCCAATACTTGAATGCTTATATCTCTTTACTCTTGCATCACCGGAGGCTCAATTCCTAAAATCTATCAATCAAGGTACTCCTCTTGACTTGCCCAATTCCGCACTTTCGAAAGATACTTCCTCTGAGAGATCTGGACCTGATTGTCAGACCTTGCCACATACTCTGTTCTTGCTTACTAGACCACAACACTCTTCAATCTAACTTCTGGTATAGGCACACCATGTCCTGTGGATGTGTGGGATGAACTTTGTTGCCATCAATGACAACAATCATGAAGCTACAATGTGTCTCTTGCCAACAGGCTACTCCTATGGTTGTTAAGATCACTGATAGGCCACGCCCAAAGTTCAAGAAACACCCCTACAAATCCCTAGAAGTTGATCCCTTAGGCACCTTTTCTAGCATTCTGCATGGGGTTCTGCACGTAAACGATGTTAGGGTATACATCCATGCCAATATTGAGGAATTTAGAGAATAAAAGCTGATGGATATCTACCATAAACAACTAATAAATGAAACCTTTAAACTCAAACCTCAATACAAAGCCATCTGAGATAAACATTTTGGACATTGCATCCACTTTCCCTATTTTCCAGAAGATGAATGGGTCTGGTATGTTGTTAGTAGAATTCATGACAATTTCATGTGGTTGATAAAGCCCTTCAAAATAACAAAAGATACAATTAGGGCAGTAACTGGGTTGCACTCATCCGAAGGGTTGCCAGCACTCAAATCTATCAAGAACCAGATAGTAAGTGAGGCTACCAGATCAAAGCTTGACAAAAGAGAAATGACAATAGAAGATATCACAGATCCGGATATAAAATTTGCCTCTATGATAATTGGCTATAAAATATATCATTCCAATAGGGAGAACTCTGTGTCTAAAACTACAATTTATACAGCATATCAGATGCTAAGGGAAAATGCTGATTATGACCTATGTGATCTTCTTCTAAACCAACTATTAGAAAACTTGCAGAAGATCAAGAAGGATAAGAGGAACTCATTCAATTATGGTGGCCTAATACTATGTCTCTTCTTTTACTATATGAATAAGCTACCTAGATCAAGTGGTTGGGTATGAAAAAATGGTAGACCGGTTGCCATACAAATCAGAGATTATATGTATGGGCTTGGTGATGCCAAGGCTCAAAGTACAGCACTCTGGGGATACTTCAAGAACTTCCAAAGTATGATGTAGCCTAGAGAAAGAATCCCCCAATCTATATTTGAAAAATACAAGGATACAATGTGTTTCATGGTAGACACTGATCAATGCCTAATGGAGGCAGTGGAGCCCAGAACAGTCTGGATTATGCCAATGGGCTACGAGGTAGATGAGAAAATCCTAGAGCTGCATGTCCAACACCTGCTGAGTTAGCCTAAGGACCCTGAGGCAGAAAAGTTTGGAACCTTTCAAGAATTAAGTGTGAAAATACATGTTGAACTGAGACAACCAGAGATGAAAAGAAAAGTGAAGGGAAGTTGAGGAAGTTGCCAAAAGATATGGCATATCAAAGGAGGTAGTTGATGCAAATAGAGAGAAAATAGAAAGAGCTAAGAAAGAGAAACAAGAAGCAGAAAAGGAAAGTGTTCTGGTACAAGCCTCCTCCTAACTAGATCCTCCAAGAGCTCTGCACCTACCACCTCTAAGAGCCCAAAAGCCTCAAAACCAGAAGCCAAGACATCTAGAAAGGGAGAGAAGAGAACAAAGACAAAGGCCACAAGGTCATACATAAGCCAAAAGGATGATGAAGAAATAGAGACTAATGAGGAGGTTAAGAAAATGAAGAAGAAAAAGAAAACTTCCAGGGAATCCTTTGCCAGCAAAAATAAAGAAGAAGAGGCAGAAGAATTTGTAGAAAGGCCCACTCTTTCTATTGATGATATCATCAAGGCAATCATAGTGGGCAGGAACTTGCAACAAGTCACTGAATTTTATGATGATTACAGTGACACTGACAAAAGAATTTTGGAGGAAGCTACAATTAAGTACCTTAACATTTATAATAAAGCATTCATTGAAATCATTTCTTTAATTCCCAAAAGTCTAGAGAAGGTACTTAAACTCAGAAAAGAGAATGCCAAGGAAAAGGATTTAGAGATCTGGGAATAGATTGCAATTCAGCTCTATCCTTCCATTACTCCAAAACAAATGACCATGATCTTTAAGGATTGCAAGGATGAGTTCTGGAGCAAAGCTAGAATGAACAAACTTATGCTTGGAGAGACTGATCAGGTGGCAAAAGAAATAGAAGACATCTTCCAAAATGCCTTCAAGAAATTCAATCTTCCTATTATAGAGTAAATAGATGAAGAACCCTCTACTATGGATGTCGAAGGATTAAGTGCATCAAAATAAGAATCTACTAAGAAAAATATAGAAGAGTCAAAAGAGACAGCTGAAGAAAAGTCTAATGACTTGGATTCCTCTGTTCCAAAAGAGGAAGTCCATGAAGAAGTTAACATCTCTAATCTGGATCCCCTTGCCGACTCAGGAACTGAAGGAGAAGGAAGAAAAGAAGAGAAACTTAGTCAAGAAGAGGAGGTAAAGGGAAGAGAAGAAGATCAAACAGAGAAGATCTTAGATGATAGTTCTGAGGTGGTAAAAGGAGAGAAGACTCAGTCTCCAGCAAGAGACACTGCTGAGATAGTAAAGAGCTTCTTGAACAAAGGAATGTTAGAGATAGATGAACCAGAATTATTTCAAGTACCACTAAATTTTGATTCCCTCTCTCCAATCCAGACAATGAAGATAACATCTTTTGCCCAAGCTAAAACAAAAGAGAAGCTTCTGAAGTCTCTCATTGAAGACTGTGAGTTGATAGAGATTGCATTTAGGATGTTAGAGAAGATCATGCCATCCTTCCAAAAGGATCTTTCAGCCTCTCCATTTGGTAACTTGAAATCTCTGTTAAATTCTATTAACACCCATTTTGATTCTTTGGAGAAATCGGTAGAAGAGAAAGTCCGGAAATTTTTTTTGGGAAAGAGATTCATTAAAGTGCAGGGACTCATAACTAATGATAGGAGGACCCTGGATATTGGCATAAAGAGCCTAGAAAATTCTCTTAAAGATGGTGGAGAAATATATAAATTTTGTCTATCCTGGTCTAAAGTGACAGAGGATATTGAAAAGAAGGTAAAAGAACAAGAAGATAAACCGTCAAGTTTATCTTAGAATTTTGATCCCCTCACCACATCTATAATGAATCAAGAGTGCCATGCCATTGCCATTATAAATGAAATAAAGAGGCTTGAAAAGGAGAGGAAGAATATAATAAGTAGGATGAGTGAACTAAGAGGGATAATTATCCCCAAGTTAGAGGCCATGCATGAGGCCTTAACTAATGCTCAGACCACAGCTTGGACTAGTGATCCGGTAGACTTAAGAAGGGGAGAAGCTTTTGCATTTTAGTTGAGTGGCCACATTTCAATTTTGGACAGGATGAAGCAGAGTTGGGTGATAGAAGTTGTACAGTTGAAGACCACCTTTGTGGATATACTTAAGTATATGTAAGTATAACATGTATATATACTTATGCGGCTATGTATAAGTTAATTTTTGCAAATTTTGGTGTGCAGATTCCACTCTTTACTATTGATGTCAAAGGGGGAGTGAGGAGTAGTGAAAAATGTGGAATCTAGCTAAGGGGGAGCTCTGGTAAAACAGTGCACAAGATAGAGCATCAGCCAAGGGGGAGTTTGCTACGACACTTAGTCATTTTTCACTAAGTGTTGCCATCAATGCCAAAGGGGGAGATTGTTGGTAAGAGACACTATGTGGCTTCATTATTATTGTCATTGATGGAAATAAAGTCTATCCCACACATCCGCAGCACATAGTATGCCTATACCGGAAGTCAGATTGAAGAGTGTTTTGGTTCGGTGAACAAGAACAGAGCATGCAGAAAGGTCTGACAATCAGGTCTGGATCTCTCAGATGGTGTAACTCAGAAAGTTGTGTACTTGGACAAGTCAAGAGGAGTACCATGACTACTACATTCCAAAGATTGAGCCTTCAGTGATGAAAGAGTGAAAAGATATGAGCACCTAAGTGTTGGGTTCCTGACAGGCAGAGTAGACTGAGGAAGAACTGACCGGCAGAGCATCAAAATTTAATCTAAATGAGAAATTGATGGTGGTCACACTGTTTGAGAGATCATACATGGTTGGTCAACATGAATTATGACTTGTATGTCTATGTCTTTGATATGCATCACATATTAAGCATGGATTCAACCGACAAATTAGTGTTTTGTAAATATCTTAAGTATTCCAATTGTCGACTAGAAAGATGTTGAAATCCTTGATATGAATATATATACCAGATGGATTTCGGTATGAAGTGGTGTGTGTGTTGATAGAGTGTACGAGGAAAGCTAGAGAGAAGTGTGGAAGCAGCAATACAAGTCCGGTATGTGACAGAACAACAACATTAGAGCAGAGGAAGAATGAAGTGCATTAGCTCAGTATATTGAGCCTAACCAGAACTAAACCTCATCATATGTGGATGCCTCTCATCATTTCAAACACCTGGTTACTTTCTATATACCTTGTAGATAGTGAGTCTCTTGTAGGCAGTGTGCCTCTTGTGAGTAGTGTACTCGAGCAGTGAGCCCTAATTGGCAAGTGCCATTTTGTACTTCTTATTCTTTTAAGAGAGAATACAATCTTGGGTTAGTCACCCTGTGGTTTTTCCCTTAATAGGGTTTTCCACATAAAAATCCTTGTGTTATGTGTGTTGATTTTATTTATGCTCTCATGATTATGTATGCTCTTATGTTTTGATATTGCATTAATATTAAAGAAGAAAAGAAAGTTAAGATATTTAAGATAACTGATTCACCCCCCCTCTTATTTATCTGCCTTGTTTCCAACACTTCTATCCTTGTTTGATCCTTAGTAATGCTTGAGGCTATGGGCATTATTAAGACAATGGTTTTGAACTTGAGTTTAAATTGTGGACATTTTAGTTGGGTGCTTTCCAACCATGGCACATGGAATTTGTGCTAGGATAGTTGACATGATGCTAGTCATGACTAGGGTTGGTATAGAATGGCTTCCACTCTAGTATCTTAGTATCTTGAGCGAGATTAGTTGTTTCTTTTATGAGTTTTTTTGTGTGTTCATGAGTTATGGAGGTAACTTAGATAATTTAAGATGGATTTGTGACTCTTAAGATACATGACTTTTGGCAATCTTTTCCAAGCATGTCCTTGGTTTCATAGAATATGTGGGTGTTCATTTAGATGAGATGATTCATGATCTTGGTTTGGAGTGTGACCACTATTCCTCTTCTCTTGTTGTGTGACTATGTTATATACATATGATGTTGTAATGTACAATTTTGATAACATTATTGAACATAATTATTTACGTGATGAAATTTTTATTATTTGCAAAACTAGCAATATTAAAATTCTTTTCTTGGGCTACTTTGTCGCCTTACTTTCTTATAGTCCTCTTACCTCAAGGACTTGTTTAATCATATTTTGATTCAAATTTTGAATGTTGAATTTTGGTGTCACTTTTGAATTTCATTTATCTTTTAAATTTGAATTATCTTTTGGATTTTAATTTTTTGAATGTTATTCATTCAATTTGATTTAAAAGCTTATCTTTTGCAAGCTTATTATTTTGAGGATTTTCTTATTGTTGAAATTGCTGGTACATGTGTAGTGATATGACTTATGTGATTTACCTTACCTGTAAGAGGTATTTGGTGAGAGGCAAAGGGGGATAGTTGGTCTTGGTTATGTTATTGTAAGGTTGAGAATTGTAGATCAAATTGGTAAAGGATGGTCAGAATTCCTTGTTGACCTTGATCCTTGATGAGTATTACCTTGGTACTTTCCCTTTTGGGAGGCTAAATCTTATAAACTATCAAAAGAAGAATGCTAGAAAGGTTCAAAGGAGTAGTCAGGTTGGGAAAACCCTGAGATCCTCCTATTGTTGTGTATACCCATTATCCTCATGATATTGGCTCCTTTGTAATAAAGGTTTTTTTTGGAAATTCTTCACTTGATTAGAGGTCGACTCTTGAGTTTTGTAGCAATGTGGGTGTTTAGTCTTTCATTCCTTGATGCTAGGAATGCATGGATGTGTTGTGGTTCTTATCTATTCTGCAAGTTCAACCTTGATAGTTTAGTGGAGATCATTTGATAGCAGAGGAAATCGAGACATATGAGTCACGTGCATATTGCATAGAAGCTACAATGTTTTAACTTAGTATTGGTGGTTTGGTGAGTTAGATGCATGTTTGGGGCTATGATTAGTATAATGATTGTGGTTATTTGTGTTGACCAAACTTCCTATTGGATGTTTTTTTGTGTTAGTTGAAGTTAATTTAGATGGCTAAGACAAAAAAGGATTCTGGTAAAGTTGTTAGTGATGTCGAAAGACCTTTAGTGGTGCTAACCTTCTTGGTGTGACTTCATCTTTTATGACCTTGCTAGTCTTGGTGATTTATATTAGGGCATCTAATGCCCTTGTATTTTGTAATGCTAGTAAGGCTTTTTGTAATTGTGTTGTTTTTAGATCCTTGACTTCTCCTAATTAGAGGAGGTTATCCTCTAGATTAATTGTTAAGTGATTTCCTTATTAAGATCCTTATTGTATTTCTTGTCGTTGATTTAAAAATCATTTTGTGTTCACCGCCTTGTTGGCATGATTGAAGGTGGGTTGCTCTACCCTCACCTCATTGTTGACTTCTAGGAGGAAGTTTAGTCTTAGGGGGGAGGATGTGAGGCCTACCCTTATTACACCTCCTGATTTGACTATGAGACTTATTTCATTGGATTATATTTACAGCTTGTATATTAGACATTTAATGAGTTTATTTTGTGCATTGATTAGATAGATGAGCTATTATATGATGATGATATATCTTTACATGCTAGATTATATTCTACTTCTACGATGATGAATGTTTTATAATACTTGATATGATTGAATTTATAGAATGAGCTAATTGAGTTGATGAAATATTATGTCAATTTATGATTTCATGATCTTGATTGTGTTGTTGGAAGTAAATTTGATTTGGGAATTAAGTGAATCCTATCTTGTGATTTGGAAGTGATCTAATTTAAAATGTATGAACTTGTGTAATCATGTGTGTGAATAATTTAATTGCTTCAACTATGATATACATTGGGCTATTGATTTGTGTGTAGTGTGATGGTAATTTCCATGGCTAATGGAAACTACAGGTCATACAAATAACCCTAAGTAATTATCCCTATTAAACAAACCTAGCCCTAAGGTGGACTAAGGTTAATTGTTGTTTGAGCATGAATGTAATGTGTTAATACTTTATATTTATTTTATATTTGAGTCTCCTAAGGTTGACTTAGGATGGGGTGGATGATGAGTGTCATCTATGTGTCATTTTCATTCATAAGTTTTATGGCATGTTTTAATGATGTTTTTTAAGCTTTTTAATGTTAATTTCATGTGTTTAAGGGTCCTAGGTCAAGTACCTATGGGTTAGGTACCTTATAGACCTCACAACATGAGTTTTAACTCATTTGTCACTCCTCTTTTTGACCCTAGGAGTTAAGTGGCGAGATTAGGGTTTTGGATTGAGGGTTGGGTGACTTGTCACATCCAATCCCACAACCCAAGGTTCATGTAAGGACTTGGGAAGAGAATCCCTAGTGATTCCCTATTCCCCATACCTCACACATGTGTGAGGAGGTGGGTGGGGAGATGTGCTCTTGAGAAGGAATGAGAGGATGACATGTGTCACCTCCATACTCCTCAATACCTCACACATGTGTGAGAGTACATATGGGGAGTGGTGCTTGTGAGACTAAATGAGAAGGTGGGAAGTGTCACCTCCTCATTCATGGGAATGGTCTTTGAAACCCTATTTATCTCCCTATTGTTGAGGTGAGAAGGGTTCTTTCTTTTTGGGCTTTGATTATTAATTTGGGGAAGGAGCTTAGTCTTGGAGAGGAAGAATTGTGCAAGGAACTTGGATTTGGCTCTTGGAGGTTCTCACCAAACATCCTTCATCACTTGAGACTTGAGAGGTAGAGTCGTAAGGCCTCAAGTCCTTATGCTTATTTATTTTGTATCTATGCATGTAGTTGTGTTATGCTTTTGTTTCATGTGATTTTCTTGATGTTGTAATGGGTTTATGGGTTGTCATAATGAGCTCTCCATGTGACAGAGCTCACCATGTTTTGGGTAAGAGAGGAGAGAACTTCCTCATGGAAAAACTTTTCTTGTAAAGGCAATTTTCATGGCTATGGCCTCGTTTATGGGAATATTTGATAGTTTTGTGTATGGCAAGAGTGCCTTGATTATAATTAGAGTTATAAGTGGTTTTGGTAGCAAGAGGATATGATATTTGGGTATTATGAGTTTTGAGGACTTTGGTTTGGTTTAGTTTTCCCCTTGAGTTGAGTGAGTCCACTCTCTCTCCCTTAAAATCCATTTTTATGGATGATGGGTGTTAAGTCTCCATGAGTGGGTGTTCATGTGTATTATTTGAGTGAGTGAGTGTGTGTGTGTGTGTGTGTGTGTGTGTGTGTGTGTGTGTGTGTGTGTGTGTGTGTGTGTGTGTGTGTTTGGAATCCTTTGTGTGAGTATGAACCCAGTTATATTGTGGGCCTTCTAGCTTGGGGGTGGCTTGCCTGCAAGCCAACAGTTGGGAGGTGAGCTTCCCTTAACATTGGAAAGATTTTGATTGTATTGCAAGTTTGACTCTTAGAGAAGATCTTGGAAGAAGTTTCTTGAAGTGAACATGGGTTATGTTGTGTTGTAAAATTTAGGCAATATAAATGCCTTGGCTCTTTTGAGCCTTGTAAGGGTTGGCTATCTGAGGGAGTGAGTCTCTCTCTTGTTAAAGTTTCCTATTGTGTATTTAAGCCCTTTGTCAAAGAAACTATTTCATTATGTAAATGGTTTTAGTTGCAATTTATTGCTATCTTGTTGTCTTGGAAAATAAAATATCCCTCTCTCTTTGCCTTCTTCTATGTGTTATTGGATATTTTGCTTATGAAAGAAAAGAAAAATAGATCATGAATATATTGTTGCTTTGAAAATAAAATGGCCATTTGTAATATAAATCAAAAAGAGATATGTTTACTTGTTACTTACCTTGTTAGTGGAAAAGAGAAAATGACTATAGTTGTTTTTTTTAATATACATGTTTATAACCTCACTATGAATTTTTTTCCCCTTGCTATTTTGTGACTATTGAGGTTAATTAAATATTTAAGTAAAAAAACTAATAGAGTTGCATTTCTATAAATTTATATATGTTGGTTGTGGGTTTATATATATATATATATTTTCTTGCTAAGAATTATGTTTTCCTTATGTTATTATGTCTCTATTTTATTTAAAGAAAAACAATAGATAAGAAAAAAAAGAGGATAAAATAGGTCTATATGTATAACTAAACATTTAAATATATATAAGATTTATATATAATTTATATTTTATAGATATTACAGAGGCATTAGGTTTTTTTTTGTTATGAAGTTTTTTTTAAAGAAAGGGGGCGGCGGTAGCGCCAAAGCCATGTTCATAGTCCCCCCACCACCGGTGGCACTGGGAACGGGGTCACGGACCCCCCCGCTCCCATAGAGTTGTGGGATCTATGGGGCGGGAGGCTTCGCCCCCATCCCTTCCGTAGGTTTTGGCCTTCATAGGCCACAAGTACATGGGCCTGTGGGCTACACAACCCATGGCCTTGCGATCATTCGACCCCACATTATAATGTGCCTTGCAAAATTTCAACCCTCTGATTTATATTTTTATTATCTTTGTGCCTATATATATGTGTGTATATATATATATATTTAATCATACCTCTGTGTGTATTATTGTCAATCAGGATTGCACCCTAGCTAAGTTAGACTTAACTCTCCTATTGAAACATGGAAACGTTCTCAAGCTGTGGGTAACTTATGATGAGAATGAATCTCTAGAGAGGGCTAGTTCCCCTGGTAGATCACCTAGACTAAAATGATTTATCTAATCAAAAGGATAGAAATATAACATGAAATGGAATCCTAAAACCTAAAGGGTGATGCAACATAACTTAAGATTTATTTACTAACTCCACTCACAATCACTTCTCAGAACAATAACTTTCACAACCTCAAATGAAACACACACCACAAAAGTGTCCTGCATAAAGGTTCGAAAATAAACACAACATGCAATATGTATTATATGAAATTTCTACACCCACACTTATAATAATAAGACATAAAAAGGACCTAATATTTGGAATCACAATGATAATGTCAAACTATTACTACAAAATGAGACAAAATGATGAGATAGGAATGTTCTGCTACTTTTATTAAACTGAAAGGAGTATAAGGACATGAGAATCTAAGTACAAATCAAGGCTTACAGAACTTTCTGTAGTGTATAAGAAAGAAAGAAGCAAATCTAAACTGCCTAAACTGAGTTTTTCTCCTCTTATATATAGCTAAAAAGCTTTCCAAAAACCCAGCCAGTTGTCTTACCCAAAAGAAGAAACTAAAAATCCTATTTTTGAGCAAGGGAGGAAGGCCACAAAAATAGGGCCTAAAACTGACCCAAAATGAGTAATAATAGGTGGAAACTTTCCCCCCAAGTAGCCCCCCCTAAAAAGACTCAAAAATCAAGCTCTAACTAACTAGAAACTGAAATAGAAACTTCAGTTTGCCCATTTTTTTCCAATTTCGCCCAAAAGACTTAAACTCAAAATAGGAAAGCTTATCCACACTTCCTTTGCTTTAACCACATTTTAATAACAATTATTAAAGCAATTTATAAGAACATCGCTTTTAATAGTTTTTTATAATGCTTACAGTTTTCAACTCTGATTTTTTCACAAAGGAAAGAAAAAAGATTTGATTTGTTTGATTTTGCAAAAATATACAAGGCCTACATTTTGATTTTCTAGCCTAAGTTTTTTCCTCCAAAGGTTGTGAAATAGACCTAAGGCATAATTCTAGGTATCATATATGCAAAGGTAAATATAATACCACGAAGGTATTAGTGAAGACATAAAAAATTAAATCAATGTTGCAAAAATATGTTGAATTAGGGCAAAAGAAACCCTAAAGCAAGACCATCGAGCCCTATCTCATTTTGCATCATTTACACTTTGACTTTTGAGAACTCAACTCTGGACACCACTGCCACCATCGCTAGGGTTTGAGCTTGGAAACTTCAATTGACTGCTGCTTTTGAGTGATTTCCATGAAGATTTACATAGGAAATTGTATGGTGAGTCATTCTCAGTCACAAATATGATATTGTTCTCCATTTCTTAAGCATTCTTGGGCTTTCATGGCCGCAGTCATGACTACTTTTTGATATATTTCATCTTTTCTTATCTTCTGTTGATATTTCCCTATATTTGAGGCTGATACTAGAGGGTTTTGCTACATCTTTCATCATGAGTATTGAATGTCTCCTTTTATAGCAAACAGTGGTAACCTCCTACCCTTTGAACTTTGTATTCTCTTTTACTTTCTATTGACGCAATGCTTGATTCGAGCTCTTGAAACTGTAAAAAGAAGGAACCTTTCATTTTTTCCATGTATGGGCTATGACTTCAATAGACATTTCTGAGTTTTCTTTGTGCCTAAACAACATTATAGGCCTTGGATTTATTGTTTCTAGGTATTTTCTTAAGCTCAAAGGTTTATTGCTTGTTGTATCTCTGTGACTCCATGTAAACTTTAGACAAGATGGGTTCAAAACCCCTGGTCACGGCTTCTCTTTTTATGAAAATAAAATGGAAACCCTTGACTTCTAACACATAGTTCTGAGTTTCTATTTTTTGCAAAATAAAACTCCCTATTTACTAGGGCCGCGGCTTCAACATGTCTTTGCTTTCATTGCTGAATACCCAAGCACCATCATGATGTTTTGTAGCTGGATGATAACATTGTTTACTTTTCCAACAGAAACTAAAACATTTTACTTCATTCTGTATTCCTCCTTCAAAGCCTTATATGGTTGCCACTATACTCTTGATGTGATTGTTTTTTATCAACCATAAAATGCCTTTTATCACTGCACCTTATGACTATTTTGACTACTATGGGCTGAGAAGAATAAATGATTCTGACAGAGATTTTTATTTATTGCTTCATGCAATGACATCTGTTACCTTTGTTGCTCCATATGGACTCACATACATACTGTAGACTCTAGACTTTGTGATGAAATCTATAGAATGAGTTAAAATATATGTTGTTCTTCTTTGTATCTCCTATAGATGTATATGAACACTAAGATTTCATTCTCTTCTTGCTATCTTTGTGAACTGATATACTGCATTCTTACTTGAGGTTCTATGCTCATATAACTGTGTATGCATTTGGTATATTCTCCATTTGATGATTGTGATAGTGGTCTATTTATATTCTCTCAAGCTCAATGTACCTTATAAATGCTGCATCTATATCTCTCTTTTCATGACTCCTGTCGCTACACTTGTAGCTTATGATTGTATCTTCATTTGGTAGAGGTATATGGTGGTTATATGATGAATGGACTGTCATTAAGGTGACTATCCCATAGTTTAAAACATTACAAATTCCTCTCTGCCTCTCTCTAACAGTTTGTTGCCCCTTTACTTCTTATAATAGTTAGACATTATGATTATTCAATTATTGCTTTATTCTTATGATTTAATAAAATGTTCACCATATCTATAGTATAGTGCCATGACAGTATGGCTACTGAGCAATAGATTTGCATCTTGATCATTCTAATCCTCCATCACAGACTTGTACCCTACTGCTCCCTTGTATATCAAACACCTGACATGGCATTATAATGTAGATATCAATCATGACTCAGTTGTTCCAATCTATGTGGACTGCATATGCTAAACTTCACTTTGTGGATATAGATATAGGACTATTTTCTCATTATATAACTGTCATCTATCTTCTTTAGTTGATAATTTGCTTCTTGGTTGATGGCACAATCATGATCATGACTGATTTTTGTCCTTTATTGTTGGTTCATGCATTCAATAGCAACTTTACACTTCATTCACAACAAAAATTGGTAAATACCTATTATATTGATGTCCAACTACTGCTCCATGATGAATCCTTGGTTGTCATGATCTTGATGTGGTATTAAATGATGTTCATAATGACAAAGTAGGCCATAATTGTCAAGATGACAATATCTGAGATGACTGTGGTGTCCATTGTTTATATTCTTGTAGATCATATACATCCATGCACTGTGTGTTCACTTGATGGCCTTAGTATGTCTTTGCATGATGTCTAGACAGTAAAGAGACTTGCTCTTGTACTTTGTCATTATGAATGGTATTTATGACTACTCTACTTCATTAGTTGTCCATGATGTATTGGTATTGTCATTGACTTTCAATCAGAATATGCTTTTATTTATTAATCTAAAAGTTTCTTTTCTTATCTTATATTCCCCTTAAGATGTAGGGGCAACATGCTAGGCACAACCCTTGTGGGAGCCCATTTTTGTACAACATGCTATGATGTCTTCAGAAATGGATCAGCAACATAATCTATCATATACCTACATAGTGAACAAACATGTTAGATAAAACAATATTGAAGTTCAATGCTCTTCCTGATGATGTTTTACTTTTCAGGCCCTCTTGCATGTATCTGATGTTTGTCAACTAATTCAGTGCAAATAGGCAATGTATTATACTTCTATTGATAGTCACATAGGAAGACTCATGTCCGAAGCTCTAACAACTCCTATCTTCATGATACAGGTTCACTCAAAGATCAAGAGCAAGTAGGAGCGAGCTGCCATGAAGACCAACTCAAGACCTTAATCAGGCAATGATGGATATGCCTCTTCTTATATGCTTTTTTCCTTTCTTTATCTTTAGATGCATAGTGTATTTCTTATGGTGTATTGGTTCAGCTATTCCCACGGCTTGTGTGGGATAATTGATTAATTCTTTCTTTCTAATGAATACAAATACAACACTTATGTAGTCTTGTGTATACCTCCTTTGTAAAATGAGTGAACGCATTACAATATGAAATGAAATAACTTCTTATAGTCCATGAAATGTCCTTTATGTTGTAAAGCATTGAATGACAAGCTGGATACTTTCCTTTCTATTATAACACATGGAATCATAAAAATGAACTCTTTCCTTTTCAAGCACTTTAAACTATGCAAAGGTCAAACATAGCATAAATATGTTAAGAAATTTTCATCTTAAATGGAAACAACTACTTCAGCTCTGCCAATTTGAACTATAGGTGAAAAATTGGTAACATTTCTGGCTATTTCTATTGAATGCTTGCCTGCTAAGCATATAGACCAGTTGCCTTAACCATCCATTGGGCATGGAGTCAAACTCTGCTCTTCTCACACTCAGAAAACCATGAAAATGAACTGTAAACTACTCCAAACAATAGCAGAAAACCAAACAAAACCAAACTAAAAGCAAACTAAAATGCCCTGGTGGCTAGAAAACATGTGCAACAGCACCTAGTGAAAGAAAATAACTGAAATAAATGTGCCTTAAGTAATTATTAGTAGAAAACACTACCCTAACCTACTCTAACTAACTAAAGAAGTTGGTCAAACAAACCCATTAACTGGCTTTGTAAAATAACTCCTCCTTCTAACCAACCTAGGATGTTTTACAAGGCTATGATTTATTACTAATGAGATATGACCCATAAGAACATACCTTATAGAATGTTGCAAAACTCTCTGAAGAAGAAAAATAAACCCACTCATCATCTAAACCTGATCATAGATACTGTTGTTATGGGGTGAATACATGATCTGGTTCTACTGCTGTAAGGATACCATCTCCTCTTTAGGTACAATGGTAACATGTGTCTCCTTATTTAGCTCTTTGCCAGCTAAATCCTTTATTGGACACCCTCTTACAAGGGTGAACCTTTGGCTAATACTCCTGGTTTCTTGATTGAGATCAGTTGTTACATCCTTTTTCACAATTTTAACCTGATCTAAAGGAGATGTAGATCTATCATCGAGTAATGAAGGAATGACTATTTTTTTCACCTGAATATGTTGATCACATACTTCCATTTCACATTGAATTAAATTATCATCAATGTTAGAACAAAAAACTTCTATGATGCCTAAAAACATGTTCTCATCAAACTCATAATCTTGCACTGAATCCAAATGAGTTTTATTATTCTGTTGTTCAAAACTAGACATTGATATTAGAATGCATATGTTATCTTTGTTCTCGTCAACAAATTCAGGAAATTCATCAAACAAATTAGATAAATTACGAGACTCAACCTCTACTTGGGAAGTAGTACCCTACTTTTGGTCTTGCTGCACTTGCACAAAATTTACATTTATCTCAATATCTTGATTACTCAAATCAAGGTTGTTGTCTGTGATATGTTCATTAATTAGTATTTTGTCTAGATGATTTACATCATTCTCACAACCATTCTCATCTACAAAACTAGGGAGTGCATTAAAGATATTAACTGAAACCTCCTTGACATTATCTAAGCTTGCAACAAAATCATCAAGGTCATCCCAAAATGAAAGGTCATCACATTCCTCTTGAATTTTTGATAAAAGAGGACTATTTTTTTACCTCATAACAGTTCTCAGCCAGCTATGTAAGTTCCATGATAGGCTTACCTTCACACTCCTCTACTTTATCCAAGACCCCATTGTCAGATTGCTTAGCTTCAATCAACAACTCCTTATATTGTTGAGGATCTTCTTGCTATTTGAAGACTGTTGTCTTTGGTACGAGCATGCTTTCCTCCTCTGGCTCAACAAAACCAAGTAACTGATTGAACAAATTAATTGATTCTTCCTCCTCATGCAGTGCTTTCTCCAATGAAACTTGGGTATTTTGTCTTTGCAACTAAAGACTTTCACCTTGTGACCTCTATACTCTGCTTTCATTCATTTTATAAACAATATTAGAAAACTTTTCAAATGAATCGAAATGCAAAGGATTGGGTGTCAAGTTCGAACCAACATCCTCTTCATATGCATCATGCTCATATTTAGCTGGGAATGTAGCATAAACAGTAGCAACCTTTTGCTCCACATCTGATTTTTATGATTTGGTGGCACAAAAGGGACTGCAAGAAGCTTTAGCTACTCAGTTGAAACTTGAAATTTTGATTGGCTTGGGCTCTAAAATCTTTTGATCCTACTCACCACACCAACTTGGAATCTTTATTGGTTCATATTTTACTACCTTTTCCTCTTCTTGATTTTGGATTGGTATAGGAGGGGTAGCCTTAACAAGATTTGGCATTTTATAATCAGGATACTTAGTTCAAGAAGGTTGCCATTAGTTGTTCAAAATTTTGATGACTTGGTTCAGGTTCTTGATATGATTGAAACTAAGGATTAAAGGACTAGTTTTGAATGCAAATAGGCCCCTGAGCAAAATCAAAACTTTTGAAACTTGGAATTTGGATACTTTGGGAAGTTTCCTGAGTTTCTTGGAGGAATAAAGGCTCTTCAAGTGGTTGGTCTTAAGGAATAACAAATTCAGATTGTGCCAACATAGGCTCTTGCAATGGTAAAGGGTCTCTAAAACTGGGAATCTTGGCCTTTGGAGGGTTAAGAGGCTCACTTTTCATAAAACTTGGAATTTCATACCTACTAACCTCATCCTGAAAGGGATGATCTAGAATGAAAGGAGTTTTTTAGGCTTCATGCCTTTGTGTTTCTGCCACTTTCTCATAGAGATAGGTTTGATAAGCCATTTCTTCCTGTTGCTAATTATACTTATGTTGCCTCCTAATCTCGTCTACCTTCTGTATGAAATCAAACAATATACCCTTTATGCTTGCAATCTCCTCCTTTTCACACTCTTGGAGCTAATTTTGAGTATATGAAGGCTGATATGGAGGTTGAGCAGGGGTGTGTGGGAGGTAAGCATGTTGAGGATGCTAATTTTCTTGGAAAGTCATGAAATTTGGGCTAAAACTAGCAGCATGGTTGATTTGATATGGCTGATGAGATGGTGGATTAGCAACATTTTCATGATACGATGGATGATATAACCTATTCCCATGAAACATAGAAATGCTTATTTATTCAAAAGCTGAAAACAAGCAAAACTCAAAATTATTTGAAATAAACCAGCACTTGATCATACTGAAACTAGTAGAAATGTCACTCAGAGTCACTAGGTATGTTGATTTTCTACCTTCAGAGCCTAAGATCACTTACACACACCAAATATCAGTGATATATAAACATATTTTGGACTAAAGTAGTCCAACGAGTCCCACTAGGTGTGTCAAAAACTATTGTCAATCAGGATTGCACACTAGCTAAGTTAGACTTAACTCTCCTGTTGAAACATGGAAACATTCTCAAGCTGTGGGTAACTTATGATGAGAACGAATCTCCTAAAAGAGTTGGTTCCCCTGGCAAATCACCTAGACTAAAATGATTTATCTAAGCAAAAGGATAGAAATATAACATGAAATGGAATCCTAAAACCTAAAGGGTGATGCACCAAAACTTAAGATTTATTTATTAACTCCACTCACAATCAATTCTCAAAACAATAACTTTCACAACCTCAAATGAAATACACAACACAAAAGTGTCTTGCATGAAGGTTAAAAAATAAACACATGTAATCTATATTATATGAAATTTCTGCACCCACACTTATAATAATAAGACATAAAAAGGACCTAATAGTTGGAATCACAATGATAATGTCAAACTATTACTACAAAATAAGACAAAATGATGAGATAGGAATGTTCTGCTACTTTTATTAAACTGAAAGGAGTATAAGGACATGAGAATCTAAATACAAATCAAGGCTTATAGAACTTTTTGCAATGTGCAAGAAAGAAAGAAGCAAATATGAACTGCCTAAACTAAGTTTTTCTCCTCTTATATATAACCAAAAGGCTTTCTAAAAACCTAGCTAGTTGTCTTACCCAAAAGAAGAAAATAAAAATCCCATTTTCAAGCAAGGGAGGAAAGCCACAAAAATAGGGCCTAAAACTGATCCAAAATGAGTAATAATAGGTGGAAACTTCCCCCCCCAAGTGGGCCCCCATAAAAAGACTCAAAAATCAAGCTCTATCTAACTGGAAACTAAAATAGAAACATCATTTTGCCCAATTTTTTCCAATTTCGCCCAAAAGACTTAAACTCAAAATAGGAAAGCTTATCCATACTTGCTTCACTATAACTGCATTTTAATAAAAACTATTAAAGCAATTTATAAGAACATTGCTTTTAATAATGTTTTACAATGCTTGCAATTTTCAACTCTAATTTTTCCACAAAGAAAGGAAAAAAGATTTGATTTGTTTGATTTTGGAAAAAATATACAAGGCCTACATTTTTCTTTTCTAGCCTAAGTTTTTTCCTCCAACGGTTGTGAACTAAACCTAAGGCATAAGCCTAGGTATCATATATGCAATGGTAAATATAATACCATGAAGGTATTAGTGAAGGCATAAAAAATTAAATCAATGTGACAAAAATATCAAGTTGAATTAGGGCAAAAGAAACCCTGAAGCAAGACCACTGAGCCCTATCTCATATTACATCATTTGCACTTTGATTTTTGAGAACTCAGCTCTGCACACCATCACCGCCATCACTAGGGTTTGAGCTTGGAAACTTCCATTGACTATTACTTCTAAGAGATTTCCATGAAGATTTACACAGGAAATCGTATGATGAGTCATTCTCAGTCACAAATATGATATTGTTCTCCATTTTTGAAGCATTCTTGGGATTTTGTGGCTGCAATCATGACTACTTGCTAATGTATTTCATTTTTGTTTATCTTCTATTAATATTTCCTATGTATTTGAGGCTGATACTAGAGGGTTTTTCTACAACTTTCATCATGAGTTTTGAATTACTCCTATAGAGTGTCAAAACTCTACATTTTGTTTCAGTTGCAGTTTAGTCCACAGGTTTCAAATCTTGCTACCCGGGTCTCTTTTTGTTTCTATGCGATTTTCAAACGTATCGTTGCGCGGGTTTCTAATGCTTTGTACAGAATTTGCCAAGTGTCAAGACAAAGTTAAAGCCACAGTATTGTTTCTAATATTAAGTTTCATGCAGAGCATGCCATGTAGCAAATAGTTTCAATGTTTCACGTTTCAGTAGTGCTGCAGGTGTCGACACGTGTAGCTTATGGAGGCAGCCCCTAAAGTTCTATGTTTTGTGCAGAGTTTTCTATGTGTCTTTTATTTTGTTGTGGAAGTTGCCGCGTGTTTCTTTCCGTATCATGATTGATGCTAGTAAAGAAAGATGGTCGGCCACATTATGTTTTAGTTCCAAGCTTGTGGAGGTCGCCACGTGGTGGTCACAGAGATAGAGTTGTTTTGTTCATGACCCTTTTTAATGAGAAACTTAAAGCTTCTACAGTTTTACATGGGTTGCACCAAGTGTCAGCTTCTGTGGGGAGTTTCAAAAGTTTTATAAGTTTCAAGCAGTGTTGCGGGTGCTACCACTTGTTAGCTGGCATGCGTGCGGATGCTACCATTTGTCCTAGTTTTCTTCCTTTGAAGATTAGTGAGCACCGAGGTTGTGGGTCCCATAGCCAGTTGATGTCATTTTGCCTTTATTTTGTTGTTCTTGATAAGAAGATTAATGTCTCTGTGCCTTTTATGTTGCTGGAAGATTAATGATAAGAACTTTGTTATGTGCATTGGTTGATATTATCTATGTCATTGCAAAGTGTCTGGTTGTGAGCCTTTGATTTTATTAATTCCATTTTTTTATGTTAATCATGCAATATCTGCTCTTTAATATAACTGTATCTTGAGAATAGTTTTCACTGTGCTTAAATTGAGGGAATACTTTCACTTAGGTGCATCGCCATAGTTAGGTTTGCTTAATTGTATCTAAAATCTTGTTAATTTCTTACCCTTTGCTCAAAACCTATTTAAAATAGAGAAGAGCCAGCTTCTTTAAAATTTAGAGGTTATTTCAAGTAGCAAGTTCCACATTCTTGAAACTTCCCATGTTGGTGTTAGAACCTGTGCAATTTTATACATCAACAGTTTTTGGCACACCTGGTGGGACTATTCTTGAAGTTTCTATCAAGATCGTATGAGCCAGAGAGTAACAAGGAGCCAGAGCTATGGATCTACAACAAGAGCTTAGTCTGCTACTAATCTAGGCATTTTTTACCACCATTGTTAGCTACTCCAAGGAGAAGAGTAAATCAGATTGCAGTAGCACAAAGAATAAATATGGGAGCACCTATACCTCCAAGGAACTATGCCAATTGGAATACTGGTAGTCCTCTTATCCTCCTAGTACCACAAGTAACTTGGGATTCTATTCTAGCCAATGCTTTGAAGGCTCTACCTAAGTTCAGTGGAGAAGATTTCAAGACACCTGAAGAACATCTGCAAGATGTATCTGATGTGTGTGCAGTTCATGTTATTACTCAACAAAATGTTGCCATAAGACTACTAGCAGCTTCTTTCAAAGGGAAGGCTCTAGACTGGTATAGATCTCTCACTCCAAACACAATATCTACATGGGATCAGCTTGGTGACACTTTCTTTGCAAGATTTAAAGAGAAAGGTGATAAATCTTCCTTACTGCAATAATTGATCACTATCAAAAGGGCACCACAAGAAGCCATGACCGATTTCAACTCTAGATTTCAAAAGATTTGGGATAGAATCCCTGCTATAGCAAGACCATTATTAGGTATGGCTATTGTGTTTTACCTTAAAGCTTTAAACTCTGATATAACAGTAATGATTTAGTCTCTTGGAGGTCAAACACTACCAAAAGCATATGAGTTGGCAGTCAAGGCTGAAAATAACTTGGTAGATGCTGAAAAATTACCCCCAAGGCCTCCTATGCCCATGTTCCCAGAAATCACCCTACCTTTGCCACAAGAAGCTCCTAATCTTGCAGTCCCACCTGTGTCCATGTATTCATTTCTAGTACCTCAACATACTGCTAAGGCAACCACCTTTGTTCAACCATCTGAAATGGATGATGTTAAGAACATTCCAAGGACCTTCTCAAATGAGATAATTAATCTAAAGAGACAACAAAATCCCTATCCAAAGCCCCCTTATCAAGGTTATCAAGGAAATAGGCCTCCCTTTCAGCTAAATCAATATCAAGGCCCTCAAAGGCAAGCTAATACTCAGCCTTCAAACTAGTTGGTTTCCATCCCTACACCTCTACAAATTGTTCCTCATAATCCCAATAGGGAAATAGTTCTCGGACAAAATAACTTAGTAGATGATACAAATGCTTGGTGCTTTCCCTGCAACAATACCCATATGCCCAGAGATTGTCCTAGAGGTAATTTGCAGCAAAAGATAGCAGAACAGAGAGGGTTAGAAGGATAATTTTCAACTTCTAACACTCCACCATATCAGTCCTCTGGTGTTCAAAATGCAATAATGGTGGCCCAGATGCAAGGGATGTCCATACAACAAGAGGAGGAAATAGCTCCTGAACATGCATTATTTTCATGGATTGAAGAGGATGATTCGGTGTTTTTGAATGAGGCATCTACTTCAAAGAAACCATTGGTGCAATCAGACTATTATACCAAATCAAAGTGGAGAATGATGGAGCAGCCTGAAGTCACTAATAATAAGATCATGGGAGTTCCTCCATTTCAAAATCATCACAACATAATCTCTAGGCAAGAAATGCCTTAGCCTATGCAGAATCAAGTAGCCTCAAGACAGGTTCTAGAAAAGACAAGGTACCCTTATTATTCAAAGACCCAAGCATTAGGACCTGTGAACATGGTAGACCAGCTAAAAAGAACTCTAGCACATGTATCAATCTGGGATATGTTAACTATTTCTAAGCAGAAGACATTGTTGCAGGAAGTTCTGCAAGGTCAAGAACCTCTAAACACGCTGGTACTAAGGAAGGAGCTATGGATAAAGGGAAACTTCAGCCCAAAGATATTGTACCTCTACAGACAACAACTCTATTGAACAATACACCTGAGGTAGGTAAATCTAAACCAGATTCCTTTTATTTGACTCTAATAGTTGGGAAAAAACTACTACATAATGCAATGATAGATTCTAGGGCTAGTACTACAATAATGCCAAAGCAGATAGAAGATGCTTTAAAGATAAAATATGAACCACTTACAAGAGGAGCCATGTAGTTGGATGGGAAATTTGTTCAAACAATGGGAAAAATCAAACAACTTCTATTACAACTATATACTTGCCCCAATATAATTGTCAATCAGGATGTGGTAGTCATAGATATTCCCCCTGTTTTTGGTTTATGCTTGTCTAGAGATTTCACAGCTAAAATAGGAGGTTACATGTCACTAGATTGGTCACACCTCATCTTGAGAACCAAATATGGGACAAAGATGACAATATTATCTAAGCCATTATCCAAAGACCATATCACAAATGAACCAACCCCAAATTTAGAAGCATCCCATGCTATGCTGAATAAAGAGGAGAGAGTCTTTGTTGAAGAGTTGGCTGACTGGACCGAACATGACCAACAAGAAGAAGAGAATAATCAATTATTGACTATGATGCAGAGTGATCCCTATGGAAATTATGACTCTACAGGTCTAGGTACTTATGTCATATTTGAAGAAGACCAAGAAATCTCAAATGTTTTAAGGAAAGAAGCATCACAGAGTCAGGAATCTGAAAGAAACTCAGAAATCTAGACCCTCAATTTTGATGGGGCTAGGAGTAAAAATGGTGTTGGAGTAGGAATTTGCCTTACTGCCCCAAATGGTGAGAAAATTCTTAGCGCTATTCACTTTCAGTTTGCCTGTACTAATAATCATGCTGAATATGAATCTTTGGTGCATGGACTCATGTTGGCAAAGAAAAGAGAAATAAAGAATCTGATAGTAAGAGGAGATTCAGAATTGGTGGTAAAACAAATAAGAGAAAAGGCAATAGCCAAAAATGTAAGAATGAGATCCTATAGGCACAAAAATTTGGGACCTGATAGATGGTTTTGAGGCTTTTAATATTGAGGTAGTTCCCAGAGCCCAAAATTATGGGGTAGATAGAATGACATAGATTAGTTCATAGTTTGACCCAGCAAGTGATCTGTTAGTTAACAATGAGTCAGTCAAAGTTATAGTAAGACCAACTATTCCAGATAATTACCAAAATTGGCAAGTTTTTGATAATGATTTCTAAGTACTCTCATTCTTACAACAATTAGGTGAATTTGCTGATCAATTACATCCTAAAATTGAGGAAGCATATGGTGATCAAATTATCCAGCTGAAATCAAATAAACTCCCTAAAGGGCTTATTATTTTAGAAAATGTATTTGATCCAGAAGATGCAAGCCTAGAGAAGAGGAGGTTTCAGGCAAATAAGGAAGATTATTCTGAGATCCAAGTTAGTGAAGGAAGGGAGTTGAAAGTTGGTAATTCTACAACCCAAGAAGAAAGGGAAAGGATGATTGATTTGTGTGAAAAATATGATAGGGTGATTGCTTGGACCTATGAGGACCTCCATGGCTATAATAGAGATATCATCCAACACACTATAGAGTTTACTGAAGGATCTAAACCAGTCAGATAGAAGCAAAGGCCAGTAAATCCTAGAATTGAACCTTTAATGGTGGATGAGCTATAAAAGCTCCTAGAATCAAAGATTATTTTTTCAATTAAGTATTCAACCTAGGTATCAAATTTAGTGCCTATAAGAAAGAAGAATGGTGATATAAGACTCTGTGTAGATTTCAGGGATCTGAATAGGGCATCTCAAATTTTACAGACTATGGCTGGATCAGAGAGGTTTTCCTTGCTGGATGGTTTCTTTAGGTACAATTAGATTTGGTTAGCAGATGAATATTAGCATAAGACTACATTCACTACAAAGTGGGGAACATTTGCATATGCTAAAATACCTTTTGGCCTTTCAAATGCTGGAGCTACTTTTCAGCATGCAATGGATGTAGCATTTGGGGAACTTATAAATAAAATTATTTGATCTATCTAGATGACCTCACTATTTTTTCTAAGAATGCTATAGATCATTTTGACCATTTAGAGGCTATTTTTAAGAAATATCAAGAGTTTGGAATATCTCTAAATTCCAATAAATGTATATTTGCAGTACCTCGGGGTAAACTTTTAGGGCATATAGTGTCAAAGGAAGGGGTCTCTATTGATCCAGAAAGAGTCATGGCCATAACGAACCTATCTCTACCAATCAACAAGAAAGTAGTTCAATCCTTTCTAGGAAAAATCAACTTTGTTAGCAAATTTATATATGATTTTGTAGGTCTAATTAGACCAATGACACTGTTGCTTAAAAAGGATCTGGTTTTCAAATGGACTGTAGAAGGAAGACAGGCTTTTGAGGAAGTTAAGAAAGCCATTTCAATAGCCCCAGTACTCAGAAACCCATATTTTTCTAAATCTTTCATAATGTATGTGTATGGGGGAGAATTTGGTGTTGTTGTTGTGTTAACTCAGAAGGATGATCATCAAGAAGGGGAACACCCAATAGCCTTTTTCTCTAGAACTCTCAGGGAATATGAGGCTAGATATAATTTTGTGGAGAAACAAGCATATACCATGGTGAAAGCCCTTAAAAAATTCAGACATTTGGTAACAAGAAATAAGATTTTGATATTAGTGGCTCATCCTAGTGTAAGAGAATATATTATGGAGGGTGAGATCACTAAGAAAAGAGCCAATTGGATCACAAAGATTCTCTAATATGATGTAGAAGTAAGAACCACCAAGTTAGTCAGAGGCAAAGGATTGTGCCAATATATGACTCAAGACATGGAGAGAATAGTGACTGAAGAAACAGAAAGTGAAAATGTATTGAAACTCCAAGAGGTTGACCAAGACTCTTGGGTCAAAAATAGGATACAGTTTATGAAGTATGGAGTTTTCCCAAATGAGTTCTCCCATGATAAGAGAAGATACTATAGGCAGCAAGGGACCCATTTTGTACTAATGGATCATATTTTATTTAGAAGGAATGTTGATGGCATACTTTTAGATGTATAGAGAAGGATGAAGCTCAAAGAATACTACATGAATTACACCATGGAGTTTCAGGTGGGCATTTTTCAACAAGAACCACTACAATCAAAGTAACACAAGCAGGATATTTCTAGCCCACTCTATTTACAGATTGCTATCAGCTGGTTAAAGAATGTCAGGCTTGTCAGTTTTATATAGGCAGAAGGAGAAATGTAGCAATGCCTCTAAGCCTCATAATTGTGGATGAACCCTTTGCTCAATGGGGTCTGGATTTTATTGGTATGATCAATCTAGTGTCAAGTATGGGACACAAATGGATTCTCATAGCAACAGATTGCTTTACCAGGTGGAGTGAAGCAGTACCACTTAAAGAGGCAACAAAAAAGGTCATATTAGAATTTTTAGAAGGCATAACTGCTCGGTTTGGTCCTCCTCGTACTATCATATCAGATAATGCTAAAACATTTTTGGGAGCCAAATTATCTGAGTTTGCATTAAGGAATGGGATTTATTTGAAGACTTCTTCAAATTCATTACCCTCAAAGTAATGGTCTGGTAGAGTCCACTAACAAGAACCTTATCAGACTCATAAAAAAGGATAGGGACCAATTATCATAGAGAGTGGCATAAGTTACTTAATACAACACTATGGGCTGACAAGATCACACCAAAGAAATTGACTAGAATGTCTCCATATGAATTGGTTTATGGTAAACTAGCAGTAATGCCACTGAGCTTAGAGATCCATGCTTTGCAATTGTTAAAACAGATAGAAATTGAAGAGAATGGCCCCACGCAAGTTAGACTTGCTGAACTGTTAGAAGTGCAAGAAAAAAGAGAAAAGGCACATGAGTCACTAATGAAACATCAGAAAATGGTAAAGGATTGTTTTGATAAGAAGACTTCAAATCCCATTTTTGAGGTTGGCTCTCTGGTACTGAAATGGGATGAAAGAGCTGCCAAGCTAGGTCGACACAACAAATTTGAATCATTGTGGATGGGTCCTTACAAAATTTGTTCCTGCAAGCAACAAAATTAATTTGAGATGGAGGCCATGGATGGAGAACCTGAAGAGATTCCAGTAAATGGGATCTTTCTGAAATATTTCAATTAAGGAGGGGCTCTTAATGTATCATAGTCAGTTAGTTTTCTTTCTTTTCCTCACTTTCCTATTTTCTTGTTTTCCCTTTCAATAAGTGTTCGGTGAACATGTGTCAGCAGCGCAAAGCCCCTTCTCGTTTGGTCTCACATTTATTAAGTTTGTTCAGCAATCCCCAAATTCCCCTGAAGTACATGCTTTTTAGAAAGGATAGCCACTCCCGTAACGTATCTAACACTCTATTCCATGCAGATTTCAAAAAGATACACTAGTTGTTTCTCAACATTAATGCCATTTATTAGATAAGATGTGTCATTTATTATCTTCATAGCCCCAATGAGTTAGTGTTAAATCCTAAGTGTAGCCATCATTTGCTTCTACCTTTCTATTTTGAATCACTGTTGCATCCAAATTCTGTCCCTAGTGAGTGCCTTTCAGCTAAGCATCACTCTGTTAAATAGTTTCATTTTTTTCTGTGTCAAAGCTTCCCACATTCTCCTCAAAGATACAGATATGTCTGAGACACAGTCACCATAAGAGGGACTTGGAATTTATGAGTCAATTGATAAGCTGTTGAACAACAAATCATATGCTTCAACACCCACACAATCAAGGAAAACTTATCCAAGAACAAGGGTTCTTGAAGTGGGGTTTTCCATCTACCCGGAACAGGTGAAGGATTATGCAGATGGCATATATGACATGACACTTCAAAAGAACACCAAGGCTCTCCAGGAGGGGGAACATCAAAGGTGCATTCTCTGAGCAAACAGTGGGCAGTTCGAGACCTTTGGTATGAGGATATGGACCTCACGATTGGCACAATTCCTGGTTCCAAATGTCCACCTGTGTCCTGAGCTAATCGAGTTATGTGTAGAACTATTTCATGCACAATCAAATACTATATAATAGGGCCTTTTTCTAGTGCATATTATGCCCAAGGCCATAAGAGACATGATGGCCCTGCATCATGATAGAATAGCCACATTTCCAACTGTTGCCAAAATGCAAAACACATGGGCAAATATAATCAACAAAGTGAAGTTCCTAAATTCAGAGATGCAGTTGGGAGATGATAATACTCATATGCCCATACTACCCATTGGGTGGGCACAATTCAATCAAAATGTTCAAGAGGCACTTTCAATGATAGCTTTCATTTTTGGGATGAGGGAGGATAATACAATCCATGATTGGCAATTGGCAATCATTTTTAGATTGAAAACAGTGGACAAATCACAAGAATACCAGCTGGATTTTTAAGAACAAATTGCTAACGCCATGATTGATCAGCTCTCAAATTTCAAGTCAAGGTGTGTTTTTAGGTATTCGACTTTCTTGTTCCATCTTATGCTGTATTAGAACCATAGTCTTTTCGCACAGCATATGCATTTAAATATGTATGACCAAAATTTTGGTCAAAACAAAACTATCCTTGTGTCCACATGGACACATGTGTTATTAGAAGCCTCCGACCCTTATGAGTTTTGGGAACTTTTTGTCACCCCTACCTTTTGCCAATTAAGCCATGAGCCTGTAGAACATAGATTGACATAGGGTATAAGGGGTTTTATGACCAATTGCCCAATTCCCTATGATTATTTCTTTGGGGCACATAATACAATAATCAGAGTCCATGGTTTCAATGAGGAGCCTATGCTATTACCTAAAATATTGACCCCTAGGGTCGTATTCTTAGAGGTGACCCGACAGGTATCTGTGGTTGATAATGACTTTGGCCACAAGAAAAGAAAGAGGAAGATGTATGATGTCCCATGGGTCAGGAAAAACATAACACTTGAGGTTAGAAGTGTAGAAAAGCTCTTGTTAAGGAAGTTAGTTGCCCTTGTTTCCTCATCATTAAGGATAAATGGAAATATGACCTAGATAGTTTTCTAGCCTCTTGGATTATGAATAACAAGGTTCACGCCAAGATGGTACATAAGGGTTGCCCATTCTGGGAGGATAGGAGGAATCCAAAAAAGGATAACCCAGATTTGTATGTTGAATTAACTGATTTGCCCTATGAGGGGCCTAGGCCATGGGAAAACTTTTATGTTAAAGGAAAGGAATATGACCCTAAGATGAAAATGACTACTAGTCTAAGGAAATCATTGAAAGCCCAAGACTGGAGAACAAAAAAGATTGAAGCCTATTGGAAATATAGGCAAGAAATTTTATAGTTAACACATTCATTTGGGAATGTTGACAGTGATGAGAAATGGGAATCAATCTGGGATGAATGGCATCCCTCCCCAGTCTGAAGTCCAAACACAAGTAAAATTCAGAGGAAAGGTGAAGAAACAGAGTCAGTCCAAATTATAAAAGGAATAGGACAGGCCTCATTTGCTACCCTTGCATCTTCATGGCCCCAATCCCTTAGCACCTTAGAGAAGCAAAAAGGTGTGGTGTCATCATCAACTATAGGGACCCAAATAGCTTCAACATCTAGGGGTTCCATATTTGTTCCTTTGCAACCACCAGTGGTGTTAAATGTTGAAGAGAAAGAAATAGAGGAAGTGGGTGAGAGGCCTAGGACACATAGGAAATTGCACCTGCAAACATAAGAGGAGGAAGAAAAAGAACCATAGCAGCAACAACTATCATTCACATCTTCTGTTACTCATGTAAGTGTTTCTTCTCCCTTTTCTCCTGTATCTCTTTCTTCTACTATAGGAGTGGCAATCCCAATTAGTCAGACATTCATAACCCCTGCCACTTCTGCTATGCTTACATTGACCCTTGCCACAATTGCCAGTTCACGGGCCATTTCTTCATAGGCCATTTTATTACCATTATTTTCTCCATCTGTGCCAAAAAGAACCTCTCCTCAAGTTTCCCCTAGCCAGCATTTATCTACTATACCCTATGGCCTACCTCAAGGTCATCCCTTTGCTAGATGATACATTGCATCCCCTCCTACATTCCAAGCCCAAGCAGACACAGCAAAAAGGGCTAGAGAGGCTAGAATGGACAAAAAGAGGAAGAAGGAAAATAAGAGCCCTGCTATGGCATACATGAGGTCACTTTTTGACCCCATTCAAGAATCACTGATAGTCACACATTTGTCTCCAAATGTGGTGAAACCTAATGAACAAATGCAGCCCCAAGATTATGCTATGAATGCTGTGGCTATGGATATGTCTCTTTTCAGGCCACAAGACAGGGTCGAGCTACTAAATGAGACTGCATCTGCTATAGCAACAGACTATCTAAAAGTATCTAAGAAGTTGCAGAAAGTAGAAAATGATTTAGCTCAAGAGAAGATGAATAGTAGAAACCTTGCTAGGGAGGTTCAATCTAGGAAGAATGAGATTGAGAGTTTGAACAAACAATTGCAAAATACTGTTTCTAGATCCATTAGGCTACACAGGCCCAGAATGCTTCTCTTAAGTCTGATCTAGCACAAGAAAAAGCTGTAGTGACTATTTTGAGATAGGAGAAAGCCATTTTGGAGAAGAAATGTCAAGAGAAGTTGAAGCAGGCCACACACTTCCAACAAAAGTTATTAAGTGAGCAAACTGCTAATGGTGCAATTCAGGCACAACTCCTGGTTGAGCAACAAAGAACAAAGCAGCTGACAATTGAGTTAGCCAATAGGCCACAAAATGCTGGAGGTCTTAAGTTGGTGAAAGAGCTATATGTTTCAGTATGGAAGAGAATCTCTAAGGAGATTATCTAGCTAAGGCCATCTTTAACATTTCTGTTAAATGCTCAGCAGTTCTGTGAGAAAGTTGAAACTTTGATGTAGGCCACCTTGTCTACTGTTTCATTGAGGGTTTCTGACTCTCAACTTTTATTGAAGAAATTGTATGACACAATAGATGAGACTCTATCAGTAGCAGGTATCAATGACAGAATGGTTGCCGCTAAAAAGGTCAACGAGGTTTTGAGTTGTAACTCTGCAGCTACAAATTGTCAGGAGCTCCTAGATACAGTAAAAGGAGTGAAAAATATGAAGAAACATATAGAGGATTTGGTGTAACTAGGGCTTCCTTTACCATTCCCAGATAGTAACATAGTATTGATGATTGATGGCATCAAAGCCCTACTCTTGACTAAGGAAAATGATCATACAATTTTCCAAGGGTTAAGTGATTCATCATCAGTCAAGAAGGTTGAAGTTGTGTTGATACCTATGACCCAATTGGAGTTTCAATTAAAGGCTGTGGTACAAATTTTGCAAACTTTTTCTTATAAGGATATAATTAATCTTGAGTTTTCTTTTCAAGATTTATAGAGTAGACAGGGACTCTCCAATTCAGAAAGGTCTATTTATCAAACATCATTGCAAAATTTATGACTCTAAGTTGTATTTTCAATACATATATTTTTGGTCAATTTTGGGTTCTTTCTGAGTAGGCTCAGAAGTCCTGTTGGTCGCCAAGAACTGTAGACTGTCAAAACTCTACTTTTTGTTTCAGTCGCAGTTTAGTCTGCAGGTTTCAAATCTTGCTACCCGGGTCTCTTTTTATTTCTATGCAAGTTTCAAAGGTATCACTGCACAGGTTTCTAATGCTTTGTGTGGAATCTGCCAAGTGTCAAGACACAGTTAAAGTTGCAGTATTGTTTCTAATATTAAGTTTTGTGCAGGGTACGCCACATGGCAAATAGTTTCAATATTTCAAGTTTCAGCAGTGCTATGGGTGTCGACATGTGTAGCTTGGGGAGGCAGCCCCTAAAGTTCTATGTTTTGTGGAGAGTTTGCTGTGTGTATTTTATTTTGCTGTGGAAGTTGCCACGTGTTTCTTTCCATATCATGATTGATGCTAGTAAAGAAATATGGTGGGCCACATTATGTTTTAGTTCCAAGCTTGCGTAGTTCACCACATGGTGGTCGCAGAGATAGAGTTCTTTTGTTTATGACCCTTTTCAGTGAGAAACTTAAAGCTTCTACAATTTTATGCAGGTTGCGCCAAGTGTTAGCTTCCGCGGGGAGTTTCAAAAGTTTTATAAGTTTCAAGCAATGTTGCAGGTGCTGCTACATGTTAGCTGGTGTGCGTGCAGATGCTGCCATCTATCCTAGTTTTCTTCCTTTGAAGGTTAGTGAGCACCGAGGCTGTGGGTCCCATCTTTTAATGTTTCATATTATAAAGTGATGCGGGTTGCGATCGATGTCAACAAAGGAGGCCACCCAAGCATAAAGACACAGTTTTAAAGGGCCTGCGGGAGAAGACACATATCAGGTTTTGAAGCTACAGAATGCGACAAGTGTCATTTTCCTATTGATTTCTGAAAAGTAGAGGAGTTTCTTGCTTTGCTGTAGATGTTGCCATCTATCACAATAATGTTTCAAGTTGCCATGTGTCTATGTCTTAGTGAAGGAGGTGTGCCACATATATTTTGCCCCAGCCAATGAGCTTGCAAGAAAGGGAAGACTGTTGCAGATTTGAATAATCATAATTATTCAGGGACTTCCAGTTATCTTCAGTTCCGTCAAGTCATTGGGGATTCAGTTGTTACAAACAATTTAGAGTCAGATCTTTGGTTATAAATATGTAGTATTTGTAATAGATTAGGACAGACAGACAGAAATAGAGATATACTTTTTATAAGTTTGTAGTCATAATCTAAAAGAGAAGTCGAAGACTTTGCTATGGCCAGTTGATGTCATTTTGCCTTTATTTTGTTGTTCTTGATAAGAAAGTTAATGTATCTGTGCCTTTTATGTTACTGGAAGATTAATTATAAGAACTTTGTTATGTGCCTTGCTTGATATTATTTGTGTCATTGCAAAGTGTCTAGTTGTGAGCCTTTGATTTTATTCATTCCATCTGTTTATGTTAATCATGTAGTATCTGCTCTTTAATATAATTGTATCTTGAGAATAGTTTTCATTGTGCTTAAATTGAGGGAATACTTTCACTTAGGCGCATCACCATAGTTAGGTTTGCTTAATTGTATCTGAAATCCTGTTAATTTCTTACCCTTTGCTCAAAACCCATTTAAAATAGAGAAGAGCCAGCTTCTTTAAAATCTGGAGGTTGTTTCAAGTAGCAAGTTCCACATTCTTGAAACTTCCCATGTTGGTGTTAGAACTTGTGCAATTTTATGCATCAACACCTCCTTTTATAGCAAATAGTGGTAAGCCTCCTACCCTTCAAACTTTGTATTTTCTTTTACTTTCTATTGACACGATGCTTGATTTGAGCTCTTGAAACTGCAAAAAGAAGGAACCTTTCATTTTTTCCATGTATGGGTCGTGGCTTCAATAGACATTTTTGAGTTTTCTTTGTGCCTGAACAACATTATACTCTGCGACTTTATTGCTTCTATGTATTTGCTTAAGCTTGAAGGTTTATTTCTTGTTGTATCTTTGTGACTCCATGTAAACTTTAGACAAGATGGATTCAAAACCTGTGGTCACAGCTTCTCTTTCTATGAAAATAAAATCGAAACCCTTGACTTCTAACACATAGTTCAGAGTTTCTATTTCCTGCAAAATAAAACTCCCTATATACTAGGGCTACGGCTTCTGCATGTCTTCACTTTCTTTGCTAAATACTCAAGGACCATCATGATGTTCTGTAGCTAGATGATAATATTGATTACTTTTCCAACAGAAACAAAAACATTTTACTTCATTTTGTATTCCTCCTTCAAAGCCTTATATGGCTGCCACTGTAATCTTGATGTGATTGTTTTTGCTTAGCCATAAATTGCCTTTTATGACTGCACCTTATGACTATTTTGACTTCTATGAGATGAGAAGAATAAATGATTCTGACAGAGATTTTTATTTACTGCTTCATGACAATGGCATATGTTACCTTTGTTGCTCCATATGGACTCACATACATACTGTAGACTCTACACTTTTCGATGAAATCTATAGAATGAGTTAAAATATATGTTGTTCTTCTTTGTATCTCCTGTAGATGTATATGAACACTGAGATTTAATTCTCTTCTTGCTATCTTTGTGAACTGATATACTAAATTCTTACTTGAGGTTCTATGCTCATATAACTGTGTATGCATTTGATATATTCTCCATTTGATGATTGTGATAGTGGCCTATTTATATTCTCTCAAGCTCACTGTACCTTCTAAATGCTGCATCTATATCTCCCTTTTCATGACTCCTATAGCTACACTTGTAGCTTATGATTGTATCTTCATTTGGCAGAGGTATATGGTGGTTATATGATGAATGGACTATGATTAATGTGACTATCCCATGGTTTAAAACATTGCAAATTCCTCTCTACCTCTCTCTAATAGTTTGTTGCTCCTTTACTTCTTATAACAGTTAGACATTGTGATTATTCAATGATTTCTTTATTCTTATGATTGCAATAAAATGTTCACCATACATGTAGTATAGTGCCATGACAGTATGGCCACTAAGCAATAGATTTGCATCTTGATCATTCTAATCCTCCATCATAGACTTGTACCATACTGCTCCCTTGTATATCAGATAGCTGACATGGCATTATGATATAGATATCACTCATGACACAACTATTCCAGTCTATGTGGACTATGCATGTTGCTCTTCACTTTGTGGATACAGATATAAGACTATTTTCTCATTATATGATTGTCATCTATCTTCTTCAGTTGATAATATGCTTCTTGGTTGATGGGACAGTCATGATCATGACTAATTTTTGTCCTTTATGGTTGTTTCATGCATTCAATAGAAACTTTACACTTCATTCACAATAAAAAGTGAAAAATACCTATTTTACTACTGTCCAACTACTACTCCATGATGCATCCTTGGTTGTCATGCTCTTGATGTGGTATTAAATGCTATTGATAATGACAAAGTAGGCCATAATTATAAAGATGACTGTATCTGAGATGACTGTGGTGTCCATTTTTTATATTCTTGTAGATCATATACATCCATGCACTATGTTCACTTGATGGCCTCAGTATGTCTTTGCATGATGTCTAGATAGTAAAGAGACTTGCTCTTGTACTTTTTCATTCTTAATGGTATTTATGACT
The DNA here is from genome assembly GCA_027924645.1 of Cunninghamia lanceolata. Lineage (NCBI taxonomy): Eukaryota > Viridiplantae > Streptophyta > Pinopsida > Cupressales > Cupressaceae > Cunninghamia > Cunninghamia lanceolata. The sequence continues at coordinate 15,836,410 of BSBN01000073.1, forward strand.
GATATACTTCATTACATATCCATGATGTATTGGTGTTGTCATTGACTTTCAATTAGAATATGCTTTTATTTATTGATCTGAAAGTTTCTTTTCTTATCTTATATTCCCCTTAAGATCAAGGGGCAACATGCTGGGCTCAACCCTTGTGGGAGCCCATTTTTATACCACATGCTATGATGTCTTTAGAAATGGATCACCAACACAATTTATCCTATACTTGTACAGTGAACAAACATGTTAGATAAAACAATACTGAAGTTCAATGCTCTTCCCAATGATGTTTTACTTTTCAAGCCCTCTTGCATGTATCTAATGTTTGTCAACTGATTCAGTGAAACATAGGCAATGTAATATACTTCTGTTGATATGCACATAGGAAGACTCATGTCTAGAGCTCTAACAACTCCTCTCATCATGATACAGGTTCACGCAAAGATCGGGAGAGAGGAGGAGCAAGCTACCATGAAGACCAACTCAAGACCTTAATCAGGCAATGATGGATATGCCTCTTCTTATATGGTCTTTTCCTTTCTTTATCTTCAGATGCATAGTATATTTCTTATGTTCTATTGGTTCAGCTATTCCCATGGCTTGTGTGGGACAATTGATCAATTCTTTCTTTCCAATGAATACAAATACAACACTTATGCAGTCTTGTGTATACGTCTTTTGTAAAATGAATGAAAACATTACACTATGAAATGAAACGACTTCTTATAGTCCATGGAATCTCCTTTATGCTGTAAAGCATTGAATGACAAGCTGAATGCTTTCCTTTCTGTTATAACACATGGCATCATAAAATTGAACTCTTTCCTTTTCAAGCACTTTAAACTATGCAAAGGTCAAACATAGCAGAAATATGTTAAGAACTTTTCATCTTAAATGGAAACAACTGCTTCAGCTCTGCCAATTTGAGCTGTAGGTGAAAAATTGGTAATATATATATATATATATATATATATGGACAAAAATAAAGAAAAGAGTTAACCCTCTATATATACATAGACTATATATATACATAGGGCTCTCTATGTGTGTGTGTGTATATATATGGACAAAAACAAAGAAAGGAATTAACCCTCTATATATACACAAGATTGTATATATACAGAGGGCTCTGTATATATGTATATGTGTGTGTGTGTGTATATATATATATATAAGAGTGAATCTTTTCCCTTATAAAGAAAAATATAAGTTTAGTGCACTACATTTATCTTCTATTTCTAAACACTATTGTTTATATATAAAAAAGGATGCTTTATTACTATTTTCTTTTTCCTTTTAAACTATTTTTGTCTTCAAAAATCTTGGAGGGAAAACAAACAATTGGAAAATGCTTTAGCTTTTGGAAAACAAAAAAAAAACTAGAAATCTTTGAATGGAAATGGAAAAGAAACTTTTGAGAAAACTAGATTAGAAAACTTCAAAAATAAATCATGTGGGAAACTTTAACTTTGGAAAAATAGCATTCCCACTTGGGGAAGGGATTTCCCTCTCTCCACTTGCCTTCAACCTACATCAAACAAAATTAAACTTGTGTGTGCCAAATGATAGACTTGGAGTGCTTTTATAAACTCAAGATTAGGGCTAGTTGTCTTGCCCTAGATTTTAGGATGTTAATCAAATTTTAAGCCTTGTTATCTTTCAAAACTCACTTAAGGGATTTATTTAATTATTTTGATTTAGTTCTATAGTTGAGGTTGTTTTATTGTTTTAATTTAATTTAATTTTTTCATATTTTCTTAAGTGGTGTTATGCTGCCAAAATTTTAATAAATTTATATCCTGAGAGGTGTTATGCTAGCAAAATTTTTGGAGACCCGGTATTAGAATGTTGATGTATTTTTATGGCAATTATTTTGAGATGATTATATTAATTATATTATTTAGTTGGTTATGCTTTTCTATTTTAATTTATTATAGATTAATGTTTTAGAAAAGTTTTAAAATTAATTGTTTTCATAGTTAGAATGTAAGGGTTAAAATAGATTTATCTATCTTTAGTACTTATATTTTCTGCATTTTAGTTCTTTTTAAAATGGTTAGTTTCCTTCTAGGGTTAGGGTTTCGACTTAGGTCGAAACCATTTTTCACCTTCACCTAGGAAACCCTAGGGATGGTTCCTTGATGGAGATCACCCCTCTTAGTGATGCTTTTTATGACACAATCCCCCCTTAGTTTCTATCATCATTATAGGGATTAAGAAAGGATTTTTGCATCATCCCACACCTTGTTTGACTTCCCCACCTTTGTACAATGTGCCTAACATGTGTTGTGAGTACAACCACATTATTTGCGTGTGTCATTGAGTGCGCATGTTGCACGCGAGGAGGTTTTAGAGTCAGGTGGGAATTTTTTTTGATATTTCATGTCTTGACCACATGGCAATAACATGGTATTCATGTCATGACCACATGGTAAATGTGGGTATGAAATTAAAGCCTTAGCCATCCAAAGTCATGAAGTCATCCAAAAATCACATCATCCAAACTCAATAATGATTGAAATCCAAAATCATGAATCCCTTTTGTTTTGATGAGTCTCCTCATCACAACTGTCCAAAAAATCCTTTCAAAACTAATGATGATGATAGTCTTGTTGGTCAAGATGAGTATGAAATTGATCCACTTGATGAAATCATTACAATAAAATTTTCCATAAGCTTCCATTACCCATCCATACATAATCCAATGCCTTTTGACCAAGAATCGGCTAGCAAAAGCTATCCCTCTAACCCTCAACACATATCTATTGGTCATCCTTGTGGCACCTTTGACAAGGGAAATCCATTTCATCCCCCATCCATATACCAACACCCATCCTTTTGTGAGATAACCATTGCCTCCACCTCATATCCAAACCCTTCATCCAATTATCAACCAATCCATAAATATAATCATCCATCTAATCCTACCACATTTAGATTATCATATTTCAATTTGCTCCAAGGATTCCTAGAAAAGGACCCATTCCAAAATCACAAAAATAAAATGGTGGAGTCATGTCACCCCACTAATCCATATTCATCTAAGTGTGGCATTAATGATGTTTTTACCTACCTAACACCATCAACAATCCTAACACCATCAAATCTGAAATCATCAAACATTAAACATCCCTTCCACATCCATGTGCACTACTATAGGAGTCTATCTAAACAATTGAAATTAAATACTTCTCCCCCATCACGTCATCCAAACAAATCCATGTTTAACAAGAGCTTGTTTTAGAGCATGCCAAAAAATCCCCTCATCCAAATCAAGATCTAAACATCAGACCCATCTAACTTTTTGATCCCCTACCATCCCTTATCAACCTCAACCAAAAACCATCACCCTATCACCTTGGTCCCATTACCTTCACCCATGGTGGTTCTCTCATAGTAGTTCAACACAATATACTTCCATCACCCATCCTTCCCTAGCAAAGAATAGATTCATATCTTGTTTCTAAAACCATGAACATCCCATTGCCTATTGCATGCTCCAAACCATGAATTATCAAGGCAAAGGCTTAGTCCTTCATGAACAAGGCATCTTAGAGAAAATGCATGTCAAAACTAGTCCACACTCACAAGGCCTTGGTTACATATCTCAAGGAATACAATCTAAACATGTTGGTACCACCTTTGTGCCTTATCTTGAAGTCTAACTCCTAGAATAGGAGTAACCATTGGCATATTCTTTCTTGAGTAATTAGTTTGTTCAATAGATACTTCAAAGGTTCATTATTGGTATAGAAGGTGAATGGTGTGGATAATAAGTAGTGTCTAAATTTCTGTAATGCATATACCATGGCTAGAGCTTCTCTCTCCATAGTTGTGTAGTTTCTCTCAGATTTTGATAGCTTCCTACAAAAAATGCTATGGGATGGTCTTTATTGCCTTTAGGGTGTGCTAATATTGTGCCTATGGAAATCCCTTGGTCTCCTTGTGTTGTGTAGCACAGTGCTTGGGTTTGTGACAAGGCTTAACCACCTCTCATGGATTCATTAAATCTAGCAGTTGTATCGGGCATTAACAGGTTGATCTTTTGGTGCAACAAAAACTGCCTTTCCAACAATTGGTATCAGAGTGAGGGTTCCTTGGAAGAAAGCCTAACATCTTAAGGTAGATCTAGGATGATGCACAAGAAGAATGTTTCTCTGCTTGTTTTCTGAAATATGAGAATATTAAGCTATCTAATCTTTCTTGTATATGTTGTCTAGAACTTAGCTATAATTGCACTTAGGACTGACAAGTCTAAGAAGATTGTGAAAGTAGATCATAAGATTACTGATAATATGGAGGCTGAATTTGCGAGAAGAATAAAATTAGATACTGATATGCACATGGATAAGTTGTCTCTCAAGTGTTTCAGGTGTGGCAAGATTGGTCATTATGCATCAAGATGTCTAAAGGGAATTTTGAAAAAGGAAAATAAAAGTAGAATGCCTAAGAAAATCTACTGTGAGGTTGAAGACAATGAAGATAATAACTGCCTGCTCAATAACTCAAAGGATGACATTTGTGGTGTTGACCCTAAAGGATGTATGAAAGAAAATGATCAAAAGGTAAGTCCTGATAGTGAAGATACTTTTCAAGAAAAGAATTATTGGTTATTGACAATAGTTTCTCAAGTCATATGACCGGTGATAGAAGTAAGTTTTTTAACCTTGAAAAATGTGATGAAGGATCAATTATATTTGGAGATAATTATACTGCCAAGATATGTGGAAGAGGGTCAATCAGTCTCGATGGAAAACATCATACTAATGATGTTATTTATGTTAAAAGTTTAAGGGAAAATCTCTTGAGTGTTGGATAGTTAAATAGAAAAGGATATAGTCTTGTATTTCAGGATGATGTTTTTGAGATCAGAGAGAAATTTGGAATTGTGATAGTTGTTGGAAAGAGGACAAAAGGAAACCTTTATCATCTGAGAGAAGGTGATAATTATTTCTCTATGACTTAGATCAGTGTGATTTTGCTATGGCATAGGAGATTGTGTCATATCAATCTTGATGATCTAGTAAGAATAAGTTCAGCTCAAGTGGTGAAAGATCTACTAGAGATTACAAAACCTAACAACATCGTCTACAAGGAGTGTCAAGATGGAAAGCAAGCAAGAAGAAGTTTACAAGATGAAGAAAAATCCTCTACTGGACTATTGCAGTTGGTTCATACAAACCTTTGTGGTCCTACAAGAGTAAGAAGTTTCCATGATGATAGGTATTTTATGTTATTCATTGATTATTATTCTAGAATGACTTGGGTTATTTTTATTATTAAAGAAAAATTAGAAGCCCTAGATAGGTTTAAAGAATTCAAATAAATGGTTGAAATTGAATTGGATTTAAAGATCAAATGCTTGAGGTTTGACAGAAGAGAAGAGTTTACTTCTAATGAGTTTAATTTGTTCTGTGAGAATCATGGGATAAAGAGGTAGCTATTTGATCCTAGAATTTCACAGCAGAATGGGGTGATGGAAATAAAGAATAGGACTGGTCAAGAAGCTGCAAGGACAATGATAGAGGAAGCAAATCTACTAAAATTATTTTGGAGACAAGCAATTCACACTACTATCTACACACAAAATAGAGTACATGTGAAAGCAAATGATGAAAGGAATCACTATGAGCTATGGTATGGAAGGACTCCCACTACTAAGTATTTCAAAATTTTTGGAAGCAAATGTTTTATTAGAAGAAAGGAAGAAACAGGAAAGGATGATGCAAATTATGATAAAGGTATTTTTCTTGGGTATTCATCTTGGAGCAAAGCTTACCAGTGTTATAAAAAAGAGTAGGGAAGATTCTTGAAAGTACCAATGTCAAGGTTGATGAAGACATACAAAAGTATTTAGAAGTTAATAAATATGTACAAGAAGAAAAGGAAATGCAGGATGATGTACAAGAAGAGTGTCAAATCATTAGTGATAAAAGAAAATGTGAATTGACAGGATGCAGAGCTGCTGTAGAACAAATAAACCTATGTTTGATTTCTAAAGTTGAACTTAAAATAGTGACTGAGGCCTGCAATGATATCAAATCTTTAGAATAAGATTATTTGTCCACTGACATTGAATAACTCAAAATTGCTCTTAAAGACTTAGAAAGATCTGAAGAAGACATGGACTTAAAAGAGAATATCAAAGAAGCAAATGAATACATCAGAAATTTAAGAGAGAAAGTCAAGAAGCTCAAACAAAGACATAAAGAGGACAATGAAAATTTGAGGTTAGCAAATGAAGAAAAAGAAAGAATTGAGGAATGCTTGAAAGACAAAATTGGAGATAATACAAAGCTTGAGCAAGAAGTTGTAAACCTGAAGTCAAACTTGGAGAAGGCAAAGAACTATGAAGAAAAATTCAAGATAAGCCCTACAAAACTTGATGAGATTATTAACAAATAGAAGAGCTCAGATGGTAAAGAAGGCTTGGAATTTGAGAAAGATGAATGATCCAAATCAAGTCAAACAATGAATGCTGAGATCAAGAAGGACAAAGGCAAGCATATCTAGAATCAAAGGAATGGACCAAGAAGACCACCAGTCAGGCAACCAAATACTCAAAGGTATCCATATTTAAATGGTTATTGTCATTCATGCAATAAATTTGGTCATAAGGTTACTCAATGTAGGAGCAGAATGAATCAAAATGTTCCATATTTCTCTGGTCAGTGCTTTACTTGCAACAGAGTTGGTCATAGAGCCAGTGAATGTAGAAGTTAGATAAGGAAGGGCTATAGTGATGGAAGGAATGTTCAATCCATTAGTAGAAATTACTTTACATGCAATAGATTTGGACATAAGGCTAACCAATGCAAGACCATAATGAATGGAAGGAACAACAGTCAAATAAAAGTTGTGTGCTATGATTGCAATAGGCCTGGATATATTGCAAAGTTCTATAGAAGCAAGAGCATCTAGAAGGATAACCTGATAGAAAAGAAGAAATCATTGCAAAAGGATGATTTGGAAGAAACCAAGAAGGAGATGAACAAGACATGGGTCAACAAGAATGTCAATGAAGTCAAGAATGAGCCTGTGCCAGCCTCTTGTACAGATGTTTCCTCCAAAAACTGAGTTGAAGGCTACCTCTCAGGGGGAGCAGGTAGTGACATTGGAGAGTGTTACAGTTAGAGGGAAGTATTTAGAGTAGTTTAAGAACAGGTGAAAGTATTTGCAGTAATATATTCAAGGGGAGAAAGGTTGAAGAAGGTGTGTCACCCTTTGCAATTAATGTCAAAGGGGGAGAGAGTTCATGTGAAAAACAAAGAGAGAGTAAGATGTATAAAATAAAGGGGGAGAATGAGATTAGTGCAGAATTGTGTCATGATAGTTTTTCACATCATATGTTGCCATCAATGACAAAGGGGGAGATTGTTGCAAGTATGTGCTAATCAGTGTTGTCATTGATGTCAACATGTTTGTGTTGTCGTTGGTGTCAATTGTATTTTCTATTGTTACAATTGATTAAGTTGTTATGTTAAAATGTTTTGAATGACTTGTAGATGTACTCAAGATGATAAGAATACGGTCTTGATGTTTTATGTCCAAGTGCTTTTGAGAAAATTTGATAAATACTGAAGACAGTCTTGTGAAGAAGTATTCTGGTTTACAGGATACTATCTGAGCTTTTGCTTCACATTTCCTCTATGTTGAAGACTGGAGTGTGAGTTTTGGATATGTTTTAGAGAAGTGTTTGAACATACTAAATCTAGAATTTGGTGGTCCGAATCACTATGTAGTAGAAGTTATGCTCACCAATTTGAAGATTGTATTTGAGAGAGTTTCGAAGTTGTGTAGAGGTGTCTGGGGGAAAGTAGTTTGCTCTGCATTTCTCCGCAGAATAGTTTCAGGTGCTGTACTTTTGGGCATATGTTTATAAGGTCCTTAGTTATCTTCATTCCAAAGGATTTGTGATTTGATGCTCTAGAAGGTAAATTCTTGTGTAGCAGAGTTCAACAGTGTTTGTTGTGAGTAGTCTGTGATTTGTCTTCAAGTGATATTTGTTGTCTTCAAGTGAGATTTATTGTAGCTGGATTTGTTAGCTCCTAGGTGATTTTATGTTGTTCATGAATGTCTCCAGATTGTGTTGAAGGCATGTGCTTAATCTGTAAGCTATGATTGAGCTCTTGGAAGTGTGTGCCTAAGTATTCTTGGTGTTTGCACAAGTTTGGCTGACTTGGGTGCTAACACTCTTTGCAGATGTGTTTCATGGGTTACAGAAGCATGTTGAAGTGTGTGAAGATGCATTTGGGTCTGAGCTAAGCCATCAAGTGTTCTTCCTTCATTCATTTGATTCGCAAGATTGTTTAGGTCCATACCTAATTTGACCTTAAAGGTTGTTTCAAATATTGTAGAGTGTGTTGCTGACCTTGATGTATGTTCCAAGGTTGATGGTTGATATAAATAAGTGTAAAGAATTTATGTAAATGGTGCAAAGATGTGAAGATGAGGATGTGTGTATTGTGAGGCTATGAAGGAGATAAATACTATGCTTCAATGAAACTGAAATCAGACATGTGGTAGATGCTATTATATTAGTTCATGGCAATGAGCCATTCTGGCAGTGAGCCCTATTGGTAGTGAGCCCCATTGGCAGTGAGCCCCATTGGCAATGAGCCCTATTTGTAGTGAGCCCTATTTGTAGTGAGCATTTCTTTGGATAGCGAGTCCTTGGGCAGTGAGCCTCTTTGTAATTCGGTATTGATGCTGCTATATATTGTGAGCTAATCCTCACCATCCAGTTTTTCCCTTTTAGGGTTTTCCACATAAAAATATGGTGTTCTCTTGTGCATGGTGTTGATGTGATTAAGTTTTGGTTATCTATTTTCATGTTTAATCTTCATAACAAAATTAGGGCTTAAGTGAATTAAAGTGAATGTGATTATGCTTGTGAAGATTTAAAGTTTTTAATACAACTGATTCACCCCCCCTCTCAGTTGTCTTGTGCATTCAATAATTGGTATCAGAGCCTAGGTCATTGGATTGAACCCCTCACTTGCGCTGGGGGGATTGTTGCAAGGTGTGTGCCCTTGGTCTCCTTGTGTTGTGCAACACAACACTTGGGTACATGACAAGGATTAACCACCTCTCGTGGATTCATTAACTCTAGCTGTTGTATTGGGCATTAACAAGTCAACCTTTTAGTACAATGACAACTGCCTTTCCAACATCCTTCCCTAGCTAAAAATAGATTCACATCTTGTTTCTAAAACCATGAACATCCCATTTCCTATTACATGCTCCAAACCATGAATTATCAAGGAAAAGGCTTATGCCTTCATGAACAAGGCATATTGGAGCAAATACATGTCAAAATTAGTCCATACTCATAAGGCCTTGGTTACATATCTCAAGGAATACAACCTAAATGATGTTGGTACCACCATTGTGCCTTATCTTGAAGTCTGACTCCTAGAATAGGAGTAATAATTGGCATATTCTTTCTTGAGTAATTGGTTTGTTCAATAGATACTTCAAAGGTTCATGATTGGTATAGAAGGTGAATGGTGTGGATAATAAGTAGTGTCTAAATTTATGTAATGCATATACCATGGCTAGATCTTCTCTCTCCATAGTTGTGTGGTTTCTCTTGGCCTTTGATAAATTCCTACTAGAAACTGCTATGGGATGGTCTTTATTGCCTTTGGGTTATGCTAATACTATGCCTATGGCAATCCTTGATGCATCAACATGTACATGGAATGGTATGTTCCAATATGGAAATATTAGTATAGGTGCTTCGGTAATCTTTTGTTTCAATGTATCAAAAGAAGTTGTACACTGTTCATTCCATTTAATATTTTTACCGCATTTCTTCTTTATTCGTTCTTCTAGTGGTGCTTCTATTGCCACATATCCTCCAATGAATTTGTAGTGATATCCGGTATATCCCAAGAATGTCTTCACCTCTGGTGTTGTTTATGGTGGAGGAAGTGTCATTATTGATGTGACTTTTAATGAATCAACCATTAGCCCTTATTTACAGACAATATGTTCTGATAAAGTACCAAAAGGTACTACAAACATATATTTTTTCATGTTGAAGGATGTTTGAAAACTACTACATATATTAATCATCACTCTTAATGATTGTACATGATATTTTACTAACCCATATACTGTCCAATCATCCAAGTATACCTCCAAGAAGTCATGGATGAAGTCCTTGAATGCATGTACCATTATTCTGTTGAATACCGTTGATGTGTTCTTTAGGCCAAATGGCATGATTGTATACATGAATGATCCAAATTATGATGTGAAAGTAGTTTTTGGCTAGTCCTCTTCTTTTATCTTAACCTGGTGATAGCTAGAAAATCCATCAGTGAATGAGTAGATCTCCCTTCTGACTACTAATTCTAGTATTTCCTTAGTAAAGGGAGTCAGGAATGGTTCATGTATACATTTTTTGTTTAGTTCTTTGTGGTCCACGCATATCCTTACTTCTCCATTTTTATTATTCTACACTACCATTGGACTTATCTATTCCTCATCATCTACCAATTTGATGATTCATATGCAATCATTTTATCCAGCTCTATCTTAACTTTTTTCTTCATGTTAGGATTTAATCTATAAGGTTTTTTCCTTTGTGGCTTCACTAATCTTTTAGTTGTATTTTCATAAATCCCACTTTCTCTTTTATACCTTTTAGATCTGTAACTATTCTAGAGAATAACTCCTCAAACTCTGATAGTATTTTTACAACTTGTGCCAGTAGTCGTTGCCAATAGTCCCCTATTTTGGCCATTTTGGGATCACCCTCTTTGGCGATATTTTCTTCTCTTAGTTTAATTGGTTGATTTTAATATTTTTCTTTAGGTTCAATTATTAGTTTTACTAGTACTTGTGACTATAAGGTTGTTAGTGTTGACTATAAGTACTTATAATTGAAAGAAATGTGCTCTTTAGATCTAAAAATAAACCAATCATGTGATGCCACATTAACGCACCAATAAAACATGAGTTGATGAACATTTATTGGTCCACTCTTTTTTTGGGTCTTTTTGGACACCTCAACAAAAAGCATGTTGATGTGGACTTGAAATGTTAGTTATAAGCAAGAGCCTTGCAAAGTAAGCTTATGTAAAATTTTTGGAGTGATTTAAAATTACCACATATGATTTTGAGAGGCATGAAGTTAGTCATATGTAGCGTTTTGTTTTAATTTTAGTGTTTTAGTTTAATTTGTAGAGTTTTAGTTTTATTTGTAGGGTTTTAGTTTGAAGTTTAAGGTTTTAGTTTGATTTGTAGGGTTTTCATTTTAGATTTAGTGTTTAAATTTTAAACAAATTTATAAATTTAAAATATTCAAAAAATATTTTTTCCCAAAAAATTAAGTTTCAACTTTCATTTTAAAGAAATAAAATTAAAAAACAAGGTAAAATAAACTTACCTATTGGGCATGGAGGAAGGGTGGTTGGCTACAACTCTTTGAGGTTGCATTGATCTAGACAGAATTCTATCTGTCAACTTTGATTTAGGAGAATGTGAAAGTGAATTTTTTTTTCTTTTATTTTAAAGGTTTTGGGTAGAATTGTATCACGCAATAAGGTAGTGGGCATAAACCTTCTACCTCAAAACTACTAGGCACACATGCACCATGTATATGCCACATGGTTTCAAGCATAGCCTTCTCACCCAAAACTTTCTCGAGGGAAAACCTTTCGCTTGATACCATTTTGTTGGTTGAAAGTGTGAAACGGATTTGAAAGAAGGAATGGGAGGGGGTTAGTGCTTCACAAAATCCCTTTGACATATTTTAGTCATTCTTTGGAGGTTCACCCTTTGGAGAATCTAATTTTTGTGATGGCAGCTCATGAGGAAGAAGACAGATGCAAGGATCTAGTGTAGGCTATAAGCATGACCTACTCATTGAGAAATGATGAGATTGTTTTGGTTATAGAGATATATAGATAATCATAAAGTAGTTCATTGCTTGGATCCATTTGATTCATTATCTCCCATTAGGGATGATTAGCACCTACATCTTACAAGATATCAAAAGATTAAGAGGAAGCACCCTTGATAGAACAAATGCAATGATAGATGAAGATACAAATAGTGTATGTGCTACAAGGTTTCTCATTAGAACCGAATGAGGTTCATGTTACTCAAATTTCATCTAGTGTTGTTGTTGCAGAGTTACAAAAGAAATACATTCCTATACAGGGCTTATAAGTCAAGATAAGAGCTTATCTATGAAACCTTAAAAGCTATGTAAGATTGTGAATAGGTTTGTTCTAGGGCTACAAGTCTGTTGAAATACACAATGAAATACACAGTGTGTATAACCTTTTAGGAGGTTTGTATAACCATTTAAAAGCTCTATGAAAACCCTAGAAGCTCCTTGAAAAAACTAAAGAGTCTATGAGAAGCATAAGAATGTCTAAAAAGTGTAAACTTTGTATAAACCATTTCAAACTCTGTATAACCTTAGAAGCTTTGTATAAAACATGGAAATGTTTATGAAACCATTGATAGGTATATTCTAGGGTAAATACTATAGATCTATTAAAATACACACTATGTATAAGTAGATCTTGTTATACATATGGTTCCTAGGATTGTCATTGACGTCAACACTGTCACTAGGTTGTCATTGATGTCAACACTATCATGGAGGTGTGATGGTGTTCATGGTTGGATGCCATGTGTAGAGAAGATATAGTTCATGGTTGGATGTCATGTCCCATCCAATAAGAGAAAAGAGAAGATACAGTTCATGGTTGAAAGTCATGTCCCATCCAACAAGAGAAGAGAGAAGATATAGTTCATGGTTGGATGCCATGCCTTGATTAGTGTAGTTAAGTATGAAGACATATTAATATGGAAATTAGAAGCACTAAGATGATTAGATGTGTTTCTGATGTTATTGATGGCCTGAATCATGTGTGTTCCAAGTTTCATGATGATTGGATTACCAAAAGAGTGTTTTGTTATTGACAAGATGAAGACAGTGTTGTTTCTATGAAGATGTTCTAAGTAGGACAATGGAATGCTCCACATTCATCCACATTTTCATATATGGCTATGCAGTTCTAGAACCTTGTTTAGGGTGTAGTGAAGGTGATAATTCCAAAGTCAAATCATGTGTCCTTCCGCTGTGAAAGTTATGCATGATAGAGTACTGGCATGTGTTTTGGCAGAGTGAGCTGGTGTTGAAGACTTGTTGGAATGCTCCACATTCCTCCAGAAGTGAATCGTTGCCATTGCAATTTTGTGGACATGTTTATGGATGTACATTACATGCTTCCTTCTAGTTTCAAGGCTCTTGGTGGTCTGCAAGCTCAGTTTCTCAATGACAATATGTTGTAATGTGTTCCGGATGATAGATTGTTCTTAGAGTTCATGATTGAAGATGTGTGGCACAAACTCATTGATGTGCAAAGGTAAAGGAGTGTTTGGAGATGTATGAGTCTCGCAGACTCATCTGGAAATTTTTGTGAAGATCTTTATTGTTTCTAATACCACATAAGGCTTTCAAGTTGTTGTGGTCATTATGCTTCAAGGTTTGAGTGTTTTTGCTTAAAGCTATCCTATTTTCAAATGACCAAAGTGTGCAAATGTAATTCCTTGGTGGTTGATGCTGTAAAGGGTGTTTTGGACCTAATTAAGAAAGTTTGGATTTCTGCAAGGCATGGGACTTCTTCTAGTGTAGCATGTAGTCCTATTTAGGACTTGTCTACATGTTCCATGTTGTGTGTTGTCTGGCCAACTTGTAAATGTATTTTTCATGTTGTATCTAACTGACAAGCAATGTAATCAATGTAATATCTTTTATAAATTGTAAATCAAAATGAATGAGGTGAGGTGTGATTACAAAGTGATTGATAAGGCTCGCATGCAAGATAAAGAGAAGAATGAATGCATTTTGATGTACTACTGAAGGAGAAAGAGAAGTTGTAGATGATGTCCTGATTCATCTTAAAGACATATGTGTGATAGTGACCAAGTGTAGAGTGTACCTAACTGATCTAATCATTAGAAGAAAGTGTGAAAATGTAGAATTGCAATCATCAAAGGTGTGAGTTTCAATCTTAGTTTTCAGATAATAGAAGGACTGTCATACTATAATCCTTTGTAAGTGTGATCTCAATTTGAGTAGTAGCTTCCTTGGGAGTGACCCTAAAACTAAGTATTTAGGGAGTAGTAGCTTCCTTGGGAGTGACCATAAAATAATGTATTCAGGGAGTAGTAGCATCCTTGGGAGTGACCCTAAATCAAAGTTTTTAGGGAGTAGTAGCTTCCTTCAGTTGTAGCCCTAAAACAAAGTTGTTATTTGAGATTCATATATTGTGAGTTAATCCCCACCATGGCTTTTCCCTTCTTGGATTTTCCATGTATATCTGGTGTTATATATTGATGTGCATTTTGTTAATCTTTCATGCTTATGTTAATAGTATGATACTTAAGTTTTAATCTGCTCCAAATAAGTTGAAGTTGTTAAAACTGAAGATTGTTTAGATATTGATTCACGCCCCCTCTCACTATCTTGGTGTGTTCGACAATTAGTATTAGAGCCAAGTTCCTCTGAAGGAAGCTTTTAAAACCACTTGAAGAAGGTTCGAGATGGCACATAATGGATCTAGCAAGATATCTAGGTTTAATGGAACAAATTATACTTTTTGGAAGCTAAGGATGGAAGGCTCTATCAATTCACTAGAATGTGGTGTTTAGCAATCTGTCAAGATTGGTTATAAAGTTCTACTACTATTCCTTCAGATCCAAATGAAGTTAAAGAATGTGATAACAATGCCAAGGCAAAGTTTTCTATCATGAGTGGGTTAGTTGATTCAGAACTATCAAAGGTAATGAGTTACAGTTCTGCTAAAGATGTTCAGGTTAAACTTGAAACCATTTACGAAGTAGATAAGAAGGTAAAGCAAACAAAGATGCAAATCTTCAAAAGAAAATTTGAGACCGTAAAAATGACAGAGGATGAAGACATTGTTGGATATATGCTTTGGGTGAATGAAATAGTCAATGGCATCACAAGTCTTGGTGGGAAAGTGGAAGAGGATGAAATTGTGAAGAAGGCTCTGAGATCTCTTCCCAAATCTTACAGTCATAAGGTATCTACTATTGAGGAGAATGCAGATTTGGATACATATACTGTAGACAAACTATTTGGTTTCCTTACTGCCTTTGAAATGAGAGAGTTTGGTAGTGATGCTCCAAAGAAAGAAGCTACTTTCAAAGCCAATGTGAAGACAAAGGAAGAAGTTGCTGATAAAGATGACAGCTCTAATGAAGTTGAAGCAAATGTTGTGAGAAGACTAAAGAAAGCCACTGGGAAATACAAAGGTAAGTTTGTTGGAATTAGGTCAAACAACTGAGAGTGGGGGGTGAATTAGTCATCACAATTTTAACTTTTTCTACTTTTAACATTCTTTCACAACTTACAAATAGATTAATGATGTAAACATTAAAGCATGAATCAACAACACAAGCATAAACACAAGTAACACACTTGATACCAAGATTTTTAACGTGGAAACCCGGTTAAGGGAAAACCACAGTGGGGGTTAACCCACAAGATTCGTACCCTATTAAAAGTACCTAAAAGAAATGGGAAGGCACTTGCCTTCGGGCACACTACCCAAAGCTCACTTCTCAAAGAGGCTCACTACCTACAAGATTTTATGTTTAATATAGAAAGAACAAACTGAGAAATAACATCTTCTTCATGCCTGCTTTAGTCCCATTGAAAGCTCACCAAAACCTATGCTCTACTCCAAACACTTCTTCACTAATTCTTTGTCCTCTACTACTCTTGTTCTTCTTCTTCTCCTCTTCTCTACTCTGCCTCTATACCTTTCTTATGATTTTATCATTTTACACAAGGACAACTTTCCACAACTCATCCATAAGTATTTATATGCTTCATCAACCTTGGAATGAACATCAAGGTTGGTTTGACTCAATACAGATCACTGTACTATTGGCCAAAAATATCTGGGACTTAAATCTTCTTTGATCAACACGCTATGCTCCAAAGAATTGCTCTTAGATCATCTGCAACACGCTTGAATCATCTGGTCAGCCAAGACTGGGAAGAACAACAACACCAAGAAAACAATATTCAACAACAAGCTCAATCTTCAATGCAGACCTCCAACACAGTAGGCACATGATCCAGAGACCTCCATAAGCACATTACATTCAACAATAACATCCACACTACTCCAAATCATCAAAATCACTTGCATCTTCATTTGGTTCCTCAAGAACACTATCTACCATGACTATCACACTAGAAAGATTACTTGCAGATCTCCAAACCATGAACCACTTGTGTTGAGGATACACACTGACTTCCCAAACATGCCTCTAGATCTGCAGATCATAAGTTTTCATTGTAGAACAATCTGGACCAATTTCCTGTTAATCTATCTCTTCTAAACACTGTAAAACCTGGTTCTACTTAGATGGCCATAGCTTCTTCAAATCTTCATGCAGACCTCTCAAATCTTAGTTATAGCTACTTCAGACAATCCTCTACACAGCCATATGGTCTGTGTACTTAGATCTTCATTCCTCTAGAAATGTAGAGCAATCTACTTCATTCATCTGCACTATTTTCTCTGTTCTTGGTAAAGGGATATGTTGACATCAATGATAACACATCATAGACGCATATTTGCAACAATCTCCCCCTTTGTCATTGATGGCAACATATGATGTGAAAAATTGATTCAACCATCAAGACAAGGATTTCTTCCCGTTTCTCTTATCACTTCAGAAACCACTTTCTTCACTGCTCCCCTTTTCATCAGCAACTAGTTTTTCACATGACTTCTCTCCCCCTTTGACATCAATGACAAAGGGCACATATTTGCAATCTTTTCTCCCCCTTTTTGTTTCAGACTAATCTCCAAAATTTGCATACTACCTACTACCCTTGAGTAGTATCTCCTTAACATCAATCTGGATCACAAGATATGACTTTGAATTTCACTGGATTGATGCGCACTAGTGCATCTTAGTTCTGAATAGGAGGGGTAATAACACCTAGCTTCCCTCTGAGATATTCAAAAGTATCCTTAGGCAGAGGCTTGGTGAATATATCCATAATTTGATCCTTTGAAGAAACAAACTCCAATCTGACTTCATTCTCACTTACCTTCTCTCTCAAGAAGTGAAGCTTGATGGATATGTGCTTTGTCTTTGAATCCAACACCGGATTCTTTGAGATGTTTATTGCACTTGAATTATCACAGAAGATTGTAACAGGCTCTTTGAACACAATTATAATATCATTCAACATTTGCTTCATCCACAAGACTTGAGTACAATTGCTTGTTGCTGCTATATACTTTGCTTCTGGAGTAGACAGAAATATTGCCACCCACTTTTTGTTCAACCAAGAAACTAATCTCCTTCCAAAGAAGAATGCACCACCACTAGTACCTTTTCTGTCATCCAGATCTCTTGTCCAATCAGTATCTATATATGCATGAAGAGTGAAGTCATTATCCTTTGGATACCATAAGCCATAATCAGATGTTCCCTTTAGATATCTAAAAATTCTTTTGACTACTACAACATGGGATTCCCTAGGATCAGCTTGAAATCTAGCTACAAGTCCAACTACATTCATAATGCCAGGTCTGGTTTGAGTCAAATAAAGTAGTCCTCCAATCATTGATCTATACCTTTTTTGATCTACCTTAGGTTAATCATCATCTTTACTCAACTTGCATCTGATTACCATAGGAGCACTTATTGGTTTTGAGTCTTCCATTCCAAACTTTTTCAACAATTCCCTCACATACTTCGACTGAGATATGAAGATACCTTTATTTGACTAAGTGATTTTCAAACCTAAGAAGAAATTTATTTCACCAAACATGGACATTTCAAATTCACTTTGCATATGATCAGCAAATTTCTTACACATGCTTCCATTTCCACCAAAAATGATATCATCAACAAATACCTCAACAATTAAGATGTGCTCATGATCAATCTTGAAATAAAGATTACTGTCAGCTATGGCTTTGCTAAATCCAAGCTTTAGCAGATATGTATCTAATCTTGCATACCAGGCTCTCGGGGCTTGTTTATGTCCATACAAAGCTTTCCTCAATCTGCAGACCATATCTTCTTGATCAGACAACTAGAATCCTTCTGGTTGCTCAATGTAGACTTTTTCCTCTAACTCTACATTCAGGAATGCTGACTTGATATCCATCAAGTAAACATTGAAATCTTTGAAAGCAACAAATGCAAGAAATAATATGTCTGCTTAAATTCTTGCCACCGGAGCAAATGTTTCTTCACATTCAATTCCCTCTACTTGAGAATATCCTTTGCATACCAATCTTGCTTTGTTTCTCGCAACTTCACCATCTTCATTAAGTTTATTCTAGAAGACCCATTTGGTTTCAATTACATTTTTTTTTTAGGTCTAGAAACAAGATACCAAGTATGATTCTTTTCAATTTAAATTATTAATTCTTCTTCAATTGATTTTACCCCATTTTCATCATTACAAGCTTCATTCACTATTTTTGGTTCAATCTTTGAAATCAAACAATACTCTACTCGATCTTCAATAATTCTTCTTCTATTTTGAACACTTTTATTCCTATCTCCTATGATTTGATCTTCAGAATGATTCAACCTTACATACTTGGGTGTTTTGGGAGTTTGTTGAACTTCTTATTCTTGAGCTCGTTCCTCAACATCTGCACTAACTTCTTGAATCACTCAATTTTATAGATCAATCTGGATCTAAATCTGGGTTTGAACTTGCTTTCCTTGACTTTGACTTTCATCTCAATCATCTAAATCATATCCACTAGGCCTATAAGGTATTTCTTTGCTCTCATCAACCTTGACATTAGCACTTTCAACAATCTTTTTCAATCTCTTTTTGAAGCACCAATATGCCTTGCTTTGAGTAGAGTAACCCAAAAATATTCCTTCATCACTTCTTGCATCAAACTTGCCTACATCCTCATCTCTTTTGATATAGCATTTACTACCAAAAACACTAAAATATTTCATAGTAGGAGGATGACCAAACCATAGTTCATATGGTGTCTTACCATAATTGCCTTTGATCTGCACCCGATTAAGAGTGTAGACATCAATACTCATAGCTTCTCTCCAATAGACTTGTGGAACATTTGCTTCCATCATCATGGTCCTAGCAGCTTTTTGAATGGTCCAGTTCTTTCTTTCCACAAATCCATTTTGCCGAGGAGTCCTAGGAGCAGATCACTGTCTTTTTATTCCATGCTTTTCATAGAATGTATCAAACTCACCGGAGCTAAACTCTCCACCTCTGTCATATCTCAGACACTTTATCTTCACACCTATCTCATTCTCCACAATAACCGTGAACACCTTGAATATTTCAAAAGGTTTTGATTTTTCTTTCAAGAAAGTTACCCACATCATTCGGGAGTAATCATCAATCAACAACATAAAATATGTCTCCTTGCATACTTCTAATTCGAGTAGGACCACATATATTACTATGCACAAGTCCCAACAATCTAGTTGAGAATTGTTCTTTACTCTTGAATGAAGTTCTGCTCTGTTTACCCAATTGACATTCGCTACACATGTTATCAGTAGGTTTCACAAGTTTTGGAAGATCTCTCACAGCCTAAGTAGAACTTATCTTGAAAATATTATCAAAATTCACATGACACATTGTCCTATACCATAACAAACTCTGATCAATCTAAGCAATCAAACAACATTTTCCAGTACCACTTAAATGAAAGATGTTACCTTTAGTTTTTGTACCTGATGTAATCACAATTCCAGATCTTGCTAAGATTTTGCATTTTCCATCCTTGAATCGGAGATCATACCCTTTGTTAACCAACTGTCCAACACTGAGAAGATTATGCTTCAATCTTTCTACATACAAAACATCATTAGTGTTATTCTTACCATCAAAAGAGATGGATCCTCTACCACAAATTCTACCAGTTGAATTGTTTCCAAACTTATGAACTTACTTTTATTACTGGTCATATGATGAGAACATCCACTATCAATCACCCATTCATCCTTTCCTTCAATCTGAGTAGCGAAGGCACTTTCCACATTCACACATCTAGTAAATTCAATAGACACCGGATCTTCTTCTTTAATGGCAATGAACACCCATTCATTTCCTGATTTACTTCCCATATCAGATTCATCATCAGTGACACCTTCTTCAACTTCTTGGACATAGTAACATTTCTTCTGAGCCCTTGATCTGTTAGGGTTTGGCTTTGAAACCCTCTCTGGACACTTTGAGAAAAAATGACCAATCTTATTACAAGCAAAACATTTGAGAGGTAACTTTCCTTCATACTTATCGGATCCTCTTGGCAATCTTTTGACAATAAGGGATTCAAGTTCTATAGCCTCACTATCATCATCATCAAGATCCTTCCTCGCCTTCTCAAATTTGTTTGATCTTCCTAAAGAGCTTTCACCTAGATCATATTTTTGTTTTCCATATACACTGGCCTTAAATGTAGATTCAGACTTAGGTAGAGAATCACCAAACTCACTCATTTCAAATGTTGAAAGCTTACCAACCAATTGATCCCTTGTAACAATTGTCACAGTCCTAATCTCTTCAATGGAAACAACTTTATCCTTGTATGCTACAGGTAAGGATCTGAGTACCTTGGCAACAATCTCTGTTTCTTCCAATATTCCACCAGCACTCCTGATACTGGTGACAAGTTCATTCACTTTCTGCATGTAGGAAGTAATGTTTTCATCTTCACTCATCATCAACATTTCGTATTTACCCTTCAGGCTCTGTAGCTTGTCACTTTTGACATATTTATCACCTTGACACAAAGTTTCCACCTTTTTCTAGAATTCATGAGTAGTTTTCAATTCTAGGACATTTGTCATTTCTATGTCAGTCAGGGAACTCAACAATTATTCTTTAGCTCAAATATTGTATTTAGCTTCCCTGAGTTCATCTAGAGTTGAAGGGCCATTCTTTAGAATCTTATACTGATCCTTAGTTATCAACCAAAAGGCATCACCCATACATTATAAATGACACTATATGTACACCTTCCAAAGGGAGTAATTTGTTCCGTCAAATCTTGGACTTTCCTTCTTGTAAGTCAACATCTGGGATCTCCTCAAGTAGTCAAGCTTCCTTTAGAGGAACCAGCTCTGATACCAATTGTTGGAATTAGGTTAGACAATAGAGAGGGGGGGTGAATCCGTTGTCACAATTTTAACCTTTTCTACTTTTAATCTTCTCTCAAAACTTACAAATAGATTAATAATGTAAACATTAAAGCATGAATCAACAACACATAAGCATAAAACACAAGTAACACACTTGACACCAAGATTTTTAATGTGGAAACCCGGTTAAGGGAAAACCATGGTGGGGGTTAACCCACAAGAGTTGTACCCTATTAAAAGTACTTAAAAGAAATGAGAAGGCACTTTCCTTCGACCGCATTGCCTAGAGATCACTGCCTACAAGATTTTATTTTTAATATAGAAAGAACGAACTGAGAAATAGAATCTTCTTCATGCCTGGTTCAATCCCATTGAAATCTCACAAAAACTTCCGCTCTACCCCAAATACTTCTTCATTAATTCTTCATACACTACTGCTCTTGTTCTTCTACTTCTCCTCTTCTCTGTTCTGCCTCTGTACCTTTCTTATGATTTTATCATTTTCACACAAGGACAACTTTCCACAACTCATCCATAATTATTTATATGCTTCATCAACCTTGGAATGAACATCAAGGTAGGCTTGACTCAATGTGGATCACTATACTATCAGTCAAACATATCTGAGACTTGAATCTTCTTCGATCAACATGCTATGCTCTAGAGAATTGCTCTTAGATCATCTGCAACATGCTTGAATCATCCGGTCAGCCAAGACTAGGAAGAATAGTAACACTAAGGAAAAAATCTTCAGTAACGAGCTCAATCTTCAACTTGGACCTCCAACACAGTAGGTATATGATCTAGAGACCTCCAAAAGCACATTGAATTCAACAATAACATCATCACTACTCCAAATCATTAGAATCACTTGCATCTTCATCCAGTACCTCAAGAACACTATCTGCCATGAATATCACACTAGAAAGATTGCTTGTGGACCTCCAAACCACAAACCACTTGAGTTGAGGATACACATTGACTTCCCAAACATGCCTCTAGATCCACAGATCATAAGTTTTCATTATGGAGCAATCTAGACCAATTTCCTGTCACTCTGTCTCTTCTAAACACTACAAAACCTAGTTCTACTCAGATGGCCATAGCTTCTTCAAATCTTCATGCAGACCTCTCAAATCTTAACTAGAGCTATCAAACAATCCTCTACATATCCATATGGTCCATGTACTTAGATGTTCATTCCTCTCGAAATGCAAAGCAATCTAGTTCACTGATCTACACTGTTTCCTCTGGTCCTGATAAAGAGATATGTTGACATCAATAACAACACATTATTTACACATATTTGCAGCAATCTCCCTCTTTGTCATTGATGGCAACATATGATGTCAAAAATTGATTCAACCATCAAGACAAGGATTTATCCACCTTTCTCTTATCACTTTAGAAACCACTTTCTTCACTGCTCCCCTTTTCATCAGCAACTAGTTTTTCACATGACTTCTCTCCCCCTTTGACATCAATGGCAAAGGGCACATATTTGCAATCTTTTCTCCCCCTTTTTGTTTTAGACTAATCTCCAAAATTTGCATACTGACTACTCCCCCTCAGCAGTATCTCCTTAACATCAATTTGGATCACAAGATATGACTGTGAATTCTAGCAAACTGATGCACACTAGTGCATCTTAGTTCTGAACAGGAGGGGTAATAACCCCTAGCTTCCCTCTAAGCTACTCAAAAGTACCCTTAGGTAGAGGCTTGGTGAATATATCAACAATCTAGTCCTTTGAAGAAACAAACTCCAATCTGACTTCATTGTCACTTACCTTCTCTCTCAAGAAGTGAAACTAGATGGATATGTGCTTTGTCTTTGAATCCAACACTAGATTCTTTGAGATGTTTATTGCACTTGAATTATCATAGACGATTGTAAGAGGCTCTTCAAACACAATTCTGATATCCTTCAACATTTGCTTCATCCACAAGACTTGAGTACAATTGCTTACTGCTGGTATATACTCTGCTTCTATAGTAGACAAAGATATTGCCTCCTACTTTTTTCTCAACCAAGAAACTAATCTCCTTCCCAAAAAGAATGCACCACCACTAGTACTTTTTCTATCATCCACATCTCCTACCCAATCAACATTTATATATGCATGAAGAGTGAAGTCATTATCCTTTGGATACAATAAGCCATAATCATATGTTCCCTTTAGATATCTAAAAATTCTTTTGACTGCTACAACATGGGATTCCCTAGGATCAGCTCAAAATCTAGCTACAAGTCCAACTGTATTCATAATGTCAAGTCTGGTCTGAGTCAAATAAAGAAGTCCTCCAATCATTGATCTATAGCTTTTCTAATATGCCTTATGTGAATCATCATCTTTACTCAACTTGCATCTAGAAACCATAGGAGTACTTACTGGTTTTGAGTCTTCCATTCCAAACTTTTTCAACAATTCTCTCACATACTTAGACTGAGATATGAAGATACCTTTATCTGATTGAGTGATTTGTAAACCTAAGAAGAAATTCATTTCACCAAACATGGACATTTCAAAGTCACTTTACATCTGATCAGTAAATTTTTTACACATGCTTCCATTTCCACTAAAAATGATATCATTAACAAATACGTCAACAATTAAGATGTGCTCATGATCAATCTTGAAATAAAGATTACTATCAGCTGTGCCTTTGCTAAATCCTAGTTTTGGCAGATACTTATCTAATCTTGTATACCAGGCTCTTGGGGCTTGTTTAAGTCCATACAAAGCTTTCCTCAATATGCAGACCAGATCTTCTTGATCAGACAACTGGAATCCTTCTAGTTGCTCAATGTAGACTTCTTCCTCTAACTCTCCATTCAAGAATGCTAACTTGACATTCATTTGGTAAATTTTGAAATCTTTGAAAGCAGCAAATGCAAGAAATAAATTGATTGCTTCAATTCTTTCCACTGGAGCAAATGTTTCTTCGAAATCAAATCCCTCTACTTGAGAATATCTTTTACATACCAATCTTGCTTTATTTCTCACAAATTCACCATCTTCATTCAGTTTATTTCAAAAGACCCATTTGGTTCCAATTACATTTTTGTTTTTAGGTCTAGAAATAAGATCCCAAGAATGATTCTTTTCAATTTGCATTAATTCTTCTTCCATTGCTTTTACCCAATTTTCATCATTACAAGCTTCATTCACTATTTTTGGTTCAATCTTTGAAACCAAACAATACTCTACTTGATCTTCAGCAATTCTTCTTACAGTTTGAACACCTTTATTCCTATCTCCTATGATTTGATCTTCAAAATGATTCAACCTTACATACCTGGGGGTTTTGAGAGTTTCTTGAACTCCTGATTCTTGAGCTTGTTCCTCAACATTTGCACTAACTTCTTGAATCACTCAATTTTATGGATCAATATGGGTTTGAACTTGCTTTCCTTGACTTCTACTTTCATCTTGATCATCTAAATCATATTCACAAGTCCTGGAAGGTCTTTCTTTGATCTCATCAACCTTGACAGTAGCACTTTCAACAATCTTTTTCAATCTCTTGTTGAAGCACCAGTATGCCTTGCTTTGACTAGAGTAACCCAGAAATATTCCTTCATCACTTCTTGCATCAAACTTGCCTAGATACTCATCTCTTTTTATATAGCATTTACTACCAAAAACTCTAAAATATTTCATAGTAGGAGGATGACCAAACCATAGTTCATAAGGTGTCTTACCAGATTTGCCTTTGATCTGCACTCGGTTAAGAGTGTAGACATCAGTACTCACAGCTTCTCTCCAATAGACTTGTGGAACATTTGCTTCCATCATCATGGTCCTAGCAGCTTCTTGAATGGTCTGGTTCTTTCTTTCCACTACTCCATTCTGCCAAGGAGCCCTAGAAGCAGATAACTGTCTGTTTATTCCATGCTTTTCATAGAATGTATCAAACTCACCGGAGGTAAACTCTCCACCTCTTTCAGATCTTAGAAACTTTATCTTCACACCAATCTCATTCTCCACAATAACCTTGAACACCTTGAATTTGTCAAGAGCTTCTAATTTTTCTTTGAAGAAAGTTACCCACATCATCCAGGAGTAATCATCAATCAGCAACATAAAATATATGTCTCCTTGCACACTTCTAATTCCAGCAGGACCACATAGATCAATATGCACAAGTTCCAACAGTCCACTTGAGAATTGTTCTTTACTCTTGAATGAAGTTCTACTTTGTTTACCCAATTGACATTCTTAACACATGCTATCAGTAGGTTTCATAAGTTTTGGAAGATCTCTCACAGCTTGAGTAGAACTTATCTTGACAATATTATCAAAATTCACATACACATTCTCATATGCCATAACCAACTTTGATTGATCTAAGAAAGCAAATAACTTTTTCCAGTACCACTTAAATGAAAGATGTTACCTTTAGTTTGTGTACCTGATGTAATCATAGTTCCAAAGCTTGCTAAGATTTTTCGTTTTTGATCCTTGAATTGGAGATCATACCCTTTGTCAACCAACTGTCCAAAATTGAGAAGATTATGCTTCAATCCTTCTATATACAAAACATCATTAGAGTTATTCCACCATCAAAAGAGATGGATCGTCTACCACAAATTCTACCAACTGAATTGTCTCCAAACTTCACGATTCCACCTTCATATCTTTCCAAACTTATGAACTTACTTTTATCACTAGTCATATGATGAGAACATCCACTGTCAATCACCCATTCATCCTTTTCTTCAATCTTAGCAGCCAAGGTACTTTCCACATTCACATAGCTAGTAGATTCAGTGGACACAGGATCTTCTTTGATGGCAATGAACACCCATTCAGTTCCTGAGTTACTTCCCATATCAGATTCATCATTAGTGACACCTTCTTTAGCTTCTTAGACATAGTAACATTTCTTTTGAGCCCTTGATCTGTTAGGGTTTGTCTTTGAAACCCTCTCTGAACTCCTTGAGGCAAAATGACCAATCTTATGACAAGTAAAACATTTAAGCAGCAACTTTCCTTCATACATACCGGATCCTCTTGGTAATCTTTTGGCAATACGGGCTTCAAGCTCTACAGCCTCACTTTCATCATTGTTAAGATCCTTCCTTGCCCTCTCAAGTCTATTTGATCTTCCTGAAGAGCTTTCACCCGAATCATATTTTTGTTATCCATATACACTTCCCTTAAATGCAGATTCAGACTTAGGTAGAGAATCACCAAACTAACTCATTTCAAATGTTGAAATCTTACCAACCAACTGATCCCTTGTAACAGTTGTCATAGTCCTAATCTCATTAATGCTAGAAACTTTATGCTTGCATGCCGCAGGTAAGGATCTGAGTACTTTGGCAACAATCTCTGATTCTTCTAATATTCCACCAACACTTCTAATACTGGTCACAAGTTCATTCACTTTCTGCATGTAGGAAGTAATGTTTTCATCTTCACTCATCATCAACCTTTCGTATTTACCCTTCAGGCTCTGTAGCTTGGCACATTTGACATATTTATGATCTTCATACAGAGTTTCCAACTTTTTCTAGATTTCATGAACAATTTTCAATTCCAAGACATTTATCATTTCTGTATCTGTCAAGGCACTCAATAATGCTTCTTCAGCCTGAATATTGTATTCAACTTCCCTGAGTTCGTCTAGAGTTGAAGGGCCATTCTTCAGAATCTTATACTCATCTTAGTTATCAACCAAAAGGCATCACCCATACATTGCAAATGACACTACATGCGCACCTTCCAAAGAGAGTAATTTGTTCCATCAAATCTTGGACTTCCCTTCTTGTAAGTCGATATCTTTGATCTCTTCAAGCGGTCAAGCTTCTTTTAGAGGAACCAACTCTGATACCAATTGTTGGAATTAGGTTAGACAACTGACAGTAGGGGAGAATCAGTTGTCACAATTGTAACCTTTTCTACTTTTAATCCTCTTTCACAACTTACAAACAGATTAATGATGTAAACATTAAAGCATGAATCAACAACACATAAGAAGAAACACAAGTAACACACTTGACACCAAGGATTTTAACGTGGAAACCCAGTTAAGGGAAAACCATGGTGGGGGTTAACCCACAAGATTCGTACGATGTTAAAAGTACTTAAAAGAAATGGGAAGGCACTTGCCTTTAGGTGCACTACCTAGAGATCATTGCTCAAACACGCTCACTGCCTATAAGATTTTATGTTTAATACAGAAAGAACGAACTGAGAAATAACATCTTCTTCTTGTCTGCTTCAGTCCCATTGAAAGCTCACAAAAACTTTTACTCTACCGCAAACACTTCTTCACTAATTCTTCATCCTCTACTGCTCTTGTTCTTCTGCTTCTCCTCTTCTCTACTTTGCCAGTATACTTTTCTTATGATTTTATCATTTTCGAATAAGGACAACTTTCCACAACTCATCCATAAGTATTTATATGATTCATCAACCTTGGAATGAACATCAAGGTCAGCTTGACTCAATGTAGATCACTGTACTGTCAGCTAAACATATATGGGACTTGAATCTTCTTCGATCAACACGCTATGCTCTAGAGAATTGCTCTTAGATCATCTTCAACACGCTTGAATCATCTGGTTGGCCAAGACTGGGAAGAATAGCAACACCAAGGAAAAAATCTTCAACAACGAGCTCAATCTTCAACGCGGACCTCCAAAATAGTAGGCATATGATCCAGGGACCTCCATAGGCACATTAAATTCAGTAATAACATCCGCACTACTCCAAATCATTAGAATCACTCGCATCTTCATCTAGTACCTCAAGAACATTGTCTGCCATGACTATCACACTAGAAAGATTATTTGCGGACCTCCAAACCATGAAACACTTGAGTTGAGGATACACACTAACTTCCAAAACATGCCTCTAGATCTGTAGATCATAAGTTTTTATTGTGGAGTAATCCAGACCAATTTCCTATCACTCCGTCTCTTTTGAACATTGCAAAACCCAGTTCTACTCAAGTGGCCATAGCTTCTTCAAATTTTCTTACGAACCTCTCAAATCATAATTGAAGATATTTCAAACAATCCTCTACATAGCCATACATTCCACATACTTAGATATTCATTCATCTGGAAATGTGGAGCAATCTACTTAACTGATCTACACAGTTTCCTCTATTCCTGATAAAGGGATATGTTGACATCAATGACAACACATCATAGACACATATTTGCAACAATCTCCCCCTTTGTCATTGATGGCAACATATGGTGTGAAAAATTGATTCACCCATTAAGATAAGGATTTCTCCCCTTTACTCTTATCACTTCAGCAACCACTTTCTTCACTGCTCCCCTTTTCATCAACAACTAGTTTTTCACATGACTTCTCTCCCCCTTTGACATCAATGGCAAAGGGCACATATTTGCAATCTTTTCTCCCCCTCTTTGTTTTAGATTGATCTCCAAAATTTACATACTGACTACTCCTTCTGAGTAGTATTTCCTTAACATCAATCTGGATCACAAGATATCATAGTGAATTTCACTGGACTAATGCACACTAGTGCATCTTAGTTCTGAAGAGGAGGGTTAATAACCCCTAGCTTCCCTCTGAGATACTCAAAAGTATCCAATCTGTCTTCATTCTCACTTACCTTCTCTCTCAAGAAGTGAAGCTTGATGGATATGTACTTTGTCTTTGAATGCAACACTGGATTCTTTGAGATGTTTATTGCACTTGAATTATCACAAAAGATTGTAACAAGCTCTTCAAACACAATACTGATATCCTTCAACATTTGCTTCATCCACAAGACTTGAGTACAATTACTTGTTGTTGCTATATACTCTGCTTATGCAGTAGACAGAGATATTGCCTCCTTCTTTTTTCTCAACCAAGAAACCAATCTCCTTCCCAAGAAGAATTCACCACCATTAGTACTTTTTTTGTCATCCACATCTCCTACCCAATCAACATCTGTATATGCATGAAAAGTGAAGTCATTATCCTTTGGATACCATAAGCCATAATTAGATGTTCCCTTTAGATGTCTAAAAATTCTTTTGACTACTACAACATGGGATTCCCTAGGATCAACTTGAAATCTAGCTACAAGTCCAACTACTTTCATAATGTCAAGTCTAGTCTAAGTCAAATAATCCAGTCCTCCAATCATTGATCTATAGATTTTCTAATTTGCCTTAGATGAATCATCATCTTTACTCAACTTGCATCCAGTTACCATAGGAGTACTTACTGGTTTTAAGTCTTCTATTCCAAACTTTTTCAACAATTCTCTCACATACTTAGACTGAGATATGAAGATACCTTTATCTGACTGAGTGATTTGCAGACCTAAAAAGAAATTCATTTCACCAAACATGGACATTTCAAATTCACTTTGCATCTGATCAGCAAATTTCTTACACATGCTTCCATTTCTACCAAAAATGATATCATCAACAAATACCTCAACAATTAAGATGTGTTCATGATCAATCTTGAAATAAAGATTACTATCAGTTGTACCTTTGCTAAATCCTAGCTTTAGTAGATACTTATCTAATCTTGCATACCAGGCTCTTGGGGCTTGTTTAAGTCCATACAAAGCTTTCCTCTATCTGTAGACCATATTTTCTTGAACAAAAAACTGGGATCCTTTCAGTTGCTCAATGTAGACTTCTTCCTCTAACTCTCCATTCAAGAATGCTGACTTGACATCCATCTAGTAAATTTTGAAATCTTTTCAAAAGCAGCAAATGCAAGAAATAATCTGACTGCTTCAACTCTTGCTACCAGAACAAATGTTTCTTCAAAATCAATTCCCTCTACTTGAGAATATCCTTTCCATACCAATCTTTCTTTGATTCTCACAACTTCACCATCTTCATTCAGTTTATTCCGGAAGACCCATTTGGTTCCAATTACAACTTTTATTTCAGGTCTAGAAAAAAGATCCCAAGTATGATTCTTTTCAATTTACATTAGTTCTTCTTCCATTCCTTTTACCCAATTTTCATCATTACAAGTTTCATTCACTATTTTTGGTTCAATCTTTGAAATCAAATAGTACTCTACTTGATCTTCAACAATTCTTTTTCTAGTTTGAACACCTTTATTCCTATCTCCTATGATTTGATCTTCCGAATGATTCAACCTTACATACCTGGTGGTTTTGGGAGTTTCCTGAACTCCAGATTCTTGAGCTTGTTCCTCAACATCTGTACTAACTTCTTGAATCACTAGATTTTTTGGATCAATCTGGATCTAAATCTAGGTTTGAACTTGCTCTCCTTGACTTTGACTTTCATCCTAATCATCTGAATCATATCCACAAGGCCTGGAAGGTCTTTCTTTGCTCTCATCAACCTTGACATTAGCACTTTCAACAAGCTTTTTCAATCTCTTGTTGAAGCACCGCTATGCCTTGCTTTGAGTCGAGTAACCCATAAATATTCCTTTGTCACTTCTTGCATCAAAGTTGCCTAGATCCTGATCCCTTTTGATATAGCATTTACTACCAAGAAATCTAAATTTTTTCATAGTAGGAGGTTGACCAAACCATAGTTTATAAGGTATCTTACTAGAATTGCCTTTGATCTGCACCCGGTTAAGAGTGTAGACATTAGTACTCACAACTTCTCTCCAATAGACTTGTGGAACATTTGCTTCCATCATCATGGTCCTAGCAACTTCTTGAATAGTTTGGTTCTTTATTTCCACAACTCCATTCTGCTGAGGGGTCCTAGGAGTAGATAACTGTAATTTTATTCCATGCTTTTCACAAAATGTATCAAACTCACCGGAGGTAAACTCTCCACCTCTGTCGGATCTCAAACACTTTATCTTCACACTAATCTCATTCTCTACAATAACCTTGAAGACCTTGAATTTGTCAAGAGCTTCTAATTTTTCTTTCAGAAAAGTTACCCTCATCATCGGGGAGTAATCATCAATTAGCAACAGAGAATATGTCTCCTTGCACACTTCTAATTCTAGTAGAACCACATAGATCAGTATGCACAATTTCCAATAGTCCACTTGAGAATTGTTCTTTGCTCTTGAATGAAGTTCTGATCTATTTACCCAATTGACATTCTCTACCCATGCTATCAGTAGGTTTCACAAGTTTTTGAAGATTTCTCACAACCTGAGTAGAATTTATCTTGATAATATTATCAAAATTCACATGACACATTCTCCTATGCCATAACCAACTCTGATCAATTTGAGAAATCAAATATCTTTTCCCAGTACCACTTAAATGAAATATGTTACCTTTAGTTTGTGTACCTGATGCAATCATAGTTCTGGAGCTTGCTAAGATTTTTTATTTTCCATCCTTGAATGTATGTTCAAAGTCAACTAATGATTCCATTTGTGTTAGTTCCAGTGTCATCGGGAGCCTATACGTGTCAAGTGGGTTAAGATAACCACCATTTGTCAACCCACTCCTTTGACTTGCACTCATTCCAGGCTTGAATTATACATGAAGAACAAAAGCATGCCATCTTTCTTGGATGGATACTCCATGAACCTACAATTGAGCTTCTGAAAGAGTGTACCTTACTTGATCCTGTCAATGTACAATAATCCTCATATAGTGCAATGTTAGTATCATCTATCAACCAAAAAAATCTATGAACTAAAAACTTGCCTTCATTACTTGGACCCATTGAAGCATTACACCACTCGACGATTGATTTTGCATCTGTCAACTTTGCATTGTCTTTAAACTTTTACTCTTCTCATGCTATGGCTCTTTTGATACATGCTCCTACACCATCATGCTCCTCCTTTCCATGCCCTGCTTCACAAAAGTTTCACATATGCTAAACACCTGTAATATTATGCCTCCCACTCAGCTAATAGAACATCCACGAGTTCTTGAATTGTGATGCACAATTATTCAACCATATGATATGCTAACTAAATGATATGCCCCTTCTAGCCAAATCATTGTAAAACACCTGAAAGCAACCTTGCATGAACTCCGTAGAATGCGTGCAATCATCACTAATATAAAAATGATACTCCCTTATGATCTTTCTATCATCCTCTATACTATCATTTGCATGAATGAATGCAATGTGCACAAATATAGAAACATGTGTGGAGTTGTAATATTGTGATTGCACCTCATGCTCTGGCTGTAGACTGTAGTTCTCTACAAATTTGATGACTAAAACAATGCTACCAAGTGGAAATGTGTCCTTGCATAACTTGAATTGCAAGTCCAACCATCGATCTCTATGGGTATGCCTTGTATACTCATACACTATATTGTCACGAAATGTAGACATAAACTAATACACTAGAATCTTTTGGATAACCAAATCACACCTCTTTGCTTCATTACCATATTTTTTATTGTAGGCCACTATTTTATACTTGTTGAACTCTACTAGTTCGTTTCCAACTGCATGTGTGCTTTCTATATGTTCACATATTGGCATACATTGCAAGGCACTGCAATGCCGACATGTGCCATCCAAGCACAATTTCCTGTAGAATATTTGACCTTCCTCTCTTTTACATAAAATTGTTGATATGAAGTCTCTTGAAGATGTTTGTGGGGCATGTATGCCACAATCCTACAAAACATTGTTAGTATGCAAATCTAAACATATAAATTGATAAACATCAAAATGGTTAGAAAATTCAATCTGTAATCTACAACAACAAGTAGTGCGTGTGTGATTTATTTTGACATAGAAAGGTTTTAGCATTTTAAAATATCTTTGAGAAATTTTAATTTGAGGATACATCTCTAGAAATTTACCAAAGAACTGTGTTCGAGTCATATCCAAAAAATGCTTTGGATGTGGCTTACAGTTTTGACTACTGATTCTCTTTCTTACCACAACCCTTTGATTCAGAGATACCCTTGTGTAATTCTTCCAAAATTATTCAATTAGTGATCTCAATGCTTCAACAATTGGTTTATCTTTTCATGGTAGTCTCCCCGAGAACGCCCATAATGCATTGG
This sequence comes from Cunninghamia lanceolata, assembly GCA_027924645.1. Taxonomy (NCBI): domain Eukaryota; kingdom Viridiplantae; phylum Streptophyta; class Pinopsida; order Cupressales; family Cupressaceae; genus Cunninghamia; species Cunninghamia lanceolata. The sequence continues at coordinate 15,869,514 of BSBN01000073.1, forward strand.
CATCGATGTCCTCAATTCTTTGGAACCTTCCAATGGCTCTTGGTAAAGTTTTTCTATTAATTATTAATGCTTGACTCATCTTTCTATTGAGATGAGCTTTCCTTGTTTGATTACTTACTATTTTCAATGTAATCACACGTCATGTGACATTACTATCTTTTTGTGTGCGAGGTGTTACCCACACTCTCATATGCACTCATTAGACTCTTGACAATAGATTTTTCACTTGAAGCCTTCGATGTTCTCAACCCAAGAATTTTCATGATAGATCTATACTTTATGTACTTCACATCATTTCAACGAATAGTTGACATGTTGCGGTCTCATTTAAATTTTCAAAGAACACTCTCCAAATCTTATGAGCATATCTTCTACAAGTGTGTTTTGGAATCTTACCTTCCATTGGCTGCAAAATATTCTCATCAATATCAATCAAATACTTTGTCTTTCTATGAATAATTCTAGGTGGTGTTAAGAAAGGTAAATTCATCTTAACAATAGGAATAGATGGGATAGATGCCATACCTTTGATCAGAGATGGAATAGATGACATACCTTGGGGTTGAGGTGGGACTGATGGTGTACCTCCTTCCTCACATGTGAGTTATGATGTACTCTCAACTTGAGATGCTATAGATGGTGTCCCTCCATCTTGACTTGCGATAGAGGACGTGTCTCCAACTACGGTATTCAAATCTCTCATACCATGAAGTTTTTGCATTCATTCCCTTTGTGCCACCAATACCATATCTCTTGTTGATGGTTGAGGTTCCTCTTCAATTGGCATGTCTTCAATAATCATATCCAATTTCCTCTTCTCACGAAGGTCCCTCATAACCATTGCTTTCTTTGCATTCTTAGCTTCTTTATCTTCCTATATTGGTATAATCCTTGATGGTTTCCTTGGAATGACAGAGAATTTATTTGTAGCATGATAAAGAGACAAATATTAGTTCCTAAGAAATGAATCGATACAAATAACTGAAATATATGTCATGGAGCTCACATTGGGTGCATTTTATGGGAGAGTTCACTATGGAGTTGGAATCCAAAAAAGAAGAGATAGAACTTCAAGGGGATAATTATTAAATGAGACTTGTTGGTTGAGGAACACCAATTTGGCATATCTCAGATGAGTATTGATTGCAATAGACGTGAGCCAAGGGCCATTTTGAGTATGGTTCCAAGTTTTAGGTCTATTGCCCTCAACATTTCCAGCACTTCCCACACTTTCCTTGCATTCAAAGAAGAGTTTTCAATCACATGCGGGAGGATTTTCCAGCCCATTTACCATTTTTGAAGTGTTCTTAGCTAGTAGAGGGTTGTTGGCACCTTTTACTTTTTTAATTTGAGTAAAGGAACTCACTTTTGCAGCTAGGATACTATGTTCCTATTGATCATTTTGATAAATTCATGTTTTGGATTAATGATATCTTTCATGAGCAACTACAGGTCTATAGGTATAAAGAATATTTCTTTGCTTGATGTTGTGTGTAAGAGGTCTTATCCTTTGGGGATACTAGGTGCCAACATTCTAGCTGATATATTGTTGTTTGGGGGGAAACCCCAAGTAAAATGTGACTATTTTAGCTACCTTCTAGCCCACCAACAATCTGATTCTAGCCATCTTTGAAGTGGTAAGGCTTGGACCATCATGGTAAGAGTCTTTGAAGTCCAAGGTAAACATTAAACATTATAACAATAGCTTAGAGGAGGTCAATATAATTGTTGGCATGTGTTGGTCACCTTTCTTTGAAAAGGACATTATAGAGATAAAGTTCAAAAATATGAGGTAACTCTCCAAGGCATATTGAATGGAAACCCAAGCATGGTTGTCTTGAGGATCATTTAGCTTTACCTCATATGATTTGATGTAATCTTTGCACTTTGTTGTGACTGAACTATCTTGAGACCCTATATTAATTCCATGGCAATGTGACTAATTTGTAGTATTTAACTTGGTATTGTCATAGATATGGGAATGGAAAAATTTGTTTTACAAGGTTTGTATGAACTATCAATATGAAGAATAAGGTAGCATAGCATGGATGATGATTGGATTAAGCCTATTGGGATTTACTTGTATGATCTTGGCACCTATTCATTTGTATTGTAACTTGTTATGACAAGATAATAGTATTTCATTATGCTTAAGGGATTGTATATTTATATGTTGTAAGGAATTATTCTTGTATAATTTTACATCATAGTATGTTAAGGTCTGTATTATTCATTATTTCACATACTTATCAAAGAGCCCAAGTGTAAGATGACATGTTTATGTTGCCAAGGATTTTATTGATTCCTATAGAAAATATACATGGCACCATGAGAGATTGTAGGCTCACCTTATGGATTCTTGAGTAATGAAATCTAGAGATTTAACTTAAGGTATCTATGTAGGTTTAAAGGAAATGCACATGATGGAATTTTACATGAGGTCCTTTAGGTTAAATCTCATTCTAGACATTAACATTTGAGTTTGTATTATAAGGTTCATTATGCAAAGGGACTTAACAATGATATTGTGATTGTGTCTTTTTTAATTAATGTTCACCTTTGAGATATCTTTTATTATGCATACCATGAACTAATTGAACATAGTCTATTATAAGGACATATCATAGTGCTAGATCTATACATAATAGTTTTGATGATGGGTAGATTTGTGTGTGATGAGTAAGCTCTTTGGGTAGTAAGAACTATGATCCATGGATCATGATGAGTGTTTCTTATTTACAGTTGTTTGGGAAGAAATTTAGAGCAATAGATGATAATTACATTTACCTATCAGCACAAATATGGTCTGCAAATTCCCTAATATCTCATACTACAAATTCCCTATTAGACATGTATGCAAAATGTGGAAGCATAGACAAGGCACATGAATTATAAATAAAAAATATAAATACAACTGATATAAACACAAAATATATAAACCATACAAGTGATATAAACATGTATGATAAGGCATGATAAAGTAATTCAAATAGAGTTAAGGAAAATGTAGCTTAGAACATGTGTAAAGACTTGACATACCTAAAAAATGGAGATTTGAATGGAGATAGTACCCAATTATGTAGTCTTTTTTTCTTCTTGCATCAAACTCCTCAACAATTTGAGTTTTTCACCACTTACTTCCTTTTCAACGTTCAATTAAATAACACTCAAATAAAATTACAAACAATGATACAACTAACCAATTTATAATGTTAAATTGCTACAATTCAATCACAATTAACTTTGCAACATACAAAAATTGAAATTTGAATTGATATATATCAAAATCGATGTGAAAACTATGTTATTTCCTCCTTCTTAAGTTGGAAAACTAGAAAAATGTGGTGGAAAGTTCATGCAAAGGTGGTAGAATATGAAAAATGTGCATGTGCACTTCCCAACTGCATGAAAAAGCTTTTTTTTTTTTCTGTCAGAACACGTGCATAACCAAAAGAAAATAGAGCATGTGGGCCTAGATCACGAGTGTCCTGGCCATTTTACCATTTGAATAGGAAGACAAAGTGCACTTGCATTATAATGTGAGCATGTTTTAGGATGCTATACAAAACTCTATATTATTCATTTTTCAACCTCCTCCTTACCCATCTTTCCCTCAAGTTGTCAAATTCACTCTCTCATGTATTTCTTCTATCTCTCCCCTCACCTCTCTATCTCTCACCTCTCTCTCCCCCTCACTTCTCGACCTCTCCCCTCTCTATGTCTCTTAGTCACTCCTTGTCTACCTCTCCATCTATCCTTATCCATCTAGGTCTCTCACTTAACCCTAAACCCTAAACCCTAACCCTAAAGCCTCAACCCTCAACCCTTAAACCTTAAATCCTAAACCCTATCCCTAAACACTCAACCCTTGACACTATACCTTAAACCCTAATCCCTTAACCCTAAACCCTAAACCCTATCCCTAAAGCCTTAACCCTCATCCCTTAAACCTTAAATCCTAAACCCTATCCCTAAACTTGCAACCCTTGACACTATACCTTAAACCCTGATCCCTTATCCCTAAACCCTATCCCTAAAGCCTCAACCCTCAACCTTAAACCTTAAATCTTAAACCCTATCCCTAAACCCTCAACCCTCGACACTATACTTTAAACCCTAATCACTCAACCCTAAACCCTAATCCCTCAACCCTTAAACCCTTAATACCTCAACCCTTAAACCCTCAACCCTTAAACCCTAAACCCTAAGTTACCCTAAACCCTAAACCATATCCCTAAAGCCTCAACCCTCAACCCTTAAACCTTAAATCCTAAACTCTATCCCTAAACCCTCAACCCTCGACACTATACCTTAAACCCTAATCCCTCAACCCTAAACCCTAATCCCTCAACCCTAAACCCTTAAACCCTCAACCCTTATCCACCCCTCTCCTCCCCTATCTGCCTCACCCCCATCTCTCCCTATCTCTCAACCCTTAGCCATCTAGGTCTCTCACTTAACCCAAAACCCAAAACCATATCCCTAAAGCCTCAACCCTCAACCCTTAAACCTTAAATCCTAAACACTATCCCTAAACACTCAACCCTCAACACTATACCTTAAACCCTAATCCCTCAACCATAAATCCTAATCCCTCAACCCTAAAGCCCTAAACCCTCAACCCTTATCCACTCCTCTCCTCCCCTATCTACCTCACCCCCATCTCTCCCCTATCTCCCAACCCTTAGCCATCTAGGTCTCTCACTTATCCATAAAACCTCAACCCTCAACCCTTAAACCTTAAATCCTAAACCCTATCCCTAAAGCCTCAACCCTTAACACTAAACCTTAAACCCTAATCCCTTAACCCTAAACCCTAAACCCTATCCCTAAAGTCTCAACCCTCAACCCTTAAACCTTAACTCCTAAACCCTATCCCTAAACCCTCAACCCTCAACCCTATACCTTAAACCCTAATCCCTTATCCCTAAACCCTAAACCCTATTCCTAAAGCCCCAACCCTCAACCCTTAAACATTAAATCCTAAACCTTATCCCTAAACCCTCAACCCTCAATGCTATAACTTAAACCCTAATCCCTCAACCCTAAACCCTAATCCCTCAACCCTTAACCCTAATTCCTAATCCCTAAACCCTAAAACCTATCCCTAAACCCTCAACCCTCAACCCTTAAACCTTAAATCCAAAACCCTATCCCTAAACCCTCAAACCTCAAAACTATACCTTAAACCCTAATCCCTCAACCCTAAACCCTAATCCTTATCTCTAGACCCTAAAACCTATACCTAAAGCCTCAACCCTCAACCCTTAAACCTTAAATCTTAAACCCTATCCCTAAACCCACAATCCCTTATCCCTAAATGCTAAACCCTATCCCTAAAGCCTCAACCCCCAACCCTTAAACCTTAAATACTAAACACTTTCCCTAAACCCTCAACCCTCAACACTATACCTTAAACGATAATCCCTCAACCGTAAACCTTAATTGTTGGAATACTAAGGATCACTAAGAGGGGGGTGAATCAGTGATCTGATAAAACTAATTCTGCAAACAACTACTTATACTAGTACCATGATCATGAAATACAAGATATTTGCATCAGGACATGAAATAATTAATAGAGCACAGGAGACATAGATGAACATCACATAACATAGATGTTTGAGTGGAAAACCCCCAAAGGGTAAAAATCACTATGAATTTTAATCTCCATTAAGCCTCACTGGCAAATCTCACTGATTACACATGCATGCCTCATTGGAAAACCTCACTGGTTATAAATCATATGCCTCATTAGAAAAAACCTCACTGGTCATAGGATCTCACTGATCACAACTCCAATCTCAGAACAAGTAAAATAGATACAGAGTACTACTCTATTTACAATGAAAATCAAGGTTATAGATGAGTTTTATAACTCCCAAATCAAACCTTATCTCTAATAAGAATGATTAATCAAGACCTCCATTCATTCAATACAAGATTATACTACTTTGTCACAAAGATCTCATATACACATATGCTTGTGAGATTATAGCATTAGGAAAACTTATAGAAGGTCATCACAAGAAAGAAGCCTTTATCTATACAATGAACATTGTACCTTTTGTCTCTACAAGAAACATAACATCATCGAACTCCCTAATTCATCTGCATCATGTCCTCATATTTTGCATATTTCACTTTATCTATAAAAGAGTCAGTATCACATCTTTTGACTTTGTTGTCCTCTGTATGGAACTCTTCCTCTGTAATCAAGAAAGCTCCTGCATCTACTGCATTATATTCATGTCTTCATTCATCCAATCTCACCTATATTCCATAAATAACACTCTCACCTTCTATCACACAAGTATCTCAGTCTAATTCTCATACTTCATCTCAATAACAAAACCTCTCATTCTTATCTATCTTTTTCTCCAGTCATGATTTCATTTTCTTCTATATATTCACACACTGCTCTATATTTTCTTCAAGTTATAATACATAATCAATTTTGTTTTATTCATCTACTCATACCTTCATCCTCACAGATCTCTATATTAAAGAAACTTATTCACTGCACTTAATGCCTTCTTCTAGATTCTAATTCATGTCACAAGTAACATATAAAAACCACAATTACATGTGAGAGTGGGCATCATGGTGGCTAAAAGTAATCCTATGCATGCTTCATGTATTTTGCATGTCAAGGAGTCAGATCCATATAAATAATTTGCCTTATTTAGATGGTTGCAGTAGAGATAGTTGACAGAAGCCGTCAAAATTAGAATAGTGCATTTGACCGTTTCCATTTTAAATGAATTTGAATATAAACCTTTCATTAATATTCCATGCCTTTGATAAATTTAAATATCATCCTTAGATTTACTTTATAGCACTCAAAGAAGGACTTACCGGTGGGCACTGGTTTCCTTAGGTCAAGGGGCTGGTTATCTCATGATTAGAACCCCTTCATGTTGTCACGTAAGTGACAAGTAACTTGCTACTCCCGGTCAATTGAAGGATATAAGAAAAGTGCATTTTATTGTGATGGGTAGGTTTAGGTCTTGAGGACAATTAGTCTAAGGTTTTAAACCTTAATAAAACCTTAGAGAATTATGGTTTAAGGACTTTCTCAAATTCTAAATTTTCTGAGAAACCCTAATTTCACCACTGAGTATGACCTCGTTGCAGAGACACGTCCATTGTAGGTGTTGGTTTTTCTTCTGAATCAGCATTAGGGGTTGCCAGTTCTAATGCACAGGCAGATTCAGCCAACTGAATACAGGAGGTTGCGTGAGCTCCTCCCCTTCACTTCTGGTTTTGCCGCACCAAGGGGGGTGTCCCTATTTGATAAAGGTATAACCTTGACTAGCTCAATGACAGAAAGATTTAACTTGACAGCAACAGGCAGAATACCCTCATGTAAGGACCAAGATTTGTATAACAAATCACAAGGTTGGCAACATTCTTGGACATAATGTCTGGTTAGGTATGAGAGCATGCAAGGGTTTCCTACTCCTAATCCTACAACTAACAGATGGAAGGAAGAGAGGGTTTGATTTGAATTTTGGATGCAAAGCTGGACATGGTGTATAACCTCAACACAGAGCTAGATTGGTGCCTATCCAGGGCTTGGAGTCGGTAGACATACACCTGTGAATGATCAGCATGAATAGCTAAAACTGGATTTCAGGGGGATACACATGATATTTGCCTTACAGATATCTCCCAATACAGAGTGTTAAGCTGTCTATACTTATGACATCCCTATTGCAGTAAGAAAGATACATGCAAAACTGAAGACAGAATCAGCATAACACATGCAAACATAGCATTATTCATATAAGATTAACCATGAAATTAGTGGATTCATGCCAAATCGTACAACAGGAGATACATAAACTCACAAGTTTAGCTGTACAGAGCAACCAAAATGAACTGTATTGTGTTACAGAGCCAAAATGTTCAACTTTCAACAACCTAAAAATGAGTAACACTTCCTACTTATAACAGCCAGGTAGTGTACCATAAGCAATTAATTACATGGCTTTGATAAAAATTTGCCAGATACAGATCCCACAGGAAGAATGGCGCTCAGAAGTTATTGCAGCAACAGACAAGAGAAGCCTCAAGCCCTGCGCCGCCATCTGGGAGTCTTCACTCAAAAATCAGGCAACCTGACCATGTGTACCATTGTCCACATCCCTGCACCATCACCATTAAGGGTCTCAACCACCCGCAGTCACCTGAAAAACTGTCGCTGCATTCAAAAAGGAATTTCCCACCAAAACGTGTTTTACTAAAGGTTCAAAATATGCAGGGAGATTAATCCCACATGCACGGTGTGGAGACCACATCAGCACTTTAAAAACATGGCCATATGCATAATAGGTGTCGAGCGCCTTTTGCCGCGCTCGACGCATGCTCCTTCTCCAAAAGCCCATCGCTATGACCGACACCATTGGCCAACATGAAATTCCTCCTGCCGATCTCAATGGTCTCGCCGACCGCAAACTCCACATTCCCCTTAGCGGCTACCAGTCCACCTTCCTCCTTCATCGGTATGACCAAAACTATCGGGAAGACCACAAATTCCTTCGCCGATAGATCAAGGTCTTGGCGACCACACATATGCCCAAATCCACACACTCCCTCGTCACCCCGATATGCCAAACATCAACTCCACCATCGGCCAGACTCCCAACTGTCGGCCCAACTCAAAAATCCTTCACCGATGATGCCGACGCCTCCGATAAGATCAAAAACATAAAGCGCTGAACTATTGAACCTTGAACTGGTTCAACCTGATGGTTCAAATGAGAGGTTCAACCGAGAAGTTCAACGCCGATACCAACTCTGTCGGCAACATAAAAGTAACCCCGCGAACCCATTGAACCGATGAACTGGTTCAACCTGATGGTTCAACACTGAGGTTCAAACATCAAAAATAATCCCATAGGCAACAAAGCTTCGAACCATTGAACCTTGAACCAAAACAAAAAGGTTCAAGCGGGAGGTTCAACGATGCAATATTTGCGCAAGGCAAATGCATAATGCGACCCGTTAGAAGAAAATTGAACCCAGAACCGCTGAACCATTGAACTTAGAGAAAAAAGGGTTCAAGTTCAAACCGAAATGTCAAAGACACAAAAACAAACGCATGCCGATGGAGAAAAGACGAAGACCCCTCCTCAAGAAATGAGATGCAGATGCTGAAAAACACTGAAGGGGTGCCAAAACTTAGAACCTTTTGGATATTTCGGGATGGTGCCTACATGAAAATTGCTTGGAAACTGTCAGTGAATTCAGGCACCAACAGTAGGTGCTAAGGAAAATGTAATGAAAAACCCCTTTTAACTTTTCAAACTCTAATTCATGAACTAAACTAAACAACTCCATGATATCTCAAACCTTCAATGCTAATGAAGTTACAATTTCTTTGATCATCCTTTGACTGTAGAAACATGAAGAACATGCACAAGCTAGATTACCTCCAAACTACAACCTTAGGACTGAATGACTTGCAACATCCTCTGACTTGCAATGCCCTAAAACACAAACTCCAAAATCCTTAAGCATGATAAAGACATATTGAAAACAAAGATCACCATCACAGCTGCTTTGATCATCATCCTACAAATCAACTTTTCACTTGCAGTATCATGGCAAGTCTGTCCTTATCACCATCACAACTCCTTTGATAAGTCAATCCCATTTCATAAGACATATCTTTGTCTATCATTAATAGACTATTTGCATATGACATGAGCCTCTTACTGTCCTAAAGCATGAAACCTTAATGTCCTTTACAAGATGATCCTGATCATGAACATCACATGAACACCATCTGAAATCATGAAACACAACTCCTTTGGAAAGCAACACTTCTAACAATGCAACATCACATAAATTATCCTAATCCTTATAAGCATCCTGGCATCATGAGATGAACACAACTCAAGGAAACTCCTCCAACTCCTATCACATAATAACATAAACCCATGCATTGATTTCACTGATCTCCTGACCTTTTGACATCAATGACAAACCAACATCTAACAAACACCCCCTTTGTCAATGATGGTAAAAACTTCTTCACACTCTCTCTCTCTCCCTTTAACATCAAGTGACAAAGGGCCCTTGATAGCATATAAAGCAATACACCATATACTCCTCTTGAATATAAGTACATCTACATTATTCTTGCTGGTAGAATCATCAGGTTCATGTGAAATTTCTATTATATCCATCTTTTTTGAAAGTTCAAGTTCATTTGTTCATGTCACTTGTTTTCCTCTCATGTTCTTCAGCCACAATTGCAAACTTCATATGATCTTCCACAATAGATCTCCTTAACTCTAACTCAATTTAGAAAGAAGGCACCATTCACAATCTCCTCCTTTGATGTTGGCTCCCTCTGTAGCTAATGGCTGCCCTTAAGACCTTTGCAAAAGAGAAAATCTCATGACAAAATCTCTACTATCTCTTTATTATCTTGATAACTCCTTTGTTTCATGCAGACCAATGATGTGTTATACCTCTTGGCTTACCTTAAAAGACTCTTGAAGACTTTATTGCATCATTCAATTCTACCTTTAAATAAGAAGCATATCACTGTCCCTTATGTCTTTGAACAATCTTTGTATTGATTGTCCCATTGTCTTTTTACCCTCTAAAAACCCTATTTTCACTGTCTCACTATATTCTCTCTCAACCTTCTCTAATTTGTAAAGCTTCATAAGCTTCTACAAACCTAGAACGCTAGCACACTCAATGAAGACCTACTTCTACTACTTCCTAGCTCTTTACCCAATTGTCTTTGACCTTGCATATAGATTATTCCACTGCAGCCACTGTCATCTTGTACTGTCAATACTCTCATAACACTATCCTCACACGGACCTTGGTTCTACAACAGTGTTTGCTCATTTCATTGTCCATTGTCATTATTCAACAGTAACACTGTCATGCTGTCAGTGATGTTACAAAGTTCAAGTACCTTGTCTATTCTTCATTTTGCATACATGACTACCACAACACTTGTAATTGCAACATTTGACAACTACTTAAATGGAGGAAATACCCTATTTTAGAAGTTGTAGAGTCTAATTTTACATCTGTCCACTATATTTTCCACTGTCAATAACTCATCATCCCCTGTCAACTCTTTATGTCCCTGCATGTTACCATTTCAACAAAGAGTGATATAATGATGTAAATCTATCGTGAGTACTACACTGTTATGCCTATACTCTCATGCCACTACATGAGTACTACACTATCATATAAAGTGTACACTATCATGAGCATACTATTCCACCAAAGGTTGTTCTACTAACACTCATCAAACTTAAAGCATCCTTGATGAAGCATTGAACCACATGAATCTCCTTTTGACATTTTCACTTGCATCATAGAGATAGACATTTGTGATGAAGAATATGCATTAAATAAATTCTAGAGACAATGAACATATTCTATCCCTTCTCCACTATCTCCTTGACTGCTACAACCTCTTGAATTTCAGCTTGGGGATAAAAGATAGGACATTGAACAACTCCCCCTGACCTCATGCTACTTCTCAAGCAACGTGTGATGTATCTTGTGCAACATTCACAAGTTTAGGATCTTGCATGTTTTTCTCAAGTTTTCTTCTCCATACTTTCATGGGTTCTTTCTCTTTTTGTTCATGTTTCCTCCTCTAAACATTCTTAGGCTCTTTCCTTTTCCAACCTTTCAAACAAGGTGATGCTTTTCTACAACAATGTGCTTTGTGTCCAAGAGTGTTGCACTTATAACATATGATATTGCAATCTAACACAAAAGATTGATAGTTTCTTTTTGACAACCTATGAGCCCTTCTATTGCTATTACATGCATTATCATACCTTCCATACACTCTACAATTTCTTTTTATGTGTCCAATATTCTTGCAATTGTAACACACTAGATCATCATTCCTTATTGAAGTAGATTGACTCCTACAATCAATTGCTTTGTGTCCAAAATTATTATAGGTATAACAATAACCAAAAAATGAGTAATTGTACCTATACATATATACATGCCTTGCTGGAACAGTTCTTCTGAGATTTCTCCTTTGCTTGTGCATTTTGACAAACTTATCTTTGGTTTTCATCTCAGCTTCAGTCTTCATAGCTTGCTTGAGTTTTTCTTATGAATCTCTACCATTCATCTTTGATATTCTAGCAATGAATTCAATCTTCATTTTGCCTTCAGGAGCAACAACATGATGACTTAGATTAATTTTCTTTCTAGGAGTCTCTGACTTTAGAAGTATTCCCTTCTTCATATCCTAGGCTAGTAGTGTCCTTGTAAAGTTTTTGTTTTCCCAACATCTCATACAACTTGCTGGTGCTCTCTTCAAACTCTTGATTTCTCTTTGACTGACTCTTGAGATTTTTAATATCTTTTCTCAAGGTGACAATTTTAGCCTCTAGTTTTAGGCATTCAACTGATTTGACTTTAGATTCAAACTTAGTAACATCTGCCATCTTTTTAGCCTCTTCAATCTCTATTTTTAGACTAATAATCAATTTATTTGATTCTTCAACTTGTGTCCTTAAGTCCACAATCAGTTTTCTTGCCTCTTCAAGATTTGATGAAGCTCTTTCAAGGTCTAAAAGTACTTTATCCTTGGAGTCCATTTCTTGTTGAAGTTGTAACTCTAATCTCTGGTTCTCCTTTTTGAATTTCTTGATCTCACCTAGGGCACACATGAGGGTAAGTGCAAGAAGATGAGAACACTTTTTGGCCAAAAAGTGGAAGCATTTTTCCTATTTTTCAAATTTTGTCATACTTGGAGTGACAATTTGAAGCACTTGCACATAAATTATTGAGATGATATAAAAATAAGAAATGTAGGCTTTTGTTTCTAGTTTTCAAATACATAATTTTTTATAATGCCCAGATGATACAAGTTTGTTTTTTATTGGATGTACAAAAAGTGTTTTTTTAAAAGTCCCCTATTTTTTGCCAAAGCATGCATGTGTATGGACAACATAATTTGACCTAAATTAAGGTATTTTTCTAATTCCTTTTGTGGAAAGATGCACAAGATGTTGAATTTTGGTCAAGATATTTTTTTGGAATTTTTTGATAAATATATATTGTTTTAATTAATTTTTTAATGGCCCTAATTAGTGCTTTTTAAAACCCCTCGTCTACGGCCAAAAAAAATTGAGCTAAAATAATCAATTCACTAAAAAAAAATCATCATGTAGAGAATGATGTCTAGCTTGGTCAGACATAATTTTTTTTCAAGAAACTTTCAAAATCAAAAGTTATTAAAAAAATAATAACATATGTTATTTCAAGTTTATGAGTTAATTTGTTTAGAAAATAAATAATAAATAGAAAATCATGTCCAATAGTAGAAAAAATTACATATTTGAAAACTAGACTTTCAGATCTATAATGGGTTTTAATTTCATTAAAATATTCTGAAAAAAAGTCGTCAGCCATAGTGGTGAAACTAGTTTTTTCTTTTGTTGTTTTCATGGTCTCCTAGTTGTAGGTCCAAAGCTAAGGCTTGGGTTTACAAGCCTAAAACAGATGCAAATTGGTAGGTTTGCAATTTCAAAATTTTAGAAATGAGTACTTGTCATAAATGGGTACCCATTTCTAAAAAATAATTAGCCATAGGCATGTTTAAAAATAATAAATACTTTTTGAAAACGGGTACCCATTTTGAAACAGATACCCATTTCAAACGGGTACCCGTTTCATAGCGGGTACTTATTTTAAAAAGGGTAAAGTGGGTACCTGTTTCATAACGGGTACCCATTTTGCTTCAAGAGCCCGATCCTAAACGGGCACCTGTTATTTCAAAATGGGTACCTATTCCAAGTTGCATTTTCCATTTGTGGAAGACTTCCGCAAAATGTATACTAATCTTTGTGCTTTCACCCATGAGTTCTCCTTCAATGTCAATTTAATATTCATCTTCATCATACTCTTGTTCATCTTTACTCACAATCTAGTCTCCTTCTTTGTCATCAATCTCAACAACAAAATCATCTTCTCTTTCAGATATATCATATCCTATGTCAACTGGTAGGGGTATTTCTTGCAACACCTCATCACTTGATTTGATTTGAACTTGTTGAATAACATTTTTCTTGGCATCTCTCTTTCCCTTATTTCTTCTTCACTTAACCATAATATTCCTCCTCCACGATCTACCCAAGTCTATTAGACTCCTGCAAGGAACTTACAGCTCTGATACCAATTGTTGGAATACCAAGGATCAATGAGAGGCAGTGTCAATCAATGATCTGATAAAACTAATTCTTCAAACAACTACTTATAATAGTACCATGATCATGAAACAAAATATATTTTCATCAAGCCATGAAAGCATTAACAAAGCACAAGAGACATAGATGAACATCACATAACACAGATGTTTGAGTGGAAAACCTGAAAAGGGTAAAAACCACTATGAACTTTAATCTCCATTAAGCCTTACTGGCAAACCTCATTGGTTACACATACATGCCTCACTGGAAAACCTCACTGGTTACAAATCATATGCCTCACAAAAATCTCACTCGTCATAGGATGTCACTAATCACAACAACTCCAATCTTAGAACAAGTAAACTATGTTTACAATAAAAATCAAGGTTATAGATGAGTTCTATAACTCCCCAAATCAAACCTTATCTCTCCTAAGAATGATTAATCAGGACCTCCATTCATTCAGTATAAGATTATACTACTTTGTCACAAAGATCTCATATACATATATGCTTGTGAGATTACAACATTAGGAAAACTTATAGAAAGTTATCACAAACAAGAAGCCTTTACCTCTGTAATGAACATTGTACCTTTTGTCTCTGCAAGAAACACAACATCATCAAACTCCCTAATTCATCTACATCATGTCCTCATACTCTACATATTTCACTTTATCTATGAAGAGTCAGTATCACATCTTTTGAATTTGTTGTCCTCTGTATGAAACTCTTCCTCTATAATCAAGAAAGCTCCTACATCTGCTGCATTATATTCATGTCTTCATTTAGCCAATCTCACCTATATTCCATCAATAACACTCTCACCTTCTATCACACAAGTATCTCAGTCTAATTCTCATACTTCATCTTAATAACAAAACCTCTCTTTCTTATCTATCTTTTTCTCAAGTCATGATTTCATTTTCTTCTATATATTCACACACTACACTGTATTTTCATCAGGTTATAATACACAATCAATTTCCTTTTAGTCATCTACTCATACCTTCATTCTCACAGATCTATGTATTAAAGAAACTTATTCACTGCACTTAATGCCTTCTTCTAGATTCTAATTCATGTCACAAGCAACAGATAAAAACCTCAATTACATGAGAGAGTGGGTATCATGGTGGATAAAAGTAATCCTTTGCATGTCTCATGCATTTTGCATGTCAGGGAGTCATATCCATATAAAGAATTTGCCTTATTTAGATGGTTACAAAAGAGATAGTTGACAGAAGCCGTCAAAATTAGAATAGTGCATATGACCATTTCCATTTTAAATGAATTTGAATATAAACCTTTGATTAAGATTTTGTGCCTTTGATAACTTTAAATCTCATCCTTAGATTTACTTTATGGCGGTCGAAGAAGAAGGACTTACCAGTGGGCATCGGTTCCCTTAGGTCAAGGGGCTAGTTGTCTCACAATTAGAACCCCTTCATGTTGTGACCACTTAAGTGACAAGTAACATGCTACTCCCGGTCAACTGAATGATATAAGAAAAAGTGCATTTTATTGTGATGGGTAGGTTTAGGTCTTGAGAACAATTAGTCTAGGGTTTTAAACCTTAATAAAACCTTAGAGAATTAGGGTTTAAGGACTTGCTCAAATTCTAATTTTTTTGAGAAACCCTAATCACCACTGAGTATGACCTCATTACGGAGACACCTCCATTGTAGGTTCTAAGGAAAATGTAATGAAAAACCCCTTTTAGCTTGTCAAACTCTAATTCATGAACTAAACAAAACAAGTCCATGTTATCTCAAACCTTCAATGATGATGAAGTTACAACTTCTTTGATCATCCTATGACTATAGAAACATGAAGAACATGCACATGATAGATTACCTCCAAACTCCAACCTGAAGAGTAGATGACTTGCAACATCCTCTGACTTGCAATGTCCTCAAAGACAAACTCCAAACTCATTAATCATGATAAAGACATGTTGAAAACAAAGATCACCATCATATCTCCTTTGATCATCATCCTACAAATCAACCCTTCACTTGCAGTATCATGGCAAGTCTGTCCTTATCACCATCACAGCTCCTTTGATCAGTCAATCCCATTTCATAAGACATATCTCTGTCTATCATTAATAGACTCTTTGCATATGACATGAGCCTCTTACTATCCTGAAGCATGAAACCTTACTGTCCTCTATAAGATGATCCTGATCATGAACATCGCATAAACACCATCTAAAAATGTAGCATCACATAAATTATCTTGATCCTTACAAGCATCTTGGCATCATGTGATGAACACAACTCAAGAAAACTCCTCCAACTCCTCCTGTCACAAGACAACATAAACCCATGCACTAATTTCACTAATCTCCTGACCTTTTGACATCAATGACAAACCAACATCCAACACTAATCCCTCAACCCTAAACCCTAATCCCTCAACCCTAAACACTAATCTCTAAACCCTAAACCCTATCCCTAAAGCATCAACCCTCAACCCTTAAACCTTAAATCATAAACCCTTAATCCTCAACATTATACCTTAAACCTTAATCCCTTATCCCTAAACCCTAAACCCTATCCCTAAAACCTACACCCTGAGTTCGCTTAAACCTTAAATCTTAAACCCTATCACTAAACCCTTAACCCTTGACACTATACCTTAAAATCCAATCCCTCAACCATAAACCCTAATACCTCAACCGTTAAACAATTAATACCTCAACCCGTAAACCCTAAACCCTTGACCCTTAAACCTTCAACCCTTAGCCACCCCTCTCCTCCTCTATCTATCTCTCCCCCATCTCTCTCCTATCTCTCTCACCCCTCTCTCCCTAGGTTGTAGGTCTCTCACTTGTATATCTATCATGAATCTCTAGATATTTCCCTTCCTCTCCACCTCTCTCCCTCCTACTTACCCATCTTTCCCTCAAGTTGTCAACTTCACTCTCTCATTTTATTCTATCTCTCCCCTCACCTCTCTATCTCTCACCTTTGTCTCCCCCTCACCTATCTACCTCTCCCCTCTCTATGTCTCTTAGTCACTCCTTATCTACCTCTCCATTCGTCTTTAGCATTCTAGGTCTCTCACTTAACCCTTATCCCTAAAGCATCAACCCTCAACCCTTAAACCTTAAATCTTAAACCCTATCCCTAAACCCTCAACCCTCAACACTATACCTGAAACCCTAATCCCTTAACCCTTAACCCTAAACCCTCTACCCTTGACACTATACCTTAAACCCTAATCCCTTAACCCTCAACCCTAAAGCCTCAACCCTTAACCCTTAAACCTTCAACCCTAAACCCTATCCCTATTCCCTCTACCCTCGACACTATGCCTTAAACCCTAATCTCTCAACCATTAAACCCTTAATCCCTCAAACCTTAAACCCTTAAACCCTAAACTCTCAACCCCTAGATACCCTTAAACCATTAAACCTTAAACCCTTAAACACTATACCCTATACACTTAACCTTGGACACAACCTTAAACATTATCCCTCAACCTTCAAACCTCTACCCTATACCCTATACCCTCAACCCTATACTTATGCCCTAAACCCTCAACACTCATCCATATGCCTTATACCCTCAACCTTCTTAAACATAAATCATTCCAAGTGAGACATAACGAGCTCACGTTATATTTTGCTTTGGGAATCCTTAGCCTTAGGATCAGGATTTTCTTTGGATTTCCAACCCAAAGGCTTGGAGTGCCAAGTCCCAATGTCCAAAGATGTGTTTTTACATATTCTATAGGATTTCACATAATTTCGTTCATGCTAACCCTCATATTTGCACGTGTTTCAAGGTTGAACAAATTGAACACTTGGGTAATGTTAGGCTTTCTCTTAGCTATTTAACAGTGTAATTTTTTTCACATTTTGTCAATGTTAAGCCTTTCATTTTTAATTTCTTTTGTTTGTGTGTTCATTTTTTGGCAAAAACCAATGTTTGGTCTTTTTTTCTTTATAAATTAACTGTTCATTGAAATTTCAAATAAATTACATTTTTATAAACTAGACTCCATTCTAAACATATTAAAAAAAAAATTCAATTAGTTTTCAAAATTTATAGTAGTAGCATGACCAAAATTATGTTTTTCAGGATGTGTCCATTTTTGAAAATTAGTAAAAATTCAAATATTCATTAAAAAATTATCAGAAAAATGGGGCATAAACTATATGTTGTTAGCTAATTTCTCACTGAAGTGATTTTTAAAATACCAAAAAAAAAGTTAACCTTTTGAGGGAGCCACAAAACACACTATGTTATATTTTTTTGACAGAAACAACACCAATTTTTGTGGCTCCCTTTTTTGAACCCCTTAATCTATACCATTTTAAAAAAAAATAGTAGTTTAGAAAGTAGACTCAGAGCACTACGAACATTGTTTTTGTTGCAACTTAAATTTTGAGTGTAACTATGCTCAACTTCTCATCCAAGGTCAGTATTTCCTAATTTTAGAAAAAAAAAGTGGCCACTTAAGACCCCTTTTTGGCCCCCCATCTTCTTGCACTTACCCATAATCCTTGCAAAGATTACTAAAGGTCATTTATAGAGGCATGATAGTGAACAATGTTGATAGAGCTAAAGGAAAGAGTAGACATATCAAGAAGGACTGAAAACATCATGTGAGGGTTTGCATTATCATCAATAAGGGGTTTAAAACATTGACAATTCATTGAAGGATATCTAAGCATGGAGAGGACTGCATATAGCTTAGCCAAATAGAGCATGAAGCCCGCATACAAGGAATTGAAGACTCACAAAAAAAAAGAATAAAGCCAAAAGCTACATCGAATGCCAAGATGGCCTGGTGATGAAACACACATTGTGTATTTCAACTAGGGAGATCAGTAGGAGAAGGGAAACTTGTTTTTCATCCTAAACACCTAACTAGTCCATTCTAAGGGTTGTTCAGACTTGAGAGACATATTTGAGACACTTTTAGGGGTTTTCAATGTAAAATGAAGTTAATTGGAAAGAATAACTTATTAGTTCAAAGAGAGTCAAGGAGTCCTAAAAGGATCAAGCCTCTCTCCTACGTCCTCAAGGAGTCCTAGTCAATTTCAAACTCATGGAAAACACATGTCCTATTATCATGCAAATGAAAGTTGGAAGGAATGAAGGTCAATATGGGCATTTATAGAAACATAAGAGATCGTTTGACCACCAGACAAGCATCTAGGAGAGTGGAGACAATAGTTGGAGATCTTATAGGAGTTTTTTCAGTTGATAGAGTCAAAGAACAACAAGGTCATCTTCTTGCAATGCCTTGATGGAGCTTTTGGAGGAGTAGAACAAGGAGACTAGTGACCCAATTCCTAAAAGGAGATTTGACTTAGTTGTTTAAGGCAATGACTATATTTACTTCTTCAGAAACGTGTTCCTATATTCCCTCTAGTTGTTGGATCAACATAGGGATGCCTTGTAACACTTGATTAAGTATTATTCTCTATGTTTTTTTTAGATTTAAGTTCTAATTTTCTGAGAAATATCTCTATTTTTTTAAGAAAAAATCATTGTAATATAGACTTATATTAGTTGTATGTACCTTTTCTATTAATAAAAGAAGCCATTTTTACCTTCTCATATTGTTATATTGTGTAATATAATAAATGATGGATCATATATTGTGATGAAATTATTATTCCTTGAGTTTTAGTCTCGTTCCCTTATCTTTATGTAGAAATGCATTCATTTTCAAGTCATAGTCTATGTTTTCATCATGTTCAGGCAAGGTTTAGTTGTGAAATTTCACCATTTGGGCTTATATAAGCCATTTGTCACTCCTTCTGAATGATGTCATAAACTTCAAGCCCCTCTATAAAACACTTATGCAAAAATGTATCAAATTGTGAGTTGTGTATGGTGTGTTGGTCATCTTGATCCTATTGTGTATGCTTAAGCAAGTACATGTAGTTAAAAATTCTAGTGTATCACCTCATTTTCAAGCTTTTTAGTTTAGTTTTGTGTTTAGTTTCTATCTTTTTTCCTTGTTGCAATAGTAGAGTAAACTTTGTTTCAGGTCTTACATTAGGGGAACTAGCCCTCTCTAGAGATTCACTCCAATCACTAGGTCACCCACAACCTAGGAGTTGGTTCCATTTTGTTAGTTGAAAGGAGAGTCACAACATCATTCTCCAAAGGGTACATTTCATCTTGAAAATAGTAAGAAGATGTTGATTGTTGTCTTTAAGGGTAAATGGAAGAGATATGCCAAGTTTATGTAGATCCACAGTGTTGCTTATCACAAACCTAATGTTTGTAACTACAAGAAGATCAAGAATTATAAAATTTAATGTAGTTTGCCTAAGGAAACATCAAATTTTGACATTGCGACTAAAGAGAGATATTTATATTTTAAAATAGGCATAAAGATCTAACTACTCATCTACATTTTGATAAGCATGATTGTTTATTCTCCATAGAATTCTAATTTAGTACTAGGGTTTTGCAATCACATGTGAAAATATAACTAAGATACTTCAAAAGTAGCATAACAAGTTACATTACATATAAGGATACCATGTTAAGATAGTTATAGTGCTTTTAGTTTTGGGGGTGTAAAATGCTAATCAATTTGTTTTAGACAAATGTTGTTAGCCGAATTGGATTGTTGCATCATTTTTAAAAAGAATATGACAATACTTTGCTTTGTGGTTGCAAGGATACATGGCAATGGAAACATAGTTATCTTCCTCAGATGTTGCTACAATAGATAGCCTTATGAGATCATGAAGGCATGGATTTGAATTTATTTTTGTCATGATTTATGTGAATTATTGATTTGACATGGAGATATTTATCTTTTGCCATGAAAGCTCCTCCTTGCTTAACTATGTGTCTTGCCTTGAAATGAATAGTCAACATAAAAAAAAAAAAAACTATTACAATTGTGTTTTCATGAGAGCTTAACTATTGACTTGAGGAATGCTTTAAGACTCATGAAGGAGGTAACCAATGTGACACTAATTTGGCAAAAGGGATGTTACTACTGCATTGTCATCTTGGAAATAAACTGAAAGAATTACAACTTTACATTTATGAAAGGGAAAAATGCTTATATTACTCAATGGCTATCTTGGAATGGTTTGGATGCACTATGAGAAATGGAATTTAGTTTCTTATGAAGAAAATGCTTTCCCCTTG
Organism: Cunninghamia lanceolata; assembly: GCA_027924645.1. Classification (NCBI taxonomy): domain Eukaryota; kingdom Viridiplantae; phylum Streptophyta; class Pinopsida; order Cupressales; family Cupressaceae; genus Cunninghamia; species Cunninghamia lanceolata. The sequence goes on from BSBN01000073.1 coordinate 15,890,859, forward strand.
TGGATATCTATCCACAGAGATTGGAATTTTGTTTCTTAAAACTTTGTAGGGAGATATTACATTAAGACATTCTAAGTAGAATTTAGATTTGTATCTTATTATTGAGAAAAGATCAAACTAGCTAATAGCTAATATAAAAATTTCAACAAATGTCTAATGAATTCGAATCTCTGGGTTATAAGTGTAAATGGCCCAAAGGGAACTACATAAACAAGAAAGTCATGGGAGGTTATCAATACAATTTTGATGATCATAAAGGATGAAAGAGTAATTATAGGAGGAGATTTCAATGCTATAATAGATGAGGAAGAGAAAATTGAACAAATTATTCCTCCCACTAGATGCATGGAAGATTTCAAGGATTTATTAAGATAAAATAACTTGTATGACCACATTATCAAGAATGGAAAATTTACATGGATAAATAATATGAAATAGTTTAATCACATCAAGAAGAGGTTAGGTAGATTTCTTATCTCACATAAGTGGATGGAAGAAAATTAACTTTTCATCAGTACCATACTACCTCTAGTTGGCTCTGATCACTATCCTATTCACCTAGAATTCATGGAGGATAGAGGTAAAAGAAGTTATATTTTCAAATTTGAAGAAATGTGGTTTAGGGACCATAGCCTTTTACCACGATTGAAGAAATGGTGGGAATCATCTCCATATATGCATGGGTCTAGAATGTTTTAGTTGGTTCAAAAATTAATTTTTTTTAAAGGAGGTTAGAAAGTGGAATTATAGTTATTTTATGAATATTTTTAAAGAAAAAGAAAGAATTCAAAATTAGCTCGTTGCACTTTCAGCCCACGTAATTTCTCATGGGATGACAACTGCAACCTACAATGAAGAAAAATCTTTGCAAGAGGAATTGTAGGAAATCTTACTTAGAGAAGAAATATATTGGAGGCAGAAATCTAGAGAAAATTGGGTTAAAGAGGGAGACAGAAACATAAAATTCTTCCACATTTCAACCAAAATCAAAAGGGATTCCAATTCTATTTATAGTATTAAGAAGGTGGATGGTGTCAACACCATAAATCTAGAAGAGATCTAAGAGGAAGTTGTTAATTATTTCAAGGGTACTCTTTCTAGTGAGGCAAGTCCCCAACATGTTCAATATGATGTAGTGATAGTGGTTATCCCAAAAATAGTCATTGACATGCAAAATGAAAGTCTCATGAAAGAATTCACTTTGGAGGAGATACAAGCTATTGTTTTTTCAATATCAAGAGATAAAGCTCTTGGTCTAGATCTGGCTTCGCTAGAACTTTCTTCCAAAAATGTTAGAGCTTTGTGAGCAAGGATGTGCTACTAGTGATGGAAGAGGAAAGAAAACATAGGAATATCCTAAAGGAAATAAATGCTTCCCTCATAGCACTTATACCAAAAACAAAGTGTCCCTCTTCCTTAAATAAGTTCAGATGAATTTATGTTTGCAATACCAAATATAAAATCATCTCCAAGGCAATGGCATCAAGACTCATCACCTTCCTCTTGCAAATTATTTCAAAAGAACAACTAGGATTTGTGCCTGGGAGAGAGATAGCTGAAGGAGCTATCGTCATGCATGATATTATACACTCCAGTTATGAGCTTAAAACATCATCTATGGTAATTAAACTAGATATGGCCAAAGCATATGACAAAGTCAAATGGGACTTTCTCTTTCATATTATTTTAAAACTGGGTTTTTCAAATGCTTGGTCTAAATGGATGCATTCGTGTATCTCAGAAGTAAAATTATTAATGATGGTAAATGGAACTTCAACTGGTCCCTTCTTCTCCAAAAAAGGTTTACAGCCCAAGATGATCCATTATCCCCCTACCTTTTTTATATTGATGGCTAAAGCATTTGGTTGGGTAATCAAAGTAGAAAATCAGATAAATAATTGGAAAGGAATTCAACTCCCAATGATTTAGGATTCTTTTACTCACTCTTTCTCTATGGATGATACTATGTTGTTCAGGCAAGCTTTGATGGAGGAGGAAAAAACCATTAGAGACACAATCACAACCTACTAAATTTTTTTAGAATAGTCCATCAATGTCTTAAAATCAAAGGTATTTCTTTTCTTTACCCCTAAGGCTATCCAAAGGAGGATTGTTGATATTCTAGGCTTTAGGATGGAAATGCTCCCAAGCAATTATTTGGGCATTCTATTATTTGCAAGTATAGGTAGGAATGAATTATGGACTGCCATTCAAACATCAATCAAAAATAAAATTTCATCTTGGAAAGGCAAATAGTTGACTATGGCAAGCAAACTACAATGGTTAAGGCAATCGTTGTCGTTATTCCCACATACATGATGTCAATTCTAAAAATGCCTAAAGGAGTTAAATCACAAATAGAAAAATTGGCTAGGTCATTTCTTTGGCAAGGTAGCTTAGATTAAAAACTGATTCCTCTTATATCTTTTGGAAAGGTTTGTAAATGAAAAACACTGGTGGGGGCAAGAGTGTTAAAGATGGAGAGTAAAAAATCTTGCTCTTGGCACCAAATTGGCATGGAACATGTATTCTAAACCAAATGTGAAGTGACAAAAAATCATGCAAGCTAAATATTTGGATTGTGGTGATAGAGAAATGATCAAGTCACAGCTACCGATCCTCCCCAAGGGTCTAAGATGTGGAATTTCCTAGTCCAAGGAATAGAAGTCCTTATTCTGCAATTAACATGGGTCATTCATAAGGGAGACAAGGCATTGTTTAGGGATGATTCTTAGAATGGCCATCCCCCACTATCCCTAAGACATGACCTAAAAGAGGCCATGACTTTTCTTAAACAAGCCTAGGGAAATAAAGTTATAAATTATTGGGATACTAGGATTCAAGAAGCCAATGGTAAAGTCAAATGGAATAATTTTAGTGAATGTGATTTTCCTAGCTACCAGAAAGAGATTTTGAATAATAACTTGGCAAAAAGAGTCATCTCCCATCTAATAATGAAGATAAGATCAACTAGGCCATGGCTAAATCTAGTCTATATTCAATGAGACAAGGCTATACATTTCTATCGTAGGAAATCAAAATTGAATGGCCTTACAACCTTTGTTGGGGAGATGCTTGCCTTCCAAAAGATGGTGTGTTCTCATGGTTAGCACTTCACAATGGTAAAAGGATGAATAAGATGGGAATCTCTCCTACATTCAAGTGTGTTATTTGTGGAGAAGAGGAAGAAGATGTGGATCACCTCCTTTTTAACTACCCCTTTAGCAACAAATGTTGGAAATGGTTATGCTACAAATTGAATTAGGCAGCTTCATTTCCTAGATCTCTTTTGGAGAATTTCAAAGGCTAGATCATTCTCTTTGCGGATTCAACACTCTCATGCATATGGGAGGTAAGTCCCTTATTGGTTATCTGGCACATCTAGTTGGAAAGAAATTGTAGAATCTTTAGGAGGTCTCCCTCTTCCATTTCCAAAGTAATCTCCAAATTAGAAGGTGCCATCTCAAAAGTGGTTATGTCAATGTTCATTAAGAGTTCAGTTGCAAGAAGTAAATTTTCAAGATGGGATAACCAATTTTTAAAACAATGGCAACTTTTGCATCTTCCACCATCCCATGTAGCAATTCATAATAGAAGATAGAAGATGGAAGCTTATTCTGCAATGTATATTCTGCTCTAAGCCCGAGCGCTCCTCTTCACATGGATTTTCTCTTGAGAATTCTCCTTCCTTCTGCACATTCAACATTAAATGTTATTGCCATGGAAATCAGCAGAATGAAGGTCATCTTCATCATCCAATAACTTGAACTGCTCTCCATTGCGAATTCTGCGTGATAGCGAAAAAAATTACTGTTTTTCTCTCAGCAGTATAACGGCTAAATATTTGTGAGAATGAATGTGCACAAGAGAGAAAGAGGAGCAACGTATATAAAGGGAAACGATGTATTCAGTTGGTATGCGAAGGTTAGAGAGTATTCATTTGGTAGCCAAGCAAAAAAGTCAGATATGACGGACTCTGCTAATTTCACGTGGTCAAATATTTGGCATTGTTGAAAATGGGGGATATTTACGAATTGCCTGCTTTTAATTTCTCTCAAGCAAATATATGTTTTCTTCCAGCAGTCAAGAGTTGATCAGCATGAATATGAAGATGCGCATGTGCTCAAACATAAGAGGTGTTGAAGGTTGATTATCTTCTGAGTATTTTTTCCAGAGTTGATTACATAAAATCCAGTCTTCGTCATCTTCCTTCCTCGTGTAATTTTTGCTATGACTATATTCGTATAATATGAAATGCAATCTAGTCTATCGTATATTTGATGTTTTATTTATCTGGTTATTCTTAAATATCATCCATTTTTATAGTCAAAAGTTAATTTTGACCATTAAAAATAGGGTAAATAGCTACCAATTTTTATTATGGATCAGGTGTAAAATTACTATTGATTGTTTGACAATTGAAGTGGATGACGCTTAAGTAGAGTGCACTAGAACAGTTAGAAGAGATGAGATAGTCAGTTGGAATAAACAACTTATCAAAAGATAAGAAAAAATTTAGCAAAAGAAATAAGCTAGTCTGATAGTGAAATTTGCATATTAATATTATTTTTTAATTAATTTTAGATTTATTTTGAAGAGAGTATTTTGATATATTGATATAATTACAAATGGCAAAATTGTTTACAAAGTCGGGCTCCTTGGTATATGCTAACTACCTATTCATTTCACATATATACACCTATCCTTTACCCCATTCACATGTTGAATCATTCCCATATATGTTCTCTCTAACCACACATTTCCTACACCCATTACATGCACATACTTCCATACTTCCATATGCCCATTATCCATGTCAATACGATGACTTTTATGTTTGGGGTCATTTTCATCATCGCAGACATTGTTGGCACCCAATTTGACATGACTTAAGTCTAGCCTATTATAGTGCTTTCATGGCCCTTTGTGTTTATAACTAGTTAAAGATAATTCTACATAAGGCTCCATTCTTATGACTATACCTACTAATATTATCTATATAGGTAGTCTATTGTGTATAGTATAGTAATCAACTAATGTATGATGTAGCTTCAAGGTTGAGGGATTGGTTTGTATGAGTCTATAGAATGTGTAGTCTCCTAGTGATCTCCGCATGATCTAGATGTCTTTATGCCTAATTGAGATTTCTCAAGAGATAGTACAATAGATCTTTGAGGTCATATTTGTTTCAACGTGTTATATTCTTGATTATTTGGTTATCACAACAATTGGAAAAAATTATCAAAGTCTTCAAGAAAACCTTTTTCATAATGAATGTGAGATGTTTCTGACTAGGCATGGATTATTAAAGTAGATCTAGTCATGTAATTGTCGAGCTTATATTTTTTATTTCCATATATGTACATCTCTTGTCCTTATTTGTATATTCACATGAATCTCTTTTTCTTTGAAATTGTTTGACTTTGTTATCAATGATAAAGCAATAGTATTTAATGAGGGGTTAAATCATAAAGGTGTGTCTCACTAATGGGTCACTTGTTGATTTAATAATTTATACAAAATACTATGCCTCAATCTTGGGAGACAAGAAAAATAGATTAAAATAGATTAAGTTAATTGTAGATTATAGTCTTAGTATCTATTTTTTTTCCCTAAGGTATTCTACATGGTGCCCTTTTCCCTCTATGCCATATACAAAGATTTTATTGGACACAACTTTCTAATTTGTATAACACTTTTTATGACCAAACAAAGTAATCAAAACACAAAACTTTGTAGAAATGAAGTCCTTTAGTATATATCCTTTGTATTGGTATCATTATTTCAACTAAATAAATAATGTATTAATTTGTGTATATATGAAGCTCAAATTATGTGTTATGATGAATTATGTGTCTAAATTATAATTATTCTCATTTAAAAATTAATAATAAATAAAATATACAACAAAAAATTTAAAAAAAAATTGTGTGGGCTATATATTACTATTAATTATCTATATTCAAGAAATTGTGAAAATTTTTGGTGTCTAGATCAATTTATGTCATATAAGGAAGAGACTAGAATCAAATATTTTTGGTCTTGGGATGATACCCAAGAGCATAGAATCATCCAAAGACTATCCAAAAGAAGACAAAATATCATACAAATCTGATATGCCAAACAAGATGAAGAGAAAGGAACAAACACCTATGTGCCTTGTAGAAATTAAATTAGATATATTCTTCTAGGTTTTGCCTTGGAGGCATGACTACCCCACTTTGTATAGTAAGCCTCATGAGGACGAAATACCTTATAGAGGTCTTCCCTTGAGGTGTTGCAAGATACAACACTAGTCCCATCTTAGGTGGCAACCATCTTTGTCAGGTGTGTTGTTACATCCCCAACTTATGATTAGACTTAATCTTACTTTTAAGTGGTAAACAAGACAATTAATCTTAGATTAACGATTTGATGTTTGTGGAAAATATCAAGTGAAATCATTGATTACATAGATGTTGATTTATGTTTATGTTAAGCATGAGATTACTTATTGCTAAGATTATTTTATCATAATGGTTTATGAATTAAATGATGATACACTGATCATGATTATCTGGTTGTGAGTGTAACTAGGAAAATAATCTTCCTTTGAGGATGGAAGGAGAGTATCACCGGGGAAGAAGGAACTAGATGTTCGGAGCAGATTAGAATGACATCTGAGTATCGATTTTGATTATTTATGAACCGAGTAAGTTGGGGTGAGTATAAGTCTTTTTATCCTTGCAAGTCGATTATGATTCAACTAGAGTTGGTAAAGTCATGTTTGGGTGTCTTGATGTTATTTACATTAGAATGACTAACCAATGTTCTTAGAACATCCTTGTAGTTGATAGTAAGCTTGTGTGATGTCTAGTTTACCTTTGTTTACGTAACTTTCCTAGTTTAAACCTTGTGTTTATTATTTAAATATCTTATCTAAGTCTAATATAGCGAATCGAGGGAGAACGAATCGACCCCATAATCGCATGTTTATGGTACCACCTTTATGATGATAACATAGCTAGGTAATACCCTAGATTATTTGATATCTCTATAGTATCATTTCATTATGAATAATAGTATGTGAGGCATGTTTATGTCTTTAGGTAGTCGAGCGCCTTGGTGATGTAAACTTCTTATCATGTCACCAACCATACCACTATCCACAATGAGTGGTAACAGTGGAAAAGGTTTCCATAAGCTTGAATTATGGTCTTAACTTCCAAATGGGAAGTAATTTCTAGTTAATTTCAAGTCTTTACACAAGGGTGACAAGATGCCACTAGGGATCAACCCATACCCCACTTTGAAGGTGGTAGACTTCGTGGGCTAGTGGGAGTCTAACATGCAACAAAAAGCCTTTTTGAAGGAGAAGGCTATGGTTATTTTCATTATTATTGTTTTGTTATGTTTGGGGAAGAAAGCATCAGTTATCAGTTGTGAAGAGAGATTGGAAGGAGAGCTATAGAAGAGATAGATTCTGACTATTGGAAGCCCATGAGGAGAGCGAGCAATGAACCCTACAACTACCTCAGCTGGTCATAACATATACCTTATATAGTGTTGAGGTAAGACTATTATCATAGTCATATTATTTGTTTGTGGAATACAGTAGCATCCAAATGTTATCGTTAAGATAAACACAGTGGTCATAGGTTGACTGTGTATTCTTTTTTATGGTGATAATAGTTGTATAACTACATTATGGCCTTCAAGGCTAAAGGTTTTTAAAAAAATGTGTTTCGTTCTATCTAAAGATTGTATTCATTAGTCAATATGTTGAGGCCGAAAGGCTGATTATCTATAATTACTCATACAATAGTCCCATGTCTCAAAGCCGATAAGGCTGAGACTAAGTAATATTTGTTAATTAGTATTGTGTTATGATTACATTCAAGGTAGGCCAAATGCTATAACCATAGATGATAATTACAAAGCAAGTTGTAAGCCTTGTAATACAGAACCCTGAAACTATCATTTGGCCAATAGCTGGTGCCTCGAGGAGAGGTAACACCATTTATAAGAAGGCCGATGGCCATACACTTAAACATTGAAATATTCTCTTGACCTTGTCTTTGACATTATGTATACAACAAGACAGTCGGGACACTTTTAAGGTAAAAGATATACTTTATCTTTATGAAAGATAATGCTATACCATCAGGTGTAAGCTATGCTAATAGAAAAGAGTAACAAGATTGATCTTATCATGATATAAAGCTAGTATAATACTCAAAAACTTTTCTTAAGGATGCATGGAGTGCATGTTGGATTATGCATGTCATTGAGTAAACCTTGTTCATTATTACTATCTTTTCCATGAAGGAAAGAATTGAAAATGAGTGTGACAACTTGTATTAGGTTCATATTATGTACATGTCTCTTTTGTTATAGCAAGCTTTGTGAATGAAGCTAAGGGTTTCAAGAACCCATTTGGATTGTTTGACAAGTGGATGACTATTGGCCTATATTGGAAAGTTGTATGATCGATATGAAATTGATGAAAACCTTGAACACAAGTAACCATAGAAAAACTTATACCAAGGATGTTCTTTCACAATTAAAAGTAATCAAAATTAGGAATAGAGTGACGTGGAGTCACAAGTTCCTTATTTCATTGACAACAAATAATCACTAGATGTACTCCTTGAGACTGGAGTCAAAGTCCAAGAAAGATCGACTAAAGGTGAAATTAACCCAACTTTGCTATTATGACCTAGGAGGGTCAAAATTGAACATTGTAGGATGAGACATCTTTTAAGTCAAGTCGAGGTGTGTGAACATATGTGTTCCATCCCCAACTTATGATTTAACCTAATCTTATTTTTGTGTTGTAAACAAGATTTTTAACCATAGTTTAATGATTAGATGTTGTGGAAATATCTAATTTAATCATTGATTATGTGAATACTAACTAATGTTAGTTAGACATGAGATTACATGTTCATATGATTATTTAATTATTAAGAATTGCAAATCAGATGATGATGCACTAATCATGATTTTATCATGGTGAGTGTGAATAGGAAATGAATCTTCCTTCGAAGACGGAAGGAGAGTATCATCAAGGAGGAAGAGATAGATGTCGAGAAATGGGTCAAATTGCCATCCGAGTATCAGATTTTTCATCCTTATGAACCCTCATAAGTTAGAGTGAGTTGCATTTTTTCTTTGCTAGTTGATTTCCTTTGTGTCATCATGTCGATTGGGTTATCTTGACGATGTTTATGTCGACTCGACTAAATGACATTCCTAGAACATCAACGTAAGTTGAGAGATAGTCTCACCGTGTGGTGGAGTACTTTCTTGTTTCTTTATTTATTTCCAAACCAGGATTTTGAATCTATTTTTCTTTTTATTTAATACTTAGTTTTGATTGTGTCACCATATTGGTGATGATGTCCTATGATGACATCCTAGATTGTTATGGGTACCCTCATACATCATGTAGATGCATGGGAAGTTTATTAAGGTATAACCATTTAAACCTTGTAATAAAGCTCCATTTTATTATTAATGTATATATGTTTAGGCCGAAATCATCCATGGTTAGTGGAATGAATAGAGGCCATATCGGACCCACTTGGATCCTCACCCTTGCTGTTCACTTGTGTATAGCAAGTAATGGACTGAGAAAACCAAATGAGGCCGCATGGTGGTGGAGTGAGGTAACCGCTTTTCCCTTCATGGGCTCGAAGGTGGTGGGCATATCACATGCAAAGAGAATCGAAGACTAGTTTTTGAGTAGTCTTTGTTTACACAGCACTCAAGGGAAAAGAGCAAGAAGAAGGGACATATCCAGTTTTCTGGAAAGAAACCACTGATATACAACAGTGAGTTGGAGAACAACAATGTTCTACTAGTCGTCGTCTATAGGCTGACTCAATTTCTCATATACGATACCTATAGGTATGTTTTGAAGTCTTGTAAGACTCTTATCATTTAGTATGATAACAATACATTACCATTGTGTGAATGGAGTCGACTGTGTCAATGCTTAAAATCTAAACTTGCTAAGGCTATCATTTTATGGCCCTTGGGCCAAAGCATTTGTAATGGTTATTATTAATAGACCCTTGAGGTTCTAATTTTTTATTGCTTAATCTTGATGTTGGTTACATTATGGAGAGAATCTCCAGGCCCTTGAGGCCATATGCAAACTTTTAAAGTAAACTTGCGATATCTGTTGAAAACCTAGTTGCTCGAGGCCCTCAAGGCCAAGCTAGTACTTGTAGCATGCAATATACTTGTGTGCCGATGTCGCATAGATTGAAAATGATTTAATGATTACACTAAAGCTATCATTGATGTGCTCAAGCCAACTATTCTCATGAAACAAAGTGTTTAAAACTATTATGTTTTGTTATGTGGTTTGGAAGAATTGGCCTGCATGTGGGTCGAGAGCCTTCCTCGAACCATAAAGATAACCTTCATGAATCTTTAACCTATGAACATGCATAGAGCACTTAGATAACATTCATGAGAACTACAACCACATCGGTTGACTGCTAAAGAAGGTTATTATGATAACCATAATGCAGTCCTTAAATTTAAAAGAGTATATGTATCGACTCCTTGTTAAAAGAGGAGGTTAGATAAATGAAAGTTACTATTATTACTTAAAGGTACCATTACACACATGCCAGTTTAATGGAGAGATTTCTATTCTTGATACTTATATCTTTAAGAGATTGAGAACTAAGTTTAGTCTAAGTCTCTTACATTGTAATGTAAATAAAAACCATTTTCTTTCTAGTGGCCAAACTCCATGAAGCGAGTATATAATGCTATGAACTCACATGGGAATATTAGTTGGAGTCTTTTGTTAAGACCATCTTATTGGGCTAATGCAATAGAAGTCTTTGATGTTATGATCTTGAACATAAACTATATGGTAGGTCATCATAAAACTATGAACCTTGGGAGGACGTAAGTTAGTAAACTTGATTTGACTATTGCTATGTTGAAAAATGGAACAGAGTGACGAGGTGTCATAGGTTCCATGTTGCGAAAGAAACCTATTGCATTTAATGTACTCCCAAGATAGGAATCAATTGTCCTAGAATTAGACTAAGAAATAAATTGAACTTACTATTGCTAAGACCTAGAGAGGTCGAACTAAGCATACTATAGGATGAGACAGCTTCTAAGGCGAGTCAGGGTGGTGGACATACGAATACATTCATTGCAAAATGTATATGTATGTAAATCTTTGGCCAAAGTAATGCATATGTCTCTACGTGTATTAGTCAGTCCACAATGATCTAGATGGCATAATGTTTCCAGTAGTATCATACATAGGTAGAGTGGATCTATAGTTGTGTGACCATGAAACATTATGGACACAATTGTTGTTATATGGAGCCTAATTAAAATAAAAGGTTAAATTTTTCCCACTTTTGTCAGCGTGGTTTCCCTCCAAAGTATTTTATAGGGGAGTGTAGGGGGTCAGAGCTACTCCTGTGGGGCCCAGGGGCCTATCTCCCTGGTGGGGGCCCAAGGGTGGAGTCCATGGTGGGGGTTTGGGGCAAACACCCCCAAAGAAAAAATTGCCTATTATTTTATAAAGGCATGGACAGTTATTTTTCTATTAGCTGCCATAAAAAAAACCCTATTTTTGTAACTGACATAAGTTTTCATTAAAAAATGGCCAAGGGTTAGGGTTTATTTTGGTATTGTATCTGTAGTACATTGCAACGGATTTGGGTTGCATGAGATTATTGGTTGTAATCAGTTCTATTTGCTGGATAATAATATTGGACTCTTTGTTGGTGGATGTAGCTCGAGTTTGGGTGAACCACGTTAAAATTGTCTCTTGCTATTTTATTTCTGTGTATTTTTCATTCCTCTATTTAATTTTTATCTGGATTTAATTGATATCTTCTGCATGCTATTCCTAACAAGTGGCATCAAAGCAGGTTGTGTCTAATTATCATCTGCATGAAGGTCTCATGGTTAAGTGGGAGCAATGACAGACGAGGGTAAATTGAAGGTAGATAAATTCAATGGGAAGAACTATTAGTTATGGAAGATGTAGATGGAGGATTATCTCTATTAGAAGGATTTATGGAGTCTATTGGAAGGAAAAGCCAAGAAGCTGACAACAATGACTGATGAGGATTGGGAACTTCTAGATAGAAAGGCACTAGGAACCATTCAGTTGTGCCTGGCACCATCTATGGCATTCAATATAACATAAGTGAAGACAACAAATGAACTGACGAAAGATTTGACAAAATTGTGTGAAAAACCCTCAGCCTCAAATAAGGTATTTCTCATGAAGCATTTGTTTAATCTGAAAATGATTGAAGGTGGATCTATGACAGATCGTTTAAATGAGTTTAATATGATTACCAGTTAGTTAACTTTTTGTAAAAGTGAAGTTTGATGAAGAGATGAGGTCTTTCTTGGTTTTATGTTCTTTGCCAGAAAGCTAGAATAACTTGGTAATGGTTGTAAGTAACTTTGTCTTTGGTTCAAATACTTTGAAATTTGATGATATTGTTGGTGTTATCCCTAGCAAGGAAATGCGACGGAAAAGCTCAAGGGGATCCACATCAAGCAATGTTTTGAATGCAGAAAGCAGAGGTAGACCAAAAGAGAGAGGAAAAGGTTCTGGAGGTCGTGGGAAGTCATGAGGAAAATCAAAGGACAAGAGGTCCCAATCTAGAGGAAACAAGGATTGTTGGTACTATGAAAAACTAGGTCATCTGAAGAAAGATTGTTGGTCTCAGAAGAATAAAGAAGGAGACAAACAAGAAGGCAATAAGGAGGGAAATGTGGTAAGTAATAAATCTGAAGATGATGCTTTGATTCTTTCCCTAGATAATACTGATGATTCTTGGGTTTTAGATTCAGGGGCCTCAATTCATACTATGCCCCATAGAAGTTATTTTCTTGATTATGTCCAAGGGGATTTTGGGCTAGTTTATTTTGGAGATAATGAATCATGTTAGATTGTTTAAAAGGGAAGAATTAAGATTAAGTTATAGAATGGGAATCATTGGCTACTACAAGAGGTAAGGCATGTTCCAAGGCTGAGTAGGAATTTAATTTTAGTAGGGCAACTAAGTGATGAAGGTTGCATAGTTACTTTCAGTGATAAAAATTAGAAGGTCTCAAGAGGTACCTTAATAGTAGAAAAAGGTGTGAAAGTAGGCACCTTATATCTTTGTACAAGTTATACCATTCCTTCTACTTTAGTTGCTGCAGAGAAAAATCAAACAGGTTTAGGAATAGTTGATGTGGGTTTGTAGGCAGGGATTGAAATAGTTGTTACAGGTTCTAAGACAACGCTGTGGCATAACAGACTTGGGCATATGAGTGAAAAAGGTATGAAGGTACTTCATTCTAAGAAATTTTTCCAAGTCTGAAATGTATTAATATGGATTTATGTGAAAGTTGTGTATGGAAAATAAAAGAGAGTTAGTTTTCATAAGGATGAAAGCAAAAGAAAAATGAAAAGTTGGAGCTTTTGCATACAGATGTATGGGGACCAGCCTAGGTATCTTCTCTTGGTGGCTCTCAGTATTATGTTACATTCATAGATGATGCAACTAGGAAGTTTTAGATTTATTTCCTTAGGCATAAATCTGATGCATTTGAAACATTTAAGAAATAGAGAAGCTTGGTTGAGAATGAGACAGATAAAAGATTGAAATGTCTCAGATCTAATAATGGTGGTGAGTATTGCAGCAAAGAATTTGAAGATTATTGTTCCTCTAATGGAATTCATAGGCAGAAAATAGTTCCAAGGACTCCATAGGAAAATGGAGTGGCTAAGCACATGAATAGGACAATAATGGACCTTGCAAGGAGCATGAGATTGCATGTTGGGCTATCTTTAAACATGTGGGTAGAGATTGTCAATACCAATGTATATTTAATTAATAGAGGTCCTTCAATTCTTTTGGACTATGGTATTCCAGAGAAAGCATGGATAGGTAAGAAGGCGAGTTATTCTTTTCTCAAAACCTTCAGATGTGAAGCATTTGCACATATAGATTCTAAAAATAGAACCAAACTAGATTCAAAATAAAAAAGTGTATCTTTATTGGATATGGCATTGAAGAATTTGGTTATAGGCTTTGGGATGTTGAAAATCTAAAAATTGTGAGAAGCAGGGATGTTGTATTCAATGAGATGGTGTTGTACAAAGATCAGTTGCAACAACATGAGAAGAAAGAAAAGGATTGTGTGTGGATAGATGATACTTTAGATAGTGATGTTCTAGTGGTTCCTCATGCTCTATAATAGTAACAAGATATACCACAAACTCTAGTGAATGTTAGACGGTCAACAAAGACAAGTAGACCTCCTGACAGGTTTTCTCCCTCTTTGTATTCTATTTTTTTCATAGATGTTGGTGAACCAGAAGGGTATCATGAAGCTATGTAGGTGGATACAAAGATTCAGTGGGAACATGCAATGGAAGAAGAAATGGACTCCTTGCTAAAAAATTAGACTTGGGAATTATACAAGTTGTCTGCAGGTAAAAAAGCTTTACCAAACAAATGGGAACATATTTAAAGCCAGGTTAGTTGTAAAAGTATTTGCACAAGAAAAGGGCATTGATTTTGATGAGATTTTTTCTCCAGTTGTTAAGATGACTTCTATTCATATTGTTTTAAGTATTGTGGCTAATGAAGATTTTCATTTGGAATAGGTAGATGTGAAAACTGTCTTTCTCCATGGTGATTTGGAGGAGGATATATATATGGAACAATGCCAAGGATTTGAGGTCAAAGGTAAGGAGAAACTGGTGTGAACAAGGGTTTATATGGATTGAAACAAGCACCTCAGTAATGGTACTTAAAAATTGATGGTTTTATGGCTGAGCATGGCTATAGTCAGTGTAATTTTGATCATTGTGTTTATTTTAAGTGGTTGGATAATGATAGCTACATTATTTTATGCTTATATGTTGATGACATGCTTGTAGCGGGGTCTAACATGGATCACATAAGTGAGTCAAAATAGCAGTTAGCAAAATCATTTGCTATTAAGGATTTGGGAGCAACAAAACAACTCCTTGGTATGATAATTTGCAGAGATAGAATGAACATAAAATTGACTCTACCTCAAGCTGATTATGTTGAAAAGGTGTTGCAAATATTCCATATAGAGAATGCAAAAGCTATCAGCACACCTTTGCCCAGTCATTTGAAATTGACTAAGGGGATGTGTCCAAAGACACAAGAGGAGGAAGAAAAAATGTCCAAGGTACTATATGATTTAGATGTAGGGAGTTTAATGTATGCCATGGTATGCACGAGACTAGATATTGCACATGTTGTAGGAGTTGTAAGCAGGTATATGAGTAATCCTAGATTGGAGTATTGGAATGCAGTAAAATGGATTCTCTGATATTTGAGACGTACATCCAATAAATATTTATGTTTTAGGGGCTCTAATACTAATTTAGCAGGCTATGTGGACTCAGATTTGGTAGGGGATATTGATACCAGGTTGAGTACTACCGGTTATGTTTGTACTATAGGTAGGATAGCAGTGAGTTGGATCTCAAGGTTGTAAAAGGTGGTTGCTTTATCCACCACGGATGTAGAATATGTTGGAAAGAGACACTATATGGCTTCATAAGTGTTGTCATTGATGGCAACAAAGTTCATCCCACCCATCTGCAGAATATGGTGTGTCTATACCGGAAGTCAGATTGAAGAAGTGTTGTGGTCCTGTAAGCAAGAACATAGCATGCAGTAGGGTCTGACAGTCAGGTTCGGATCTCTCAAAGGAAGTATCTTAGTAAAGTGTGGATTTGGGGAAGTCAATAGGAGTACATTGACTGATAGATTCCAAGGATTGAGCCTCCGATGATGGAAGAGTGAAGAGACATGAGCACTTGAGTGTTGGGTTTCTGTTTGGCAGAGTAAATAGAGGAAGAACTAATCGGTAGAGCATTAAACCTAAATCCGGATGAGATATTGATGGTGAACAAGCTTCTTGAGGTATCATTCATGACTGACCGACATGATTGATGACTTCTATAAGCATCTCTTTGATCCACATTACTTGGTAGGCAAAGATTCAGCCGATAGATTAGAGTTTGGGAAAATATTAAGCATTCCGGATGCTGACTAGAAAGTGGATGAAATCCTTGGTGTGGATATATATACCCAATGGATTTAGATATGAAGGGGTGTGTGTGGTGTATTGTGAGGTGCGAAGAAAAGAAAAAAAGTAGTGTGAAGGCAGTAAGACAGGTTCGGAATGTAATAAGACAACAGCACCTAAGAGAGTAAGAATGAAGTGCAGTATATCAGTTTATTGGGATTAACCAGAACTGAACCTCAGCATATGTGGATGCTTCTCATCAATTCAAGTATCTAGTTTCCTTGTATAAACTATTGTAGGCAGTGAGCCTCCTATGACCAGTGTGCTCAGGCAGTGAGCCATAATTGGCAAGTGCCATTTTGTACTATCTTATTCTTCTAACAGAGGATACAATCTTGGGTTAATCACTGGGCCGTGGTTTTTTCCCTTAACAGGGTTTTCCACGTCAAAATCATTGTGTCATGTGTATTGATGTTATTTCCATTTCATGGTTATGTTTGCTTATTTAATTTAATAATGCACTAATTGATAAGGAAGTTCAGAAAGATGAAATAATTAAGATAACTGATTCACCCCCCCTCTCAATTATCAACAATTGGTATCAGAGCCAAGTTCCTCCAAAAGAGCCTAACAGCTTGAGGAAGATATGGGAACTCAAATGGATGTATATGGTATGAGGGAACAACTTCAATTTACCCTAGATGATCTTGAGCAATCAAACTCTGAAGTCAATGAATTGAAGGAAAGACTCAAACAGGTTGATGATTTCATAAATGAACTAAAAGGGAAACTGAGTATCTCTATGAAAAAGAGAAAAGATCTACTTCAGTAATTGGCAAACCAAAGTGAAGACAATGGTACAAATGAAGATCTGAAGAAGAAAACCAAGATATGTGAAAAGTTATCAAAAGAAGTCATTATGGTAAGACATGAAATGGAATCAAGGGTTATGAAATTCACCCAAGAAATTGAAGAGAAAAGAAAAATTGAAGATGATCTAAGACAATCTCTCAAGGAGAAATCAAAAGACTACCACAAAATGGATAGAATAATCAGGCATCTAGAATCTGATCTTGAAGATGCTAGAGATAATGAAAAAAAACTTGAGGATTAAATTGACACTCTTAAAAAGAATCTTCAAACAACAAATGAATACAAAGAGAAATTCAAGATAAGTTCTACTCAACTTGAAGTTCTTCTTGAAAGCCAAAAGAGGGTAGATGACAAGCGTGGCTTGGGATATGAGAAAGGTGAAAGCTCTGGATCCGATCAGAAGAATTTTGGATCAAGAAATCCAAGGAACATGCATAGAAGACCTCCGGTAAGGCAACCTGATGCTCAAAAATATCCATCCTTCAATGGATACTGCCACAACTGCAATAACTTTGGTAATAAAGCTAATCAGTGCAGAATGAGAATAAATCAGACCAATACATCCTTCTCTGGACAATGTTTCAACTGCAAAAGGTATGGTCACAAATCTCATGAATGTAGAAATATGCAAATGAACAATTCATTCAATGGTAGATGCTTTTCATACAATAGAATGGGACATATGGGTAATCAATGCAGATCAAGAGGATATCATTCAAATATGCAAAGAAATATTGTTTGCCACAATTGCAATAGATCCGGTCACATTGCTAAATTCTGTAGAAGTAAGAATCAGGACAAAAGGGGTCTAGTGCATCATAATTAGAATCAAGACAAAGGAAAAGGAAAAGTGAATGTGGATAAAGTTAAAAGTGAAATGAACAAAATTTGGGTAAAGAGAAGTATAGAGAATATAGGGGATGGATCCGCACTAGAATCTAGTGCTGATATTCCTTTCAAAAATTAAAAAGTGAGCTCTGGCTCAGGGGAAGACACAAGGAAAAAACATTTTCCCCCAGCCAGTTAATTAGTGCCTCAAATTGGCACATGGGAAGTTGTAGAATAAAAGGTTTCTTAGAGAAACATGTAAAGAAAGCTTGGTAAAGATATGGAAGATCCATAGGAAAATTTGAAGAGTCTAATCTTCCAAGATTGATCCAGTTTAACAGTCTTCCGGTAAAACGGGATTATCACAGTTAAATCTAGTATGATTCTAATTCGAGGCATCTTGTTCTATTGTAGATCAAGTGTTTAGGGAAAGAAAGATAATTTTCTATTAATCATCAAGGACTTCTCTAAGTATATCTCAGTGATCTAGAAAAAGATCTTTCTCAAAATAAGAAGAACTAGGCAACCGGAATGAATTGAGTTGCGCATTTATTGCAATATGAAATTAGGGTTTTCCCAGAGATAAAAGGGTTCATTCACTCGTCATTTGCACATTTGTAATCAAGAAGAAGAGAAAAGGATCTCTGCAACAAACTATCTCAAATTCTCAAAAGATCAACCATTGAAGTCGATTCATCTAGCAAATTAATCTGGCTCATTCAGTGAACCCTAGAAGTGCAAAAGGTATTTTTCGTTATTGAATATTTCTCTGTAAAATCCTTTGAAGATGACTACACTGAATGTTGTAAAGATCACTGATAGGCTGCATCCTAAATTCAAGAAACATCCATATAAATCCCTAGAAGTTGATCCCCTAGGCACCTTTTCAAGCATTCTGCATGGGGTTCTACATGTAGAAGATGTTAGGGCATATATTCATGTGAATATTGAAGATTTTGGGGAATCTAAACTAATTGATATCTATCACAAGCATTTGATAGATGACTCATTTGAACTCAAAACTCAGTATAAAGCCATCCAGGACAAGCATTTTGCACAATGCATTCATTTCCCCTATTTTACAGAAGAAGAATGGGTCCATTATATTTTGAGCAGAGTACATGACAACTTCATGTGGTTGAATGGACCATTTAAGATAACCAAGGATGCCATTAGGGTAGTAACTGGATTGCACTCATCCAGTGGGATTCCTGTTCTCAAATACGTCAAGAATCAAGCTGTGAGTGAGGCTACCAGATCAAAATTTGACAAAAGAGCAATGACAATAGAAGACATCACTGATCTGGATGTCAAGTTTGCCTCCATGATCATCAGTTATAAGATATATCACTCTAACAGGGAAAATTCAATACCTGGAACTATAATTTACACTACTTATGAAATGTTGAGAAAAGATGCAGATTATGATTTTGTGAACTCCTTCTGAACCAACTAATGGAAAACCTACAAAAGATCAAGAAGGACAAGAAGAACTCCTTCAAGTATGGTGGGCTGTTACTATGCTTGTTCTTCTACTTCATGAATGAGCTTCCCGGATCCAGTGGTTGGGTATGGCAGAATGATAGACCAATAGCCATCCAAATTAGAGATTATATACATGGGCTTGGTGATGCCAAGGCATAGAATATAGCGCTATGGG
Source organism: Cunninghamia lanceolata (assembly GCA_027924645.1). Lineage (NCBI taxonomy): Eukaryota > Viridiplantae > Streptophyta > Pinopsida > Cupressales > Cupressaceae > Cunninghamia > Cunninghamia lanceolata. The sequence continues at coordinate 15,910,273 of BSBN01000073.1, forward strand.
GCTACTTCAAGAATTTCCAGAACATGATGCAAGCAAGAGAGAGAATCCCCCAATCCTTAGTTGAAAAGTATAAAGATACAGTATGCTTTATGGTAGAAAGTGATCAATGTCTAATGGAGGCAATAGAGCCAAGAACAGTCTGGATCATGCCAATGGGGTATGAAGTAGATGAGAAAATTGTTGAAGTATATGTTCAACACATGCTCAGTGAACCCAAGGATCCTAAAGCAGAAAGGTTTGGAACCTTTGAAGAATTAAGTGTGAAGATCCATGTGAAGCTAAGACAACTGGAAATAAAAAGAAAAGTGAGGAGGGAAGTAGAAGAGTTTGCCAAGAGGCATGAAATCTCAAAAGAGGCCCTAGATGCAAATAGAGAAAAGATGGAAAGGGCAAAAAAGGAAAAGGCAGAAAAAGAAAGTGCTCCGGTGCAAGCCCCTTCCCTAACCAGATCAACCAAAATCTCTGCACCTGCCACTTCCAAGGGTCAAAAGGCTTCAAAATTGGAAGCTCAGACATCTAGAAAAAGAGAAAAGAGAACCAAGAAAAAGGCAACAAGGTCCTACACAAGCCAAAAGGATGAAGAAGAGACAAAATTAGATGAGGAAGTAAAGAAAATGAAGAAGAAGAGGAAAACATCTGATGAACCCTCTACTAAAGAAGTAACAGAAGAATTTGTTGAGAAGCCTACTCTGTGCATTGATGACATCATAAAATCAGTTACTGTGGATGGGAACCTTCAACCAATGGCTGAATTCTATGATGATTACAATGAAGCTGACCAAAAGATCTTGCAAGAAGCCACAGTCAGGTATCTGAATATCTACAACAAGGCTTTTATTGAAATCATATCTCTCATTCCCAAAAGCTTAGAGAAGGAATTATAAATAAGAAAGAATAATGCTATGGCAAATGATCTTAAGATCCAAGAACAGATAGCTATTCAGCTATATCCTTCAATCACTCCTAAGAGGAAGAATATGATCTTCAAAGATTGTAAGGATGAGTTCCAGAGCAAAGCTGGAATGAATCAGCTCATGCTCAGAGAAACTAACAAAGTAGCAAAAGAGATAGAAGAGATCCTCCAGAATGCATACAAAAGATTCAACATTCCTATTATAGAAGACTTAGGTGATGATCCCTCGGCTACAGATGTTGAAAAAGAATCTACTGAGACAGGTGAAGAAAAAGGTAAGGACTTAGATTCCTCTACTCCAAAAGAGGAGGTCCATGAACAAACAAACATCTCTCCTCCAGTTTCCCCTATAGACTCCGGATCTAAAGAAAAAGAAAGAGTAGAAGAAAAGATTAGTCATGAAGAAAAGGAGAAGGAAAAAGAAGATGACAGTAGTAAGGCTATAGAAGGGGAGAAAATTCTATCTTTGGCAAGAGACATAGCTGAAGCAGTCAAAGAGTTTTTGACCAAAGAGATGAAGGAATTTGATGAACCAAAATTACTTCAAGGACCATTCAATTTTGATTCCCTCTCTCCGGTTCAAACCATGAAACTAGCTTCCTTCACTCAAGCAAAGGCAAAAGAAAAAATGCTGAAGTCTCACAGGAAGACTGTGAGCTCATAGAAACTACATCCAGTGTATTGGAAAAGATCATGCCATCCTTCCAAAAGGATCCTACAGCCTCCACAACCGGTAATCTAAAGTCTCTTATAAATTCTGTTAATACTGATTTTGATTCTTTAGAGAAAGCAACAGAAGAGAAAGTCAGGAAAGAATTTTTGGATAAGAGATTCTCTAAAGTACAAGGTCTAATCTCAAATGACAGGAGAGTTATGGATATTGGGATAAAGATTTTAGAAAATGCTCTCAAAGATGGTAGAAATATTTATAAATTTTTTTTATCCTGGCCCAAACTGACCAAAGATGTTGATAAGAAAGTAAAAGAGCAAGAAGATAAACTACTAAGCTTGTCTCAAAGTTTTGATCCTCTCTCATCTCCTGTAATAAATCAAGAATGTCAGACTATTGTAGTCTTGAATGAAATTAAGAAGCTTGAGAAGGAGAAGAAAAATAGAATAAGTAGGTTGAGTGAACTAAGAGGGATCATTATCCCTAAGTTAGAGGCCATGCATGAGGCTCTAAGTGATGCTCAGACTACAGCCCAGACCAATGATCCGATAGATCTAAAAAGGGAAAAAGCTTTTGCATTCTTGTTGAGTGGTCACATCTCAATTTTGGACAGGATGAAGCAGAGTTGTGCGACAGAAGTGGTACAGCTAAAGACCACTCTTGCAGACATATTTTAGTATATGTAGGTAAAACATGTATATATGTTTTATATGACTAAGTATAGATTGTTTTTTTTGGAAGTTTTGGTGTGCGGACCCCACCCTTTGCCATTGATGTCAAAGGAGGAGTGAGGAACAGTGAAAAATGAGGAATTCAGCTAAGGGGGAGCTCCAAAAAATGTACATAAGAATAGAGCATCAGCCAAGGGGGAGTATAGTGTGACAATCATTTTTCACTAAGTGTTGCCATCAATGCCAAAGGGGGAGATTGTTGGCAAGAGACACTATATGGCTTCATAAGTGTTGTCATTGATGGCAACAAAGTTCATCCCACCCATCCGTAGAACATGGTGTGTCTATACCGGAAGTCAGATTGAAGAAGTGTTGTGGTCCGATAAGCAAGAACAGAGCATGCAGCAGGGTCTGACAGTCAGGTCTGGATCTCTCAAAGGAAGTATCTTAGTAAAGTGCAGATTTGGGGAAGTCAATAGGAGTACATTGACTGATAGATTCCAGGGATTGACCCTTTGGTGATGGAAGAGTGAAGAGACATGAGAACTTGAGTGTTGGGTTTCTATTTGGCAGAGTAAACAGAGGAAGAACTAACCGGTAGAGCATCAGACCTAAATTTGGATGAGATATTGATGGTGATCAATCTTCCTAAGGTATCATTCATGACTAGCCGACATGATTGATGACTTCTATAAGTATCTCTTTGATCTGCATTACTTGGTAGGAAAAGATTCAGCCGACAGATAAGAGTTTGGGAAAATATTAAGCATTCTGGATGCCGACTAGAAAGTGGATGAAATCCTTGGTGTGGATATATATACCCAATGGATTTAGATATGAAGCGGTGTGTGTGGTGTATTGTGAGGTGTGAAGAAAAGTAGAAAAGTAGTGTGAAGGCAGTATGACAAGTTCAGAATGTAATAAGACAACAGCACCTAAGAGAGTAAGAATGAAGTGTAGCAGATCAATTTATTGGGCTTAACCAGAACTGAACCTCAACATATGTGGATGCTTCTCATCAGTTCAAGTATCTAGTTTCCTTGTATAAACTATTGTAGGCAGTGAGCCTCCTATGAGCAGTGTTCTCGAGCAGTGAGCCCTAATTGGCAAGTGCCATTTTGTACTATCTTATTCTTCTAACAGAGAATACAATCTTGGGTTAATCACCCTATGGTTTTTTCCCTTAACAGGGTTTTCCACGTCAAAATCATTGTGTCATGTGTATTGATGTAATTTCCATTTCATGGTTATGTTTTCTTATTTAATTTAATACTGCACTAATTGATAAGGAAGTTCAGAAAGCTAAAATAATTAAGATAACTGATTCACCCCCCCTCTCAGTTATCAATAGAATATGTAGCTGCAACAAAGGTAAGCAAGGAGATGATATGGTTGCAATTTTTTATGGAAGATTTGGGCAAACAACTGGCTAACAGTTATTTGTTTCTAGATAGCTAGAGTGTCATACATCTTGTAAAGAACTCTACCTTGCATTCAGAGACCAAACACATATAACTGAGATATCACTTCATCTAGTCAGTGTTGGAGGATGGACAATTAAGGCTGGAAAAGATACATACATATGAAAATCCAGTGCATATGTTTATGAAGGTGGTGACTAGGGAGAAGTTGAACTCCTCTTCATATTCGATTGGCCTTCAATAATAAAAAATAATAGAATTAGAATAGCAGAGTCTAGGGTGCTTATTTCTAGTGGGAGCTACAGGGGCAGCGGTGTTTGATTAGTCTCCAAGTGGGAGATAATATGGTGTGGAGTCTGATCAGTCTCCAAGTGGGAGATTGTTGTTATATGGAGCCTAATCAAAATTGAAGGTTAAATTTTCCCCACTTTTGTCAGCATGGTTTCCCCCCAAAGTATTTTACGAGGGAGTGCATGGGAGCAGAGCCCCTCCTGTGTGGCCCAGGGGGCTTATCCCCTTGGGGGCGGAGTCCATGGTGGGTGTTTGGGGGCAACGCCCCTAGTGGGGCTTGCTAGGGGAAGTGCCCCTAGCCGGGGGTGCAGGGGCAGTGCCCCTTAATCAAAAATTGCCTATTATTATATAAAGGCATCAACAGTTAACTTTCTATTGGACACCATTAAAAAAATGCTATTTTTGTAATTGACATAAGTCTTAAAAAAAAAGGCTAAGGGTTAGGGTTTCTTTTGGTATTGTATCTATGGTACATTGCAGTGGGTTCAAGTTGCATGGGATTACTAGTTGTAATCAGTTTTATTTACTGGATAATAATATTGGACTCTCTGTTGGTGGATGTAGCCCAAGTTTGGGTGAACCATGTTAAAATTGTCTCTCACTATTTTATTTCTATGTATTTTTCATTCCTCTATTTAATCTTTATCTGCATTTAATTGATATCTTCTACATGCTGTTCCTAACAACAACACCACATACTCAAATGGCAAACCTAATGGTTCCTTACATCTATTCCTTTCGTGAAGGGTAGGGCAACTTCCAAGTAGGAAGTTGTACGAGGGGCCGCCAGTTTGTAGTTGGAGGAAAAGCACTCAGATGATGCTCTCCTTCCCAAGAAGAAGACAAGCTGAGGCTTATGAAGACAGATATGTCAAAAGTTTCAGATGCAATTTTTTTCTTTATATGACTTGATAGTCAATTATTATGTATCATTTTATATTTTATGCCTTGAGCATAGCTTTGTACATGTATAGTGAAGGTCATTCACTAATGTGGTATCATTGGATAATGTAATTCTAAGTTATATTATATTATGGAGAAGAATAACATGCTTAATTATTATGATGAAATTAATTCACTCTTGTTAAACTATGATTATGTTAATCATGATGCTTTTCTTAATCTTAGTTAAGATGGATAATTGTGGTTATTTGTGAGTATTATGGAATGTCATGTTACATATGGTATTAGAACTATTGGGTTCAATACATGGACCTATGAGCTCACTACTTGATGATTATTTGTATACAACATTAGCAGATACTAATGTTTGGATGTTCTATGCTAGAATGGTAAGAATTAGAAGAATACCTAGAAAGAATGTAACAAAAAATTGACGTTACCTACATTATCTTAAGACCTTGAGGGAGCGAGCCTCAAGAATGAAATGACTTGAACAAATTGGTTGCTTAGTAGGAGCATGTTTTACTGATGAGGACACCTTTGCTGGTGTTGTTAAATGCATCAAGTAGGAGTTGAGGAAAGTAGATAGGATTGTTGCTCCTAACTCTAATGATGCATCAACAGAACCCTCTGCACCTAAAGCATCGACTATGGAAAACAATCCTAAGGATTTTGATGTAAATAAGGAGGTTGTGGATGAGTACCTACGAGTACTTCCACCTCCTAAAACTAATATGATAAATCTCAAGGTTTAGAAATGAACATGGGAAAGTATCCTACTTTGTTAATGACTTGTAGTAGCAAGATGTAAATGAAATTTTGTAATTTTGATGGATTATATGTGATCTGCTGAAAACTATAATGCAATTGAAAAAAAAATTGACAATCTTTCCTTTCTTGTTAAAGATTGTATGAATGAGAATAGATTTATGTTATGAATGGTTCAATGATATGAAAAACTAATCCATGATTAATCTACAAAATTTAGGAAGAAGTAGATTGCAACAAGGTTCAAATAAGAACCAGGATGGGAGATAGCTATGATGAAGGGAAACCTTTAGGGTACTCTAAATCTAAACTTGACCAGATCCTTTCTTTGCTTCAAGAGACAAGAGCAAGAGTAGGAACTCTCGAACAAGAGGTCAGGGGTCAGCAAGGACCCAGGTGGGAAGCCGATTATGGGGGTGATGACGAGGCACATCATAATGACACCACCCAAAGTGAGAATAGAGAGAATAACTCTGAGGCTTGACAAGAAGAGGATAGAAGAATCCATATGGCTTTGGAATTATCCTGGGACATGAAAAAGGTTATGCCTCCCAAGTTCGATGGATCTGTAAGTAGAGATGCCATGGAGGCATGGCTTATGGAGATGGAAAAGTATTTCAAGATAAGAAATTACATTGAGATTACTAAAGCGGTATGGGGAGCATACCAGCTGGTGGGTGAAGCATCCACATGGTTGATGAACAAAAATATGGAGTTGGGCTTGAGGTCTACAAGTATAACCTGGGATAGGTTCATGGAGCTTTTTAGGCAAAGATGGTTGCCTCAATTGTTCTATGATCAAAATCTTATAGTTTTTTAGAATCTAAGATAGGGATATCTAACTGTGAATGAACATTGGGACAAGTTCACTCGCCTACTTAAGTATGTGCCACAATACCAACAGGATGAGAGATTTTGCATCCAAAAGTTGATAATGGGATTGAACACCAAGATTGGGGGTGAGGTTGACATGAATGGTCCCACTTCAATGGACCAGGTCTATGAGAAGGCCATCAAACAGGAACAAAAACTGAAAGCTAAGTCTACCTATAGGGAAATAAATCGAAAGAGGTTTAATTGGTCCCAATCATCTCTATCCTCTAAGAGAAAGGGTAAAAATGTAGGATTTTACTAAGAAAAATAATAAAGGGGCCAAGCATAACCAAACTGAGTCCAAGGGGGAGAAGGGAAATAACTACTCCAAGAAAAATGGAGATAATTCTGGGAAAAACAGGAGAGGCAAGGACCTATGGGAGGGTGCTACACATGTGGTGGAGATCAATATGCCAACCAGTGTCCTAACAAGACACAAGGAGCACAACCATGAGGGAACCCTCTACCCTCTTAACAAGTGGAATTCTAGCAACACATCTATGCAACCTTGAATAATAGATAGGTTGAATACCAAATCACTCCCATTAAAACTACATGTATTTTATCTGGTCTCCCAATTTTAGTTTTGATTGATACTGGTAGTACAAAATGCTTTGTTTCCCCAAAAATTTTAAGCAAAATTCCTAGAAAAGCTAGTTATATGACAAACACATGGTTAGTAGAATATGCAAATTAGAGCAAGCCTCAAGTAGAGCAATGCATGTTTGAGGCTACCATTGAACTTCCAAGTTTCTCCTCTGAAGTAAACCTTAATGTAGCCTCACTAGGCTCATACGATGTTATCCTTGGAATAAATTGGTTATGGAGACATCAAGCCAAAGTGGACTGTTATGCCAAAATAGTAGAATGTCTTGATGACTTAGGAAACAAAGTCTTTCTACAAGGAAACCCTAGGGAAGTCAAAATAAGAGAAAGTTCTTCCCTACAACTGAAAAGAGCTCAAAGAAAAGGATGCCAACTTTTAGCTATCAAGATGGAAACACTAAATGGGTTTGAGGAAACTAGTTCCAAGATGATTTAATGTTCTACAAATCTTAGAAACTTAATGAAGTTGGGAAGAAGAAGTCCATAGATTAGGAGAGGTTAGATATGGAAAAGTATCCTTTTCTTAGAGATTTTGAGGATGTAGTTCCAGATGAGCTACAGGGATTACCTCCTAAAAGAGCTTTTGATTTCTCCATAGATATAATTCCAAGGTCGGAACCTATATCTAAAGCCCCCTACATAATGACCACTACAGAGTTAATGGAGCTAGAGGCTCAACTACAATAATTGTTGGATAAGGGGCTGATTAGACCCAATGTGTCACCCTAGGGAGCACCAGTCACATTTGTGAAAAATAAAGATGGTACCTTACAGTTATGCATAGATTACCACATGTTGAATAAAGCAACAATTAAGAATAAATACCCATTGCCTCACATCAATGATCTTTTTGATCAAATGAGAGCTACAACCATGTTTTCCAAGATCGATCTTAAGTCTGGGTACATTACCAATTGAGTTTAAAGGATGAGGACACTACTTGCTTGGGAAACCCTTTGAGCTAAAAATAAACCATCAAGGGCTCAAATATCTGTTTACTCAAACCCATTTAAATGCTCATCAAAGGAGATGGTTGGAGTTTATCTTGGATGATGACTTCAAGATTAAAGGAAAGGGAAACTAAATGGCAGATGCCCTAAGTAGGAGAAGACATATCTCCTCAATGATTTCCATACATTCTGATTTTAAGAATCAGGTACTACAAAAGTCTAATGGAGATGAGTTTTACGAGTAGGTAAAATAGACCCTTTTGGAAAACCCCTAGAATCCAAAATATGATAGATTTTACCTTGAACCAGATGGGTTATTAAGGTATAGAGGAAGGATGTATGTACCTAACTCTGTGGAGTTAAGGAATATGGTGTGGAAGGCAGTTCATTTCACATCGTATTCGAGACATACTAGAGGAATAAAGTTACTTGCAGATGTGAAACCCTTATATTTCTAGAAAAGAATGAAGACAGATGCTACAAATTTTGTAGCTACATGTATAGAATACTAGAGGTGAAGGTGGAACACTATCACCCAGCAAGACTCTTATACCATCATGAAATTCCTGGGTGAAAATGGCAAATTTTAAGCATGGACTTTGTGCAAGGGCTTCCTATGTTAAGGAACAAGCACAATGCTATTTTGGTTGTGGTGGATAGACTCACCAAAGCTTCTCATTTTATACTTGGAAACTTGATAGATGGGGCTCCCATCACAGCCCATAAATTTGTTCAAGAGATTTTCAGACTAGATGTAATTGCTGAGAAGATTATCTCAGATAGGGATACATGAATGACATCGAGGTTTTGGCAAACATTATTCTCTTCACTTGGAACCCATTTGAATATAACCTCTACTTATCATCCTGAAATGGATGGCCAAATGGAAAGGGTAAACCAAGTGTTAGAGTATTTATTGAGAATGTATTGCATGGACTAGCAATACAAATGGGAAGATTATCTTCCTCTGGTGGAATTCACCTATAAGAATTCCTATCATTTTTCTATTAAGATGGTTCCATTTTTAACTAATTATATGGAAGAAAGTGCCAAACCCCTATAAGCTAGGACAAGCTAGAAGATAGGGTTATCCTTGGTCCAAAAATGCTGTCAGAAATGGAAGAGCAAGTCCATCAGATTAGGAAAAGGCTAGCGGAAGCCAATGATAGGAAAAAAAGTTATGCGGATGCTAAGCACATCGAAAGGCAATTATTAGTGGGAGAGAAAGTCCTTTTAAGGGTAAAATTATTGGCAAGAGACACTGTGTGGCTTCACTAGTGTTGTCATTGATGGTAACAAAGTCTATCCCACACATCTGCAGTACATAGTATGCCTATACCAGAAGTCAGATTGAAGATTGTTTTGATCTAATGAACAAGAATATAGTATGTAACAAGGTCTAACAATTAGGTCTGGATCTCTCAGATGGTGTAACTCAATAAGTTATGGACTTGGGAAAGTCAAGAGGGGTGAAGTAGATCAGTGATGAAGTAAAGTGTGAAGAAAAGAAGAGATAAGTGTGGGAACAACAATCCGAGCTTGGTATATGATAGAACAACAACATTGAGTAGAGTAAGGATGAAGTGCATCAGATCAGTATATTGTACCTAAACTAGAATTGAACTCTTGCATTTATAGATGCTTCTCATCAGTTCAAACACTTGATTATCTTCTGTAAGTTCTATAGATAGTGAGTCTCTTGTAGGCAGTGTGCCTCTCATGAGTAGTGTGCTTGGGTAGTGAGCCCTAATTGGCAAGTGCCATTTTGTACTCCTTTATTCTTTTAACAGAGAATACAATCTTGGGTTAGTCACCCCATGGTTTTTCCCTTAATAGGGTTTTCCATGTAAAAATCCTTGTGTTATGTGTATTGCTTTTATTTATGTTCTTATGATCACATATGCTTATATGTTTTGATGTTGCACTGATTATTAAGAAAAGAAAGTTAAGGAAATTTGGAAATAACTGATTCACCCCCCTCTTAGTTATCTGCCTTATTTCCAACAATTGGTATCAGAGCTAAGTTCCTCTGAACAAAGCCTAATAGCTTGAGGAAGATCTAGGAATCTCAATGGATATATATGGTATGAAGGAACAACTTCAGTCTGCCCTAGATGATCTTGAACAATCCCATTCTGAAGTCAATAATTTGAGAGAAAGACTCAAACAAGCTGATGATTTCATAAATCAGCTAAAAGAAAAACTTAGTATCTCTATGAAAAAGAGAAAGGAACTACTTCATAAATTAGCCAATCAGAGTGAAGACAATGATACTAATGAAGATCTAAATGAGAAAAATAAGATATGTGAGAAGCTGTCAAAAGAGGTCATTATGGTAAGGCATGAAATGTAATCAGGGGTTATGAGATTCACCCAAGAAATTGAAGAAAAAAGGAAAATTGAATATAATCTAAAATAATCCCTCAAAGAGAAGATAGAGGACTACCACAAAATGGATAGAATAATCAGGCATCTTGAATGTGATCTTGAAGAAGTTAGAGATGATGAAGACCAACTTGAGAATCAGATAGACACTCTTAAACAAGATCTTCAAACATCAAATGAATACAAAGAGAAATTCAAGATAAGCTCAGCTCAACTTGAATTTCTTCTTGGAAGCCAAAAGAGGGTAGATGATAAGTGTGGCTTGGGATATGAGAAAGGTGAAAGCTCCTGATCTGGTCAGAAGAACTTTGGATCAAGAAATCAAAGAAATAGGCCTAGAAGATCTCTGATAAGGCAACCAAATGCTCAAACATATCCATCCTTCAATGAATATTGCTTCAATTGCAACAATTTTGGTCATAAAGCAACTCAATGCAGGAGGAGAATGAATCAGACTAATCCATCCTTCTCTAGACAATGTTTCAACTACAAAAGGTATGGTCACAAATCTCATGAATGCATAAATATGCAAATAAACAATTCATTCAATGGTAAATGCTTTACATGTAATAGAATGGGACATATGGCCAATCAATGCAGATCAAGAGGATATCAATCAAATATGCAAAGAAATGTTGTCTGTTACAATTGCAATAGATCTGGTCATATTGCCAAATTCTACAAAAGTAATTTTTAGGATAAAAAGGGTCAGGTGCAAAATAATCAAAAACAAGATAAGGGTAAAGGTAAAGTGAATGTGGATGAAGTTCAAAAGGAGATGAACAAGATTTGGGTGAAGAAGAGTACAAAAAATATTGGGGATGGATTTGCACCAGAATCTAGTGTTGATATTCTGTCTGGAAATTAAACAGATGAGCTCTAGCTCAGGGGGAGTCACAAAGAACAACAAATTCCCCCAGCCAGTCAACTAGTGCCTAGATTCGGCACATGAAATGCTACGGATTAAAAAGTTCTTAGAAAAACCTTCAAATAATCTTCAGTCAAAATGTGAAAGATTTGCATGGAGTTTTGTAAGACTTATAGCTACTCAAGTTAATTCGGTTCTGACAGCTATCTGGTAAAGCAAGATTTTCACAGACAGATCCAGTATGATTCAAAATTGAAATACTCTGATCTGCGGACCCATGGCATGATTGAAGAAAAGAAGATACATTGTCAATCCTCATTGACAATGATTCTATGTTCACTACAGTGATTTGAGTAGATCTCTCTCAAAATAGGGCAACTAGATAACTTAAGTTGTGCATTTATTACAAAAGGAAATTAGGGTTTGCATAAAGATAAAAGGGCTCTTTCACTCATTGTTTGTACATTTTCATTCGCAAAGAAGAAATGAAGAGCTCTGCAACAAAGTTTCTACAATTCACCCAAGATCAACTGGAAAATCAAATTCAACCAGCAATTTGTTCCGATTCCTATTTCAAAACCTAAAGCATGAAAAGGTTCTTCCATTCTAAAAATTTCTCTTTGAATCTCTTGCAAAATGGCTACTCCAATGGTTGTCAAGATCACTGATAGGCTGTGTCCTAAATTCAAGAAACATCCCTATAAATCTCTAGATGTTGATCCTTTAGGAGTATTTTCTAGCATTCTACATGGGGTATTGCATGTAGAAGATGTTAGGGTCTATATCCATGCCAACACTAAGGAATTTGGAGACTCTAAATTGATGGACATCTATCACAAATAGCTAATAGATGAGAGTTTTGAACTGAAACCTCAATACAAGGCCCTCTGAGATGAACACTTTGGTCACTGCATACACTTTCCCTGTTTTGTAGAAGATGATTGGGTCTGGTATGTCCTAAGAAGGATGCATGATAATTTCATGTGGTTAATGAGGCCCTTCAAGATAACTAAAGATACCATCAGGGCAGTGACTGAAGTGCATTCTTCCAGTGGGTTACCTGCACTTAAATCTGTCAAGAACCAGACAGTAACTGAAGCCACTAGATCTAAATTTGACAAAAGAGTCATGACCATAGATGACATCATAGATCCGGATGTCAAGTTTGCCTCAATGATAATTGGGTACAAGATCTATCATTCTAGCAAGGGAATTCTATGTCTGGACAACAATCTATGCAACATATTAGATGTTAAGGGAAGATGTAGATTATGACCTATGTGAGCTTCTCCTAAATTAACTGTTAGAAAACCTGTAGAAGATCAAAAATGATAAGAAGATTTCCATCAAATATGGTTGTCTAATACTATGTCTGTTATTTTATTACATGAATGAGCTACCCGGATCAAGTGGTTGGGTTTGGCAAAATGACAAACCGGTTGCAATTCATATTAGAGATTATATGTATGGACTTGGTGATGCTCAAGCCCAAAACACAACTCTCTGGGGTTACTTCAAGAACTTCCAAAGCATGATGCAAGCCAGAGAGAGAATACCTCAATCCATAGTTGAGAAATATAAAGACATAGTGTGCTTCATGGTTGACACTGACCAATGCCTAATGGAGGTAGTTGAGCCTAGAATTGTGTGGATAATGCCTATGGGATATGAGGTTGATGTAAAAAATCTTGGAGCTACATAGTCAACACCTATTGAGCCAGCCTAAGGACCTTGAAGAATAAAAGTTTGGCACCTTTCAAGAACTATGTGTAAAAATACATGTTGAGTTAAGACAACCGTACGTAGATAAAGAGGAAAGTAAGAAGGGAAGTTGAAGAAATTGTCAAAAGATTTGTCTTGTCAAAAGAGGTAGTAGATGCAAATAGAGAGAAAATGGAGAAGGCTGAGAAAGAGAAACAAGAAGCAAAGAAAGGAGATGTTCTAGTACAAGCCTCCTCCCAGACTAGATCTTCCAAGAGCTCTGCACCTGCCACTCCTAAAAGCTCAAGGGCCACCAAACTAAAAGTCAAGACATCCAGACAAGGAGAAAAGAAGATGAAGACCAAAGCCACAAGGTCATATACAAGCCTCAAAGATGATGATGAAACAAAATTTGATGAAGAAATTGAGAAAATGAAGAAGAAGAAAACATCCAGGGAATTCTCTTCTAGTAAAATAAGGAAGAAAAGGCAGAAGAATTTGTTGAAAAGCCCACTCTTTCCATTTATGACATCATCAAGGTAGTTACTATGGATGGGAACCTGCAGCCAATAACATAGTTCTATGATGAATACAGTGATACTGACAAGAGGATTTTGGAAGAAGCTACTATCAAGTACCTAAACATTTACAATAAAGCTTTCATTTAAATTATATCATTAATTCCTGAGAGTCTAGAAAAAGTACTTGAACTGAGAAAAGAGAATGCAAAGGCAAAATCCCTAGAGATTCTGGAACAAATAATGATTCAGCTTTATCCTTCTATCACTCCAAAACAAATGGACATGATTTTTAAGGATTGTAAGGATGAGTTCCGGAGTAAGGCAAGAATGAATAAACTTATGCTTGGAGAAACTGACCAAGTAGCAAGTGAGACAAAATATATCCTCTGGAATGCTTTGAAAAGATTCAATCTTCCTATTATAGAGGAATCAGTTGAAGAATCTTCTACCATGGATGTTGAAGGATTAAATGTAACCAATGAAGAATCTTCTAATGTAGAAGGATAAAAAGAGATAGATAAAGAGAAGTCTAAGGACTTGGATTCCTCTGTTCTAGAAGAGGAAGTTCATGAAATAGAAAACTCAAGTGACATCTCTCCTCCGGATCCCACTGCAGATATGCTAGATTTTGAAGTTGAAGGAGAAGGAAGAAAAGAGGAGAAAGTGAGTCAAGAAGAGGAGGTTAAGGGAAAAGAAAGAGAACAAGAAAAAAAGACCAATGATGTCTGTTCTTATATCCCAAAGAAGACTCAATCACCAACAAGAGACACTATAGAGGTAGTGAAGAATGTCTTAAACAAAGAAATGATGGAGATAGATGAACCTGAGCTATTTCAAGGGCCACTAAATTTCAACTCTCTCTCTTCGGTTCAGACAATGAAAATAACATCTTTTTCAAGCCAAAGCAAAAGAAAAACTCCTGAAATCTCACATGGAAGACTATGAACTGATGGAGATTGCATCTAGGATACTGGAGAAGATCATGCCATCATTCCAAAAGGATCCTTCGGCCTCACCATCCAGCAACCTGAAATCTTTAGTAAATTCTGTTAGCACTCACTTTGAATCTCTAGAAAAATCAACAGAAGCAAAGGTCCGGAAGGAGTTTCTGCATAAAAGATTCATTGAAGTACAAGGAATCATTGATAATGATAGGAGGACCCTAGACATTTGAATAAAGAGCCTTGAAAATGCTCTTAAAGATGGTGGGGACATATACAAATTTTATCTATCTTGGCCCAAAGTGATAGAGGACATTGAAAAGAAGGTGAAAGAACAAGAAGGTAAACTGTCAAGTTTATCTCAGAGTTTTGATCCCTTTACTACCTCTCTGATGAATCAAGAATACTAGGCTATTGTCATCATAAATGAAATAAAAGGCTTGACAAAGAAAAGAAAACATAACAAACAGAATGAGTGAACTCAAAGGGATAATTATCCCTAAACTAGAGACAATGCATGAGGCCTTGACAAATGCTCAGACCATAGCCTAGACTAGTGATCCAGTAGATTTAAGAAGGGCAGAAGCATATGCATTTTTGTTGAGTGGTCACATCTCCATTTTGGATAGGATGAAGCAGAGCTCGGACATAAAGTTTGTACAGTTGAAGGCCACTTTTGCGGATATACTTAAGTATATATAAGTATAACATATATATACTTATGCAGCCATATATAAGACAATTTTTGCAAACTTTTGGTATGTGGATTATGCCCTTTGCCATTGATGTCAAAGGGGGAGTGAGGAGTAGTGAAAAATGTGGAATCTATCTAAGGGGGAGCTCTGGTAAAACAGTGCAAAAGATAGAGCATTGGCCAAGGGGGAGTTTACTGCGACACTTAGCCATTTTTCGCTAATTGTTGCCATCAATTCCAAAGGGGGAGATTGTTGGCAAGAGACATTATGTGGCTTCACTAGTGTTTTCATTGATGGCAACAAAGTCTATCCCACACATCCCCAGTACATAGTATGCCTATACAGGAAGTCAGATTGAGGATTGTTTTGATCTGGTGAACAAGAACAGAGTATGTAACAAGGTCTAACAATCAGGTCTGGATCTCTCAAATGGTGTAAATCAATAAGTTGCAGACTTGGGAAAGTAAAGAGGAGTGAAGTAGATTAGCGATGAAGTAAAGTGCGAAGAAAAATAGAGATAAGTGTGGGAACAACAATCCAAGTCCAGTATGTGACAGAACAACAACATTGAGCAAGGGAAGGACGAAGTGCATTAGATCAGTATATTGTGCCTAAACCAGAACTGAACTCTTGTATTTGTAGACGCTTCTCATCAGTTCAAACACTTGATTATCTTCTGTAAGTTCTATAGATAGTGAGTCTCTTGTAGGCAGTGTGCCTCTTGTGAGCAGTGTGCTCGGGTAGTGAGCCCTAATTGGCAAGTGCCATTTTGTACTCCTTTATTCTTTTAACAGAGAATACAATCTTGGGTTAGTCACCCCGTGGTTTTTCCCTTAACAGGGTTTTCCGCATAAAAATCCTTGCTTATGTGTGTTGATTTTATTTTTGTTCTTATGATCACATATGGTTATATGTTTTGATGCTACATTGATTATTAAGAACAGAAAGTTAAGGAAATTTTGAGATAACTGATTCACCCCCCCTCTTAGTTATCTACCTTGTTTCCAACAAAAACCTCAAAAGAGTTCCATTAAATTTGGAAAGACATCCAAACTGGCACCTAGATACGTGGGTCCCTTTGAATTTCTCGAAGAGGTCAACCCAGTTGCATACAAAATTGCTCTACCACAAGCTCTTTCCATGATGCATAATTTTTTTCATGTTTCCTATTTGAAGAAGTTTAATGCTGGAGATAATCAAATTCCTATTCTTGATTGGAATGCTATACAGGTGAAGGACCCAGGGGTGGTGGTGATCTATCCCATCAAGGTGCTCAAAATGCATAAGCCATTCTTACGTAACAAAGAGATAACACAATGCAAGGTCCAGTGGGACCAATATTCAAAGGAAAATGCGACCTGAGATAACTATTAGGATATGCATGCAAGGTTTCCCCATCTTTTTTGAAAAACTTTTTATTATGCTTACAAAACATTTTTCTTATTATGTTGGTTAACTCTGAAGACAATTAATCATTGGGGACAATGATTCTTATGGGGGGAGATATGTTACATCCCCAACTTATGATTTAGCTTAATCTTATTTTTGTGTGGTAATCAAGATGATTAACCATAGTTTAATGATTAGATGTTGTCAAAATATATGATTTAATCATTGATTATGTCAATACTGACTAATATTAGTTAGACATGAGATTACATGTTCATATGATTATTTAATTATTAAGAATTGTGAATCAAATGATGATGCATTGATCATGATTTTAAGATGGTGAGTGTGGATAGGAAATGAATCTTCCTTTGAAAATAGAAGGAGAGTATCATCCAAGAGGAAGAGATAGATGTCAGGAAATGGGTCAAATGGCCATCTGAGTATCAGATTTTTTGTCCTTATCAACCCTCGTAAGTTAAAGTGAGTTGCATTTTTCCTTGCTAGTTGATTTCCTTTATGTGTCATCATGCCGATTGGGTTATCTCGAATATGTTTACATCGACTCGACTAAACAACATTCCTAGAATGTCAACGTAAGTCAAGAGATAGTCTCGCCATGTGGTGGAGTACTTTCTTGTTTCTTTATTTATTTCCAAACTAGGATTTTGAATCTATTTTTCTTTTTATATAATACTTAGGGTTTATAGCGAACAAGGGGGAGAGGTACTTGACCCCTAAATCCCAATTTGATTGTGTCACCATATTGGTGATGATGTCATATGATGACATCTTATATTGTTATAGGTAACCTCATACATCATGTAGATGCATGGCAAGTTTATTAAGGTATAACCATTTAAACCTTGTAATCAAGCTCCATTTTATTATTAATGTATATATATTTTTAGTGTTTAGGCTGACATCATCCACGATTAGTGGAATGAATAGAAGCCATATCGGACCCACTTGGATCCTCACCCTCATTGTCCACTTGTTTATAGCAAGTAATGGATTGAGAAAACCAAATAAGGCTGCAGGGTGGCGGAGTGGGCTAACCACTTTTCCCTTCATGGGTTGAAGGTGGTAGGCATATCACATGCAAAGAGAATCAAAGACTAGTTTTTGAGTAGTCTTTCTTTATAAAACACTCAGAGAAAAAGAGCAAGAAGAAGGGACATATCTATTTTTCTAGAAAGAAACCTTTGATATACAACAATGAGTTAGAGAACAACAACGCTCATCTAGAGTCGTGAATAGGTTGACTCACTTTCTCATATACGATACCTACATGTATGTTTTGAAGTCTTGAAAGACTCTTATCATTTAGTATGATAAAAATACATTACCACTGTGTGAATGGGGTCGAATGTGTCGATGTTTAAATGCTAAACTTGCTAAGACTATCGTGTTGTGGCCCTTTGGGTCGAAGAATTTGTAATGGTTATTATTAACAGACCCTCGAGGTCCTAATTTCTATTTCTTAATCTTGATGTTGCTTACATTATCAATAGAATCTCGAGGCCCTTGAGGCCATATACAAATTTATAAAGAAAACTTGTGATATCTATTGCTAACCCAATTGCTCGAGGCCCTCGAGGCTGAGCTAGTACTTGTTGTATCATGCAATATACTTGTGTGCCAATGTGGCATAGATTGAAAATGATTTAATGATAACACTAAAGCTATCATAGATGTGCTCAAGCCGACTGTACTCATGAAACAAAGTGTTTAAAACTATTATGTTTTGGTATGTGCTTTGGAAGAATTAGCCTGCATGTGGGTCAAGAACCTTCCTCAAACCATAAAGATAATCTTCATGAATCTTTAACCTATGAACATGCATAGAGCACTTAGATACCATTCATGGGAACTATAACCACAGTGATTGACTACTAAAGAAGGTTATTAGGATAACCATAATGTAGTCCTTAAATTTAAAAGAGTATATGTATTGACTCCTTGTTAGAGGAGGTTAGATAAATGAAAGTTAGTATTATTACTTAAAGGAAACATTACATGCATGCCAGTTTAATGGAGAGATTTCTCTTCTTGATGTTTATATCTTTAAGAGATTGAGAACTAAGTTTAGTCTAAGTCTCTTACATTGTAATGTAAATAAGAGTTATTTTCTTTCTAGTGGCCAAACTCCATGAAGGGAGTATATAATGCTATGAACTCACATGTGAATATGAGTTGGAGTCTTTTGTTAGGACCATCTTATTGGGCTAATGCAATATAATTCTTTGATGTTATGATCTTGAATGCAAACTATATGGTAGGTCATCATGAAACTATGAACCTTAGAAGGACCTAAGTTAGTAAACTTGATTTGACTATTGCCATGTTGAAAAATGGAATAGAGTGATGAGGAGTCACAAGTTCCATGTTACGAAAGAAACCTATTACATTTAATGTACTCCCAAGATAGGAGTCGAATGTCCTAGAATTAGACTCAGAAACAAACTAAACTTACTATTACTTAGACCTAGAGATGTCAAACTAACCATACTTTATGATGAGACAACTTCTATGTCAAGTCAGTAGATATATGACCACATTCATTGCAAAATGTATATGTATGTAAATCTTTGGCCAAAATAGTGCATTCGTCTTTGTGTGCATTAGTCAATCCACAATGCTCCAAATGGCATAATGTTTCCAATAGTTTCATACATAGTTAGAGTGGATCTATAGTTGTGTGACCGTGAATCATTACGAAGGACACAACACCAGATACTCAGATGACAAACCTAATGGTTCCTTATATCTATTCCTTCCAGGAAGGGTAGGGTCGCTTCCAGGTAGGAAGTTATGCGGGGGACCACCAGTCTATGGTTGGAGGAAAAGCACTCGGATGATGCTCTCCTTCCCAAGAAAAAGACAAGCCAAGGCTTGTGAAGATAGATGTCAAAAGTTCTAGATGCAGTGTTTTTCTTTATATGACTTGATAGTCAATTATTATGTATCATTTTATATTTGATGCCTTGAGCATAGTTTTGTACATGTATAGTGAAGGTCATTCACTAATGTGGTATTATTAGATAATGTAATTCTAAGTTTTGTTATATTCTGGAAAAGAATAACATGCTTAATTATTATGATGAAATTAATTCACTCCTGTTAAACTATGATTATGTTAATAATGATGCTTTTCTTAATCTTAGTTAAGATGGATAATTGTGGTTATTTGTGAGTATTATGGAATATCATGTTACAATACGACTACGTTTTTGCAAAACATCATGTTTTTGGCCAAAGTAATGCATCCGTCTCTGCATAGATTAGCCAATTCACAGTGCTCCAGATGGCACAATGCTTCCAATAGTGTCATACATAGTTAGAGTGGATCTATAGTTGTATGACCATGAAGCATTATGAAGGACATGACACCAGATAATTAGATGGAAAACTAATCAGTTCCTTATATCTAATCCCTTCATGAAGGGTAGGGTTGCTTCTAGGTAGGAAGTTGTGCAGGGGACCACCGGTCTGTGGTTGGAGGAAAAGCTCTTGGGTGATGCTCTCCTTTCCAAGCATAAGACTAGCTAAGGCTTAAGAAGATGAATGTCAAAGTTCCATATACAATACATTATCCTATATGACTTGATAGTCATCATTATGTATAATTTATCTTTGATGCTAAGAGAAAAAGATTGTAAATGTATAGTGAAAGTAAATCACTAATATGATATCTTTGGGAATATTGTAAATTTCAGTTTTGAAATGTTTAGAAAAGATATGCATATCGATTGAAATTATTTAATTGGTTATTTCTATTTCACTTTGATTATCCTAATCATGTTTCGAGACTTAATGATGATTAAGTTGGTTAATTTTTGATTAACAAGAGGTGGCTTGTTACATATGGTATCAGAGCTACCAAGTTCAATACATGGACCTATGAGCTCACTACATGACATAAATTATTTTTTCTTCAACATTAACAATTGCTAATGTTTGGATGTTCTTATGCTAGAATGGTAAGAATAAGAATGACACCCAAAAAGAAGGTAACAAGAAATAGATGTTATCTTAAAGCTATGAGGGAGAGAGCCTCAAGAATGAAATTCCTTGAACAAACTGGTTGCTTGGTAGGTGCATGGTTGGATGATGATGAAACCTTCATTGATGTTGTTAAAAGAATCAAGCAGGAGATGAGGAAAGCAGTTAGGATTACTGTTCCTATCTTTGAAAATGAATCAATGAACTCTCTGCACCTAAGGAACCAATATGGGAAAGTGATCTTAAGGATCCTAATGTTACCAGGGAGGTTGTGGATGAGTACCCACGACTACGTCCACCTCCTAAAATTGATTTGATAAATCTCAAGGATGAGAACTAAACATGGGAAGGTATCCCAATCTGATAATGACTTGCAATAGCAAGATGTAAACAAAATTTTGTAACTATGGATGGATTATATGTAATCCATGGAAAACTATAATGCATTTTGAAAATTTTGGCAAATCTTTCCTTTCCTGTTAAATATATTCATTGGTATGAAAAACTAATTGAATGATTAATCTGCAAACTTCAGGAGAAGTAGATTGCAGTATGGTTCACACAAGAACCAATATGGGAGATAGCCAAGAAGAAGGGAAACCTTTTGGCCATTCCAAATCTAAACTCAACTAGATCCTTCTTATGTTCCAAGAGACAAGAGCAAGAATTGGAACTCTCGAGTAGGAGGTCGGGGGTCAGCATGGACCCAAGCAGAAAGCCTATTATGGGGGTGATGATAACGCATGTCATGATGACACCACCCAAAGTGAACACAGAGTGAATAACTCTGAGGCCAGACATGAAGATGATAGAAGAAACCACATGGCTTTGGAATTATCCTGAGATATGAAAAAAGTTATTCCTCCCAAGTTTGATGGGTTTGTAAGCGGAGATACCATGGAGGCATGGCTTATGGAGATGGAAGAATACTTCAAAATAAGGAATTATATTGAAACTGCCAAAGTAGTATGGGGAGCATACTGGTTTGCGAGTGAAGCATCCATGTGGTGGATGAACAAGAAAATGGAGTTAGGCTTGAGGTCTACGAGTTTAACCTAGGACAAGTTTGTGGAACTCTTTAGGAAAAGATGGTTGCCTTAGCTATATTATGACCAAAAGCTTATAGATTGTCAAAATCTTAAATAGGGTGATTTAACTATGAACAAATACTAGGAAAAGTTCACTCGCCTACTCAAGTATGTTCTACAATATCAACAGGATGAAAGGTTTCACATCCAAAAGTTTATTATGGGATTGAACACCTAGATTGGGGGAGAAGTTGATGTGCATGATCTCGCCTCAATGGACCAGGTTTATGAAAAAGATATCAAACAAGAACAAAAATTGAAAGCTATGTCTGCTTATAGGGAAAGGAACCAAAAAAGGTATAACTAGTCTCAAACCTCCCAACCCTCTAAGAAAAAGGGGAAATAGTAGGATTTTTCTAAGAAAAATGATAAAGGGTCTAAGAATATGTAAAATAAATTTAGAGGGGAAAAGAAGGGCAATAATAACTCCAAGAAAAATGGAGATAATTCTAGGAAGCCTCGTGATAGGTGAGGTCCCGTGGGAGGATGTTATACATGTGGTGGAGATCATTATGCCAACCAGTGTCCTACCAAGATGCAAGAAACATAGCCATGAGGAAATCCTTTACCCTCTCAACAGACAGCATTTCAGTAATGCATACATGTAGCCCTGGATAATAGGCAAGTTGAATATCAAATCACTCCCATTGAAACTGTTGGGACAATAAAAATTTAAAATTTTTACTGTATTCTTAGTTCACTATATCTGAGCAAATCATAAAATATCCCAAAACCATAGTAAAAAATTGATACATCCTACAAGATGTCCATGGCTAAGCAATGCAAAATTACCTAAATTTCAATCTATCAGTAAGACTTTGTGTTGCTTATGCCGATACATAAGAGATCAATGAAAATGACTATCAACGTGAGAGTAAAGATCGGAGAGAGATTTGTAGAAGTTGCAGATGGAATAAGTAATACCGATGGCCTTTTATTGGTAAGAAAATCAAGTAGTCACACCAGTAGGTATGACTAATTGTCATCAGGTGGTGCTTTGAAAGTTACCCCGATGGCATATATCATACCGATGAAGCATTTTGACAAAAGTCTCACCGAACATCCTATGGGGATGAAGGAAGTGATAGCCATCGGTAAGAAATGAACATCGAGATAAAAAATTAATGTGTCTCTGATACTTCGGTGTCTTGGCGAAACAATAAAAAGTACTTTCGATGTGAGTCACACCGATACACCTATCCATTGGCATAACTCAACATATCGGAATGAAGTACTTATATCTTGTCGACTCACAAGTCACAGCGATAAAAAGGTGTCAGTGACACTTTGAAAGGTTCTCTCTGATAAGGAATATAAAGTGGCCATCGGGGGGATAACTGTGATCAGGTGATTTGAAAAAGATTACCCCGATGGTATATCTCACTCTGATGGAAATAAGATTATACCCATTGATAAGAAGTTTAACCAATAACCATATCAGTGAGACATTAAGATAGTCCTTCCGATCTAGAGTATAGAAGATTATCAGGAAGATGACGAAGCTTGGGGAAACATAAATATGTTATCCTAATGGTATTGATCATCTCGATAACAAATTATTGTCACACATATCAGTGAGACTTTCACCGATAGTTATATTGGTAACACTCACTATATTGGAAGGAAATTTAAATCACATGGTGATGAAAGAAGTCATGCCGATGGTTGCGCTCACTTCAATATGATTCAACATAGTATCAGAAAGACAATTGAGGGGTTACGCTGATTGATTATTCGCTCCATGAAGAGATATTAAGGTCACCTAGACATTTTGAAAATCATGCCGATGACAGGAGTTATGACGATGTGACATTTCACAGTGATGAATGACATTGAAATTACTCAAACAATTAAATGCAGATAGCGATGAAATCCTCTAAAGATCATTGTAATTACAATTGACAAGGTTGTTTGAGAAGAGGGATAGAAGAATTTTGAAGTGCAAACAGAGGATTTCAATTGCAGCCACAAACGACAGGTACATACATATGAACCATTGTGTTATAGCCTGTGTTTGGATTTCCTGTCAAAATTTGAAAATGGAGACTCTAGGAAAGGGAAAAAGTAGAAAATCACAAGGGGAAACAAGTAAAGCTAAGAAACAAAAAATTGATAAAACCCCTGAGGAAAAGATAAAAGACAAAAAGATAAATCAGGATTTAATTGATCAGTTGCCAGGGTCAACTCCCAAGGCCAGGAGATCTGCTCAACTTAGGCTAGAAATGGAAAAATTAGAATACAAATGTAAATGCTTAGGAAATATTTGGACCCCAATCAGAGGATATGAACTCTTCAGATTCCACTATAACAGAAGATTTAGGAATGCTCCAGTGTCAAACCCATGGCACTTGAATTTGGGAAAACTAGTTTTCCCGGATGTATTCCTGAATGTTGAACTCCTCCAACTTCTTGCCAAACAATATAATCCAAGTCTGAAAGCTATATGCAACCCACAAGGGGAGCCAATTGTACATTTGTCAAAAACACCATTTGTGAAGTGTTCAATTTAGATGATTTATGCACTGTCCCCATTATTTATGAGGACCTAGAGAAGGAATACTGGAGAATGGACACAACCTACAATGGATGGAGGTTGCCCATTCATAGGCCCAGAGTTGAAGGAGAATTGATGCCTCTGACTAAGAATGATGGTCCTCCTTTTCATGTAGCAATATTTGAACCATATATACAACACACTTATTATACTGTGGGCCAAGTCCTGGGATCAGAGGTCCCTGAATTCATGGCAATCCCTTTGATGGTCATAGCCATGGATATCCAATGCCATAATGCAAGGCAATTTGACTATGCTGCTTATGTTGTTACTAGAATTGACTCTGGCCTAACTGCAATAAATTACAATGCCCCAACTGTTTCTTTTGAGCATTATTCCCTTCTTATGCACATAGTGCTATATTATGGCCAAGAAATGGGGTTATGGCCAACTGAATTTAAGGTTGTTCCAATAGACCAGAAGGGGTAGAGGTTACCAATACAGATATGGACCAGGGTTTGGGACAGTAGATATGCTTTTTCTAGTTACATGCAATTTGAAGAATATTATGTAAAAGTACTGTATAGGTATTTCAATCACCCTTGTGAGTATTTGGTCTCCACTGAGATAAAGAGATTCCTCAGACTGAAATATTTTGGTGGCCCTCCCACTGTTATTCATAATTGGGGAGATTGGTATTGCTTTGAGGATGCCACCATGGTTAGAGTGTATGGTTTTGAAGACACTCCATTTATCTTACCCAAAACTGTCCCTAACAAAATTGCTTATTTGGAAATAGTCAGGCAAATGCATTGCTCAAATGTAATACATCTGAGCTCACATGATAAACAGTTTTTTATGCCCAACACTTTATGTTTTGGAGATTTTACTGTGGTGTCCAAAGAGGGTTACAATCTCATCATAGATAAATTGATGCATTACAATATGAAGTGTGCTGAGGTGAGGAAGGTATTTGACTCTGAAGGCTTTATTGACTCTGCTCAAAGGAAACAAAACCTAAGTGGATACATACACATCCCTTATCCACATGATGATGTTATTAGAAACCTAGAAGAGGCCGAGGTAGAATTGGTGGTAGAAAAATATAACAGGGATCTAAGTGAGAAAAGAAAATAGCTGGCAGAGGTTGAGGTTGTATCCTCTGAGGATGAAGAACTGATAGGGCAAGAAGAGCAACAGGACAAAATAGTAGAGATGTCCAAAAGAAAAATGCTACAATATCAGCCTCCTATCATAATACATGATGAGGAGGGATCTGCTGATGAGGATCCACGTCAAATAGCTTATGATACTTTCATTTATGATGATAAATTTATTCATTCAAAAGAGTTAAGTCATTTTTGTATAAATGCAAATGGAAAGAAGTTAGAGAATCAGTGGATGATGTTTCTGCTGACAATGAAAGACAATTAATAGATATGCTAAAAATAATAGTGGATAAGGAGATGCAGGATATGACCCCTTGCAAGGGGAGACAATTGCATAAAGATGCAAGGGTTATGATTTTTCCTGGTCTTGATTTGAATTCTGCTTTAGTTTTTGACAATTTTTTAAATAATATAGATGATAAGTATAAACTCACTCCAGAAGGTGTTAGTGAAGTATATATGGGTATAAAATACAATAATGATGAAAATGCATTGATGATCTGGGCCCTATATCCTCCCCATAAGAAGACAGCTATCATAGACACTAAAAAAACTTTTGGTCATGTCATGACTTTAAAGGCAAGGGAAACTGATCCTTTGATTACTGTAGATATTGGTATTAATGTTGCAAAACTAAATAAAGCACAAGCTCAAATGTTAATTTAGGAAAGAGATACATACAAATTGAGCTATGAGAGACTGACAAAGAAAATGATTATTTAAAGGATGCTGTTAAGAGCACCTTTGGGGGATCAACACGGAGATTAACTCATGGTGAAATTTCACAAGGCACTCAAGCACTATCCACAGATCAGGTAGCACAAATTCAGATGGATACACTTGTCACGGTGTTATAGAGCAGGCATGCCAACATGGTACATTGGTTAAACCTATTTTGGGATAATTACTCTCAGAATTATAAAGCAATTCAAGAACATGAAAGGCTTGAACAGAGAGTGCAAGAGAAATTGAATGAGATACAAAGTAAGGGTGCTTCTGACATTGCAAGTGATTCCAATGCCAAACAATTGGTCGAGCAACATCAGAAATACTACAAGCAACTTAAAACTAATGCTAAAGAAGGTGCTGAAGCTTTGAATGCATGAGTGCCCGCGTTATTTAAAAGTAATGGAGAACTAAAAAGCAAAGAAGAGTGGAGCATTGATTGTCAAGCTATATTACACGAGGCTATGGGAGCTATTAAAGACAAAAATTCTGCATCTAGAGAAGCTTGCAAACACCTGGAAAAGATGGTCACAATTGATGTGATTACAAGAAATGCTATTGAGCTTACTAATTTCCATCGTGATCAAGAGTACTTAGACCATATGGCTAAAATTTACTTATGGTTGAATAGAGCCTAATTGTGGTTAGGTAATTATTGTTAATCTTGTTAATTTCCCAAAAGACTTATTGAAGAGTTATGTCTCTTCATAAAATATCTATATAAGTTCAAACAATTGGTGCTGAAAGACATCAGCAGTAGAATATAATATATACAGTTCACAATGTTCTCAAAAGACCATGTTGCAAGATTATTATTGAAGAAGTAAATTGAAGTTTTTTGATCTTGTGGTTTTATTTTGGCATCAATTGTTTGTTAAACTTACTCAATTGTGTGGTTGTCTCTAGTTCTGTATTTCCTTGTTATTTAGATTAATATATCAAGTATATATTTAATTTGTCAATACATATTTGCTGCAATTGTGTGGTTTGATTAATTGGTTTCCATAATAGGAATTAAAATCCTCCTGATTAGTCACAGTAACCTAGAAGTGTTAGTTTGGATCACTAAGAAGAGCCATATAATTAGGATTGCCATTCTGTCTCCAAGTTAATATTATCTGTTATTCTTACATATTCCACTCAATTGGTTCCTTCAAGAAAGGATTAAAATACCTTCTGGTGAATTATAAGATATTTGATTATATTGGTTGGATCAATAAGAAGAGTTTATCAATCATCTCCCTGCACGTTTATACAAGTTATAAACTAAAATTGTGCCAAGTAGTTAGAATTATTGCCCACTATAAGCCAATAGTCTTACTCCTTCATTTGACTCTATTACCCAACAAGGCACTAGTCTTATTTCCATTCATTATTTAAATCCTTTTTACCTTGATATTACTTATACAATTTATACCAACCATTAGTTAGATATAAGAATTAGTTAGGAAACTTTCATCTATTCTGCACCATATGCCATCGTAGATAGATTCAATTAGTCAATATATTTACATTTAGTCTGCCTTAATTCCCAAGGTTCACCCACCTAGGTGTAGCAGGACCTAAAGTGTAGGAAATCATCAAACCCTAAAAGTCGATTTCATTAAGTTAGTTCAAAAAATGTTGCTAATCTATACATAGAGCCTGGCATCCTCTTAGGATTAGCAACCTACATTTTTGAGACCTAACAGAAACTACAGGTATTTTATCTAGTTTCCCAATTTCAGTTCTAATAGATACTAGTGCTACAGAATGCTTTGTTTCCCCAAAAGTTTTAAATAAAATTTGTGGAAAAGCTAGATACATGGAAAACACTTGGTCAGTTGAATATGCAAATCAGACCAAAGCTTGGATAGAGCAATGCTTGTTTGAGGCCAAGATTGAACTTCCAAGTTTTTCCACTGAGGTGAACCTTTATGTAGCCCCATTAGGCTCATATGATGTTATCCTTGGGATAAACTAGTTATGGAGACACCAGGCTAAGGTAGACTGTTATGCCAAAACAATTGAATGTCTAGATGACCTAGGGAACAAAGTTTTTCTAAAAGGAAACCCTAGTAAGGTCAAACTAAGACAAATTTCTGCCCTACAAATGAATAGAGGTCAAATAAAAGGATTCCAACTTTTTGCTATCAAAGTGGAGGAACTAAATAGTTTTGAGGAAACTAATTTTTAAGATGACTTAATGCTTTATGAATCTCAGAAACTCAAAGGAGTTAGGAAGAGGGAGTACATAGATCAGGAGAGATTAGATATTGACAGATACCATTTTCTTAGAGATTTTGATGATGTATTTCTAGATGAGCTACCGGGATTACCTCCTAAAAGAGATTTTGACTTCTCTATAGAAATAATTCTAAGATCTAAACCTATATCTAAAGCTCCATACAAAATGACCACAACTAAGTTAATGGAGCTAAAGGCTCAATTGTAGGAATTGTTGGGTAAATGACTGATAAGGCCCAGTGTGTCACCCTATGGAGCACCAGTAATATTTGTGAAAAAGAAAGATGGTACATTGCAATTATGCATAGATTACCATATGTTAAATAAGGCAGCAATAAAGAACAAATACCCTTTGCCCCACATTGATGATCTCTTCAATCAAATGAGAGGAGCCACTGTGTTTTCTAAGATTGATCTTCGACCAAGATACCATCAATTGTGATTAAAGGATGAGGATATCTACAAAACAACCTTTAGAACAAGGTATGGGCATTACAAGTTCATTATTCTACCCTTTGGATTAACAAACGCACCTACAACATTTATGAACTTAATGAACAGTGTATTTAGAGACTACTTGGACAAATTTGACCTAGTTTCTCTTGATGACATCCTAATCTACACTAAGAATGACAAAGAACACCTTTAGCATTTAAGGATTATTATTCAGAGGTTGAGAGAGAATAAACTATATAGAAAACTCTCCAAGTGTACTTTCTTTCAAAGGGAAGTGCAATATTTGGGCCATATCATTTCAACTAAGGGAACAACTGTGGACCCATCTAAGATTAAGCCATGCTAGAATGGCCAATACCAAGGATTGTACATGAGGTCTGAAGTTTCATGGGCCTAGCAGGGTACTACAAGAAATTTGTGAAAAACTTTTAAAAAATTTCTTATTCTATTACTTCTTTGCAGAGAAAATGCAAGAGGTTTGAGTGGTCACACAAGTGCCAAGAGGCATTTGACCAACTGAAAGAAAGGTTGACTACAACACCTATCTTGAAAGTACCTAACCTAGAAGGTCAATTTGTAGTCATTATGATGCCTCAAGGGAAGGCTTAGGTGGTGTATTAGTCTAGGATGGACAAGTTATTGCATATGAATCCAAGAAACTAAAAACTTATGAACAAAACTATGCCCCACATGATCTCGAATTGGTAGTAGTAATTCATTTACTGCAAATGTGGAGACATTACTTGCTTGGGAAACCATTTGAACTCAAAACAGACCACCAAGGGCTTAAATATCTATTCACTCAACCACATTTAAATGCTTGCCAAAGAAGGTGGTTAGAGTTAATCTCAGATTATGATTTTGAGATAAAATATATTCAAGGCAAGGAAAATTGAGTGGTAGATGTCTTAAGCAAGAGAAGACATATCTCCCCGATGATCTCCATACATTCTGATTTTAAGAATCAGGTGTTACAAAAGTCTAAGGGAGTTGAGTTTTACTAGCAAGTAAAACATGCCCTTTTGGAGAACCCCCAAAATTTGAAATATGACATACTTTACCTTGAACCAACTAGGTTATTGAGGTATAAAGGATGTATGTTTTGAACTCTAAGGAGTTAAGAAATATCGTGTGGAAAGAGGTTCATT
The DNA here is from genome assembly GCA_027924645.1 of Cunninghamia lanceolata. Classification (NCBI taxonomy): domain Eukaryota; kingdom Viridiplantae; phylum Streptophyta; class Pinopsida; order Cupressales; family Cupressaceae; genus Cunninghamia; species Cunninghamia lanceolata. The sequence goes on from BSBN01000073.1 coordinate 15,940,151, forward strand.
CTATGCCTTATTCTAGACATCCTAGAGTAACAAAGTTACTAGCTGATGTGAAACCCTTATACTTCTGGAAGGGAATGAAGAGGGATCTTGCAAGATTTGTAGATGCATGTCTAGACTGCTAGAGGGTAAAGGCAGAACACCATCACCCAATGGGACTATTATACCCTCACAAAATTTCAGAATGGAAGTGGTAAATCATTAGCATGGATTTTGTGCAAGGACTTCCTATGTCAAGCAATAGACGCAATGCTATTCTGGTTCTGGTGGATAGACTCACCAAAGCAACACATTTATTCCTAGGAATTTAGTAGATGGAGCACCCATCATAGCCCGCAAATTTGTGTAAGAGATTTTCATATTGCATAGTATTCCTAAGAAGATTATCTCAAATAGGGATACCCGTATGACATCAAGGTTTTAGCAAACCTTGTTTTCCTCACCTGGAACCCAGTTGAATATAAGCTCTACTTATCATCCTGAGACGGATGGCCAAACTAAAAGGGTAAACCAAGTGCTGGAAGATTTATTGAGAATGTATTGCATGGATCAGCAATACTCTAGTGGAATTTGCCTATAATAATTCCTATCATTCTGCTATCAAGATGGTTCCATTTGAAGCATTATATGGAAGAAAGTGTCGAACCCCTATACACTAGGATAAGCTAGAAAATAGGGTTAGCCTTAGTCTAGAAATGATATCAAAAATGGAAGAGCAAGTCCATCTGATTAAAAAAAGGTTGGCGGAAACAAATGATAGGCAGAAACGTTATGTGGATGTTAACGCATTGCAAGGCATTTCTCAGTGGGAGAAAAAGTCCTTCTAAGGGTCAAACCCCAAAAGAGCTCTATTAAGTTTGGAAAGACATCCAATTTGGCTCCTAGATATGTGGGTCCTTTTGAATTTCTCTAAGAAGTCAACCCAGTCGCATACAAGATTGCTCTACCACCAGCTCTTTCCATGATGCATAATGTTTCCATGTTTCCTATTTGAAAAAGTTTATTGCAGGAGATAATCATATCCATATTCTTGATTGGAATGCTATATAGGTAAAGGACCTAGGGGTGGTAGTGATCGAGCCCATTAAGGTGCTTGAAACATGTAAGCTACGCTTACATAACAAAGAGGTAACCCAATGCAAGGTCCACTAGGGCCAATATGCTGAAGAAAATGCCACCTGGGAGAACTATGAGGATATTTATGCAAGATTTCCTCATCTCTTTTGTAACTTTTTACTATGTTGAGTAAACATTATTTCATAATGTTGGTTTAACTTTTGAAGACATTAAATCATTAGGGACGATGATTCTTATGGAGGGAGATATGTTACATCCTTAACATCTAATTAGACTTAATCTTACTTGTAAGTACTAAACAGGACAATTAATTTTAGATTAATGATTTGATGTTTGTGGAAAATATCAAGTGAAATCATTGATTACATAGATGTTGATTTATGTTTATGTTAAGCATGAGATTACTTATTGTTAAGATTCTTTTATCATAACGGTTTATGAATTAAATGATGATACATTAATCATGATTATCTAGTTGTAAGTATAACCAGGAAAATAATCTTCCTTCAAGGATGAAAGGAGAGTATCACTGAGAAAGAAGGAACTAGATGTTCAAAACATATCAAAATGCCATATGAGTAACAATTTTGATTATTTGTGAATTGAGTAAGTTGGAGTTGTTAGACTTAGGGCACACAACTAAGAGGGGGGGTGAATTAGTTGTACAAAACTTTCTCTAGTTAAACACTTTAAATCTTCTTAGTGATTAGCAGTATATTAATCATGAAACATAATGCATTCAAATCAAAAGTAGAAACATGTCAACACATAAGACACCAAGATTTTGACGTGGAAAACCCAGTTAAGGGAAAAACCATGGGGTGATTAACCCAAGATTGTATTCTCTATTAGAAGAATAGAAAGAACAAATGGCACATGCCAATTAGGGCTCATTGCCTGAGCACACTGCTCACAGGAGGCTCACTGCCTACAAGAGACACACTGTCTACAAAGAAATAAGTATCACATACATGAACTGGGGAATAGCATCTTCACCATGCTTGAATCAATTCCATTTAAGCCTAATACTTCTGCTCTACCTTTCGCTCTCCTTCTTGCTACCACACTCTCATCTCCATAAGAACAACTTTGAAATGACTTTGCAACCCCTTATTTATACAAGACATTGACTTAGGAATAATCATCTAAGTCAGCAAACATCTACAAGAATATCCATAAGATGTGTAACTTATCCGGTCGGCCAGTCTCAGGAAGAACACCATCATCTGGAGGTTATTATTCAATAGCGAGCTCCAACTCCAATGCGGACCACTAACATATGTTGGACACAATCCAAAGTCCTTCACAAGGTTGCCTGAATCACCAAGAACATCCGTACTTCATCTGCATACTGAAATCCTTCTCTCTTTCATCTAGAACCTCAAGAACATAGTCTATCACCACTATCACCAAAGAATGGATACTTCTAGACCTTCAATTCATGAACCAATTGAGTTGACACATCACAAGGACTACCTCAACACTCCCTCAAATCTGCAGAATAGGAAACTGTACTTCTGGATCTCACCGGACTTGTCTGTGTCACTCTATTACCTCTGAACACCTACCGGAACCGGTTTTACTTGAGCGGCCACAACTTCTTCATATCTTCATGCGGACCTCTGAAATCTCTACTGGATCACCTCAAGACACATATCTACAAACCCTTTAATCTGCATCCTCTAATCCTCATCCTATCTTGGACTTTTACCTTACTGTCATCACTGTTCTTCACTATTCCTGATTAAGACTAATTTTCTCAATATCCTCAACTCACGGCTCATCCAAACCTTATCATTAATGCAATAGGAGTATGTTGACATCAATGAAAACACCAGTTAGGCCCATACTTGCAACAATCTACCCCTTTCTCATTGATGGCAACATATGATGTGAAAAATTGTTTTAACCATCAAGACAAGAACTTCTTCCTATTGTCATAGCTCCCCCTATTAGCAACAACCATTCACATCTCTTCTCTCCCTTTACTGCTCCCCCTTTGATCAGCAACCACTTGTTTTTCACATGTCTTCTCTCCCCCTTTGACATCAATGGCCAAGGGCACATACTTGCAATTCCAACACTTCAGAATCATACTAGCTGCTCCCCCTGAGTAGCAGCTCCCCATCAATCCAGATCACAAGATATGACTGTGATATCCACCGGACTAATGCACCTCAGTGCACCTTAGTTTATCACCGGAGGGGCAATAACCCCTAGCTTCTCCTTGAGATACTTAAAAGAATCCTTAGGTAGAGGTTTAGTAAAGATGTCTGCAATCTGATCCTTGGAAGGTACAAACTCCAATCTGACTTCATTCTTGTTCACTTGCTCTCTCAAAAAGTGAAACTTGATGGATATGTGTTTAGTCTTTGAATGCAACACTAGATTCTTAGATATATTTATTGCACTTGAATTATCACAGAAGATTGTGATAGGTTCCTCATACTCCACTTTGATATCTCTTAGCATCTATTTCATCCACAAAACTTGAGCACAACTACCTACTGCTGCAATATAATATGCTTTAGTTGTAGACAGAGATATTGTCTCTTATTTCTTGGTTAGCCAAGAAACCAATCTCTTCCCCAAAAAGAATGCTCCACCACTGGTACTCTTATGGTCATCCACATCACCTGCCCAATCTGCATCTATATATGCATGAAGAGAGAAGTCATGATCTCTGGGATACCACAAACCATACTCAACTGTCCCCTTTAGATATCTAAAAATCCTCTTGATTGCCATGACATGAGATTCTCTAGGATCAACCTGGAATCTAGAAACAAAACCAATAGCCTGCATAATATCTGGTCTAGTTTGAGTGAGATACAACAATCCTCCAATCATTGACCTATACTTTGTCTGATCAGCCTTAGGAGAGTCATCATCTTTTCTCAACTTACATCCAGTTGCCATGGGAGTATTCATTGGTTTTGAGTCTTCCATCCCAAGTTTCTTCAACAATTCTTTCACATATTTGTTCTGAGAAATGAAGATTCCTTTCTTTGTTTGAATGATTTGTAGACCCAAGAAGAAATTCATTTCACCCAGCATGGACATCTCAAACTCATTTTTTATTTGATTTGCAAAAGTTTTACACATACTATCTCCTCCTCCAAAAATAATATCAGCAACAAACACTTCAACAATCAAGATGTTTTCATGATCAATTTTGAAATACAAATTACTATCAGCAGTACCTTTGTTGAAGCCAATCTTCAAAAGATGCTTATCCAATCTTTCATACTAGGCTCTTGGGGCTTGCTTCAATCCATACAGAGCTTTCTTCAACTTGCAGACCATATCACCATGATCAGACAATTGAAATCCATCTGGTTGCTCTATATACACTTCTTCTTCCAAGTCACCGTTTAGGAAGGCAAACTTGACATCCATCTGATATACCTTGAAATCCTTGAAGGTAGCAAAGGCAAGAAATAATCTGACTACTTCAATTCTTGCCACTGGAGCAAAAGTTTCTTCAAAATCAATTCCTTCTATTTGAGAGTAGCCCTTGCAGACCAATCTGGCTTTATTTCTGATTACTTCACCAACTTTATTTAGTTTGTTCTGGAAGACCCATTTTGTTCCAATCACATTCTTGTTCCTAGGTCTAGGAACAAGATCCCAAGTGTGATTTTTCTCTATTTGTACCAGCTCTTCCTCCATTGCTTTAGTTCAATTTTCATCATTACAAGCTTCATTCACTGTCGTGGGTTCAATCTTTGAGATCAGACAAAACTCTTTTGGGTCTTGAGCAATTCTCCTTCTGGTTTGTACTCCTTTTCTTTTATCACCTATGATTAGATCTTTAGAGTGATTCAGTCTTACATACCTGGGAACTTTGGGAATTTCTTGCACTTCTGATTCTTGATCAGGCTTATTGAAACTCATTTCTTCTTCTTGGTTTACCAGATTAGTTTGAATCTGACTAACAGATGAGGCTTGGGCTCCTTGAGTCAGAACACCATTCTGATCTTCATCATATTCATAAGACTTTGAGGGTTTCTCAATTCCCTCATCAACCTTCACATTTGTACTTTCTATCATCTTTCTCAGTCTATTGTTATAACACCGGTATGCTTTGCTTTGAGTAGAGTAACCCAAGAATATTCCTTCATCACTTCTAGCATCAAACTTTCCTAGATCTTCATCTCTTTTAATGTAACATTTGCTACCAAAAACTCTAAAATACCTTATAGTAGGAGTGATACCAAACCAAAGTTCATAAGGAGTCTTACCAATATTGCTTCTGATTTGAACTCAATTGAGAGTATAGACTGTAGTGCTGACAACTTCTCCCAATAGATCTGAGAAACATTTGCTTCCATCATCATGGTCCTAGATGCTTCTTGGATCGTCCAGTTCTTTCTCTCCACTACTCCATTCTGCTGTGGAGTCCTAGGAACAGACAACTGTCTCTTTATTCCATGTTTCTCACAGAACTCTATGAACTCACCAGATGTGAATTCTCCACATGTATCAGACCTTAGACACTTCAACTTTAATCTGGTTTCATTCTCTACCATAGCCTTGAATATTTTGAATTTCTCAAGAGATTCTAATTTCTCTTTTAGAAAGGTTACCCACATCATCCGGGAATAGTCATCAATTAGTAGCATGAAGTATCTATCACCTTGAATACTCCTGATTCTTACCGAACCACAAAGATCAGTATGAACTAAGTCCAACAATCTGGTAGAAGATAGTTCCTTACTTTTGAATGTGACTTTGCTCAGCTTACCCAACTGACATTCTTTGCACAAGCTGTTAGTAGGTTTCACCAATATTGGAAGATCTCTTACAGCCTGAGTATTGCTTATCTTGATGATATTATCAAAATTCACATGACACATCCTCCTACGCCACAACCAACTTTGATCAATTTGAACAAACAAGCAACTTTTGCTAGTACCAACCAAGTGAAAGATATTACCTTTAGTTTGAGTACCGGATGTAATCTTTGTTCCAAAATTTTCAAAGATCTTGCATTTTCCATTCTTGAACTAGAGATCATAGCCTTTGTCCACCACCTATCCAACACTAAGAAGATTGTACTTCAAACCTTCAACATACAGTACATTACCAGTTTTGTTTCTTCCATCAAGAGAAATAGTTCCTTTACCTCTGATTCTACCAATAGAATTGTCACCAAACTTTACCACTCCTCCTTCATACCTTTCCAAATCTACAAACTTATTTTTGTCACCTGTCATATGGTGAGAGCATCCACTTTCAATGACCCAATCATCCTTCTCTTCAATTTGGGTAGCCAGAGCTCTTTCCACAGTCTTATGATTGACAGATACAGAGGACATTGGATCTTCTTCCTTGATGGCAATGAACACCCATTCATTTCTGGATTTGTTTCTTGTCTCTGATTCATCATTTGTTACTCCTTCATTGTCATCATCTTCATGTACATAGTAACAGTTCTTTTGGAACCTTGGCTTGTTAGGATTTTGCCTTAAAAACCTTTCCGGACACCTTGAGGCAAAATGACCAATCTTATTGTAGTTAAAACACTTAAAAGGTAATTTTCCTTCATACTTACCGGATCCTCTTAGCAGCCTCTTTGCAATAAGGGCTTCAAGTTGAGAAGTTTCTACTTCTTCTTCTTCCAGGTCTTTTCTTGCTTTTTCATACCATGACAGTTTCCTTGATGAGTTCTCTCTTGGATCAAATCTTTGTTTACCTTTTATAGAGGCACTGGCTTTGAATGTAGATTCAGTCTTGGGGGGGTCATCTCCAAACTCTTTCCTTTCAAATGCAGCCAATTTACAAGCCAATTGATCTCTTGTGACAACTGTATGGGCTCTGAATTCTTCAATGGTAGTAGCCTTGATTTTGTAAGAAGCAGGTAGGGATCTAAGAATTTTGCCAACAATCTCATTTTCATCCAAGACTCCACCAACATTTCTAATTCCACAAACTAGCTCATTCACTCTTGGCATAAAAGTAGTAATATTTTCATCATCTCTCATCTTTAGATTTTCAAATTTCCCTTTCAGACTCTGTAACCTTGCACATTTAACATACTGGTCTCCTTCATGCAAAAGTTCTAGTTTTTTCCAAATCTCAAAAGTAGTTGGTAGGTCAATAACATTTGAGAGCTCTGAATCAGATAATGTGCTTAGAAGAGCCTCTATAGTCCGCAGATTGTTTTCAACATCTATGATTTCATTTAGGGTTTTTTGGACCACCCTGTGGAGGTACATACTGTATTGTAACCATGGTCCAGTATGCCATTCCCATACACTGCAAGTGACATTTCATGTCACCTTTCCAAAGATTAAAAATGGTTCCATCAAACTTCGGACTATCCTTCTTGTAAGATGACATCCTGGATCTCCTCAAGCGGTTAAGCTCTTTTTAGAGGAACTTGGCTCTGATACCAATTGTTAGACTTAGGGCACACAACTAAGAGGAGAAGGGGTGAATCAATTGTGCAAAACTTTCTCCAGTTAAACACTTTAAATCTTCTTAGTGATTAGCAATATATTAATCATGAAACATAATGCATTCAAATCAAAAGCAGAAACATATCAACACATAGGACACCAAGATTTTGACGTGGAAAACTTGGTTAAGGGAAAAACCATGGGGTGATTAACCCAAGATTGTATTCTCTATTAGAAGAATAGAAAGAACAAATGGCACATGCCAATTAGGGCTCACTATCTGAGCACACTGCTCATAGGGGGCTCACTAACTACAAGAAACACACTGTCTACAAAGAAATAAGTATCACATACATGAACTGGGGAATAGCATCTTCACCATGCTTGAATTAGTTCCATTTAAGCCCAATACTTCTGTTCTACCTTTCACTCTCCTTCTTGCTACCACACTCTCATCTCCACAAGAACAACTTTGAAATGACTTCGCAACCCCTTATTTATACAAGACATTGACTTAGGAATAATCATCTAAGTCGGCAAACATATACAAAAACATCCATAAGATGTGTAACTTATCTAATCAGCCAGTCTTAGGAAGAACACCATCATCCAGAGGTTATTCTTCAATAGTGAGCTCCAACTCCAATGCAGACCACTAACACATGCTAGACACAATCCAAAGTCCTTCACAAGGTTGCCTAAATCACCAAGAACATCCACACTTCATCTGCATACTGAAATCCTTCTCTCTTTCATCTGGAACCTCAAGAACACAGTCTGTCACCACTGTCACCAAAGAATGGATACTTCCAGACCTTCGATTCATGAACCAATCAAGTTGACACATCACAAGGACTACCTCAACACTCCCTCAAATTCATAGAATAGGAAATTGTACTTCTAGATCTCACCGGACCTGTCTGTGTCACTCTGTTACCTCTGAACACCTACTGGAACCAGTTTTACTTGAGCGGCCATAACTTCTTCATATCTTCATGCGGGCCTCTGAAATCTCTACTGGATCACCTCAAGACACATATCTACAAAGCCTTTAATCCGCATCCTCTGATCCTCATCCTATCTTGGACTTTTGCCTTATTGGCATCACTGTTCTTCACTATTCCTAATTGAGACTAATTTTCTCAATATCCTTAGCTCATGGCTCATCCAAACCTTTTCATTAATGCAACAGGAGTATGTTGACATTAATGACAAGACCAGTTAGGCCCATACTTGCAATAGGAGTTAGTATAAGTTTTTTTATCCTTGTAAGTCAATTTTGATTTGGCTAAAGTTGGTAAAGTCATGTTTGGGTCTCTCAACATTATTTACGTTAAATCGACTAAGTGATGTTCTTAGAACATCCTCATAGTCGAAAGTAAGCTTGTGTGATGTTGAGTTTACCTTTGTTTACGTAACTTTCCTGTTTTAAACCTTGTGTTTATTATTCAAAATATCTTATCTAAGTCTAATATAGAGAAATGAGGGAGAATGACTCAACCCCATAATCACATGTTTATGTTACCACCCTTACAATGATAACATAGCTAGGTAATACCCTAGATTATTTGATATCTCTATAGTATCATTTCATTATGAATAATAGTATGTGAGACATGTTTATGTCTTTAGGTAGTCAAGCACCTTGGTGATGCAATCTTCTTATCATGTCACCAACCATAACACTATCCACAATGAGTGGAGGAAGTGGTAACAGTGGAAAAGCTTGCCATAAGCTCAAATTATGGTCTTAACTTCTGAATGGGAAGTAATTTCTGGTTAATTTGAAGTCTTTACCTATGGGTGACAAGATGCCACTAGGGATCAACACACACCCCACTTCAAAGGTGGTAGACTTCGTGGGGTGGTGGGAGTCTAGCATGCAAAGAAAATCCTTTTCGAAGTAGAAGGTTATGGTTATTATCATTGTTATTGTTTTGTTATGTTTGGGGAAGAAAGCATTGGTTATCAATTGTGAAGAGAGCTCAGAATGAGAGCTATAGAAGAGATGGCATCTAAATGTTGGAATTCCATGAGGAGAGTGAGCAGTGAACCCTACAGCTACCTCAGTTGGTCATAATGTATACACTATATAGTGTTGAGGTAAGACTATTATCGTGTAGTCATACTATTTATTTGTGGAATGTAGTAGCATCCATATGTTATTGTTAAGATAAATACAGTGGTCGTAGGCCGACCATATATTATTTTTTATGGTGATAATATTTGTATAACTACATTATGGCCTTCGAGACCGAAGGTTTAAAAAAAAGAATGTGTTTTAATCTATTTAAAGACTATATTCATTAGTTAATATGTTGAGGCCAAAAGGTTGATTATATATAATTACTATTACAACAGTCCCATGTCTCAAAGCTAATAAAGTTGAGACTAAGTAATATTTTTTAATTAGTATTGTGTTATGATTACATTCGAGGTAGGCCAAATGCTATAACCACAGATGATTATCTAAGTAGTTTGTAATCCTTGTAATACCAATCCCTGAAACTATCATTTGCTCGATAGTAGGTGCCTCGAGGAGAGGTAACACCATTTATAAGAAGGCCGATGGCCATACACTTAAACATTGAAATGTTTTCTTGACCTTGTCTTCAACAGTATGTATACTAAAAGACAGTCGGGACACTTATAAGGTAAAAGATATACTTTATGCTTACGAAAGATAATGCTATACCATCAGGTGTAAGCTATGCTAATATAAAAGAGTAACAAGATTGATCTTGTCATGATATAAAGCTAGTATAATACTTTAAAAACTTTGCTTAAGGCTAGATGGAATGCATGCCAGATTATGCATGTCATTGAGTAAACCTCGATCATTATTACTATCTTTTCCATGAAGGAAAGAATTGAAAATGAGTGTTACAACTTGTATTAGAGTACATATTATGTATATATCCCTTTTGTTTTGGAAAGCATCATGAATGAAGCTAAGGGTTTCAAGAACCCATTTGAATTGTTTGACAAACTAATGACTATTGTACTATATTGGCAAGTCGTATGATCAATATGAAATCAATGAAAACCTTGAACACAAGTAACCATAGAAAAACTTATATTGAGGATGTTCTTTTGAAATTGAAAGTAAAGAAAAATGGGAATAGAGTGACATGGAGTCACAGGTTCCCTATTTCATAGACAACAAATAATCACTAGATGTACTCCTAAAGACCAGAGTCAAAGTCCACGAAAGATGGACTAAGGGTGAAATTAACCCAACTTTGCTATTATGACCTAGGAGGGTCAAAATTGAACACTATAGTATGAGATAGCTTCTAAGTCGAGTCAAGGTGTGTGATCATATGATACATTCATTGCAAAATGTCATGTATATAAATCTTTTGCCAAAGTAATGCATCCGTCTCTACATGCATTAGTTGGTTCACAATGGTCCAGATGGCACAATGCTTCCAATAGTGTCTTACATAGTTAGATTGGATCTATAGTTGTATGACCGTGAAGTATTGTGAAGGACATGATACCAGATACTCAGATGGAAAACTAATTAGTTCCTTATATCTAATCATTTCATGAAGGGTGGACTTGCTTCTAGGTAGGAAGTTACATGTGGGGGACCAGCAGTCTATGGTTGGAGGAAAAGCTCTTGATTGATGCTCTCCTTTCCAAGTAGAAGATTAGATGAGGCTTAAGAAGACAGATGTTAAAGTGTTTTGTGGGAAAGGAAGGGGGTGATACAAGGGTTAAATCCTCCTTTCTCTACAAACATTCAAGGACATATCAACCAAGTTGAATCACACTTTTACAAGAGGATTCACCTATAGGTTGGGCTATCACTTGGAACAATGTGGAAGTTCACAAATTGTCAATTACTATATTGATTTAATGCTTAAGTATATTAAAACCCCAAATTATGCAAAATTGTAAGCAAACTGATAAATCACGACAAATGCTCGCAGATTAAGATAGTAGACAAAGATAATTATTAACCATTCTTTGAATTTTGGGATACAGAATGCTTAGGGACAATTGCCTAGGCACCCAAGTCCAAGGTACAATTTTCTTCAGGGAATGCTGGGCTCCTTCCAGCACTGATAATCATTGTTCCGTCTGTTTCTATCACAGAAGATGCAGAGGACACTTGTGTAATGCACCTAAGTCCAAGGTAGGCTGATTTTTGAGATGTCAGAGCTTCTTTAGATATAGATCATCACTGTCATGGAGATTTCCATGTCTGCAACCTTGGAGGACATTGCCCTATGCATCCATGTCCCAAAAATGCACTAAATGACTTCTTTTGACTAGATCTAGAATCCTTATGTTTTGCAACCTTCCTCTACAAATTCAGTCCACAAAATCTGATACCTGTAACCTACAATCACAAGGAGTGTAGTTGGGGGTTGTGGTGTTTAGAGGCTTTCCTTAGTCAAGTCTTGAAAGGACATTCAAGTCTTTCAAACACCATTGTCAGATAAAGAGTATGTATCCCTCTGGGATAGAGGCAAAAACAAATTGATAAATGATTCAAACACAAACAAACATCACCTCAGAGGTGTAGATATCACATAGATGAAGATTCTTCAACACATGAGAAGATGAAGCCAAATCTGCAATCACAAACATAATAACAATGCTCTACTCTACAACAATAAATATCTTGAATGGTCTAAAATCATAAGTTTTCCAATAGTTCACAATCATCTTCTAAATAGCTTCTAGTTTTCAAATAAAACCATAAACATGTTTATATATGTAACAACACACATTCCCACTAAGAATTTCATAATTCAAACTTAAGATGTTGGCATGGGACCTAATTAACGGTCACAAAACCAACATTCAAAATTGGGACCTTCCTAAAATAGGGCAGGACAAGGGCATGAGTTCTCATGTCCTAGGTCCCCTTTTAGGTCAAGACTAAGTGCCACAATGTCCCTCATGCCCTATGTGACATGGGTTTCAAGCATATTTTCTTTTGGGAATCAAAATGAACATGCAAGATGTAAAATAAGAGACCCTAAAGATAAACCTAGCAGGGAAAAAGCCCAGGGAGACATTTTCCAACATAACGTTTAGTGCCCACTTTAATGTATGTATAAACGCAAGGCCCATACTTGAATTAAAGTACAGTCAAAACACAACAAACACACCAGGCACTTGAAACTAATGCATATGAAAAGATTGAGGAACTATTTCTAGCCCCCAGTCTCAGGTAGACATTGAAGAAAACACATTATAGACACACCAAACATAGTGAAGATAGTAACAGGCATACAAAACATAGAGAAGATAGTATTGAATACATGTAAAATATGATGAATATAGTAAATGCAGTGATTATTTCTTTTTCATTTTCATATATATATGTGAATGTAGATGCAAGTACATGGAAAGTAAACACACAACCCAAAATGCAAGACAGACTCATTGCCACACGTCTTTAGACTGCATATGAGGCAACAAACACACAATACAAATCTCAGAGTGTAGGAGGGACTCATCGCCACATGTCTTTAGACTACAGTTGAGAACAAACATGCCATACAAATCCTAAAGCATAGGAGGGACTCATCACCACATGTCTTTAGACTATGCTTGGTAACAAACATGCCATACCAAACCTGAGTGTAGGAGGGACTCATCACCACACATCTTTAGACTACAGAAGGAGGAAAACACACAGAAGAATATGGAAGACACGAGCACTGTATAGTATACCAAAGACATACTATATGTCTAAACAATGGAAAACAAATGATGGAAGGACCCTACTGCTAGGTTCACCACCATCTCAAGCACATTATAGTCACACCTGGTGGTTAGGCTTATGCCTTAACAACCACCAAAGACATGCTTAAGGGAGGATACACCAACCCCGCCTACTCAGAGGACTTTTAGAATAAAAAGGATGTGCAATAGCTCAAGAGATACACCATCCCTACCTCTGCAAAGGGCTTTCAAAATGTAGCCCAACTCGCATCACCGAGACACCTTACAGTGAAAAGGAAGCATGTGCTCAAAAGTATACAACCCCACTCGCATCACGGAGATGCCTTACAATTAAAAGGAGGTATGTACACAATAGGTAAATGTATTTAAACACACTTTATTGGTATTAACATCATCAAACAACTTACCTTAAATATGCCCCCACCTTAAGGTGGTTGATATTATGTACTGATATCAGGCACGTTAAGGTAGAGAGAAAACACACAAGGGAACAAGAGCTTTCACAAAGCCCATGCCCCCATAGGTGACATGTACTTTACAATCACCAAGTGTTCCAACAAATATACAATTTCCTGCAAGAAGAGAGGTTAGAAATCTTTCTAAGATAATAGGGTAAGTGCAGGAAGATGGGGGGCCAAAAAGGGGTCTTAAGTGGCCACTTTTTTTCTGAAATCAGGAAATACTGGCCTTGGATGAGAAATTGCGCATAGTTACACTCAAAATTTGGAGATGCAACCAAAACCATGTTCATAGTGCTCCGAGTCTACTTTCTAAACTACTATTTTTTTTTTAAAATGGCATAGATTAAGGGGTTCAAAAGAGGGAGCCATAGAATTTGGTGTTGTTTCTATCAAAAAAACATAACATAGCTTGTTTTGTGGCTCCCTCAAAACGTCAACTTTTTTTTGGTATTTTTAAAATCACTTTAGTGAGAAATTAGCTAATAGCATATAGTTTATGCCTGATTTTTCTGATAATTTTTTGATGAATATTTGATTTTTTACTAATTTTCAAAGTGGACACATCCTAAAAGATAGAATTTTGGCCGTGCTACCCCTGTAAATTTTGAAAACTAATCAAAAATCATTTTTTTATTTTTTTAATATTTGTAGAATGGATTCTAGTTTCTAAATATGTAATTTTTTTGAAATTTCAATGAATAGTTAATTTACAATGAAAAAAAGACCAAACAGTGGTTTTTGCGCAAAAACGGACACACAAACAAAAGAAATTAAAGATGAAAGGCTTAACATTGTTAAAATGTGAAAAAATTTACATCGTCAGATAGTTGAGAGAAAGCCTAACATTACCTAGGTGTTTGATTTGTTTAACCTTGAAACACGTGCAAATCTAAGGGTTAGCAGGAACAAAATTATGTAAAATCTTGAAGAATATGGAAAAACACGTCTATTACTGTTCAAAAGGCACTCCAAGCCTTTGGGTTGGAAATCCAAAGCAAATCCCAAGCCCAAGGCTTGGGATTCCCAAAGCAAGACATAATGTGAGCACGTTATAACGCGCTCACGTTATTCTTTTCTTTGCATTTTTCCTTTTCCACAAAAGTTTGTGTTGTTTTTCATGTTTTAAATAATGTGAGCGCATTATGTTCAACTTAAAATTTTTTATGTTTAAGGCTATTAATCATGTATATATGTATGTATATATCTATGTATGCCTATATGTATGTATGTATAGTGTCGAGGGTAGAGGAGGGTAGAGATGGGAGTGAGCCAGATAGGGGAGGAGAGGGGTGGATAAGGATTGAGTGATTAAGGTTTAAGGTTAAGGGTTGAGCATTTAGGGATAGGATTTAGAGTTTAGGGATAAGGGATTAGAGTTTAGGACCTTGAGGGATTAGGGTTTAGGGTTGAGGCTTTAGGGGTAGCGTTTAGGGTTAAGGGTCGAGGGATTAGGGTTAAGGTAGAGTGTTGAGGGTAGAGGGATTAGGGGTAGGGTTGAGGGTTGAGGGATTAGGGTTTAAGGTATAGTTTAGTAGTTCTTGTGGATAGATCCACTAAACAATGGGAGATTATTTGCCTGTTTCATAACAATATACCTCCCC
This sequence comes from Cunninghamia lanceolata, assembly GCA_027924645.1. Taxonomy (NCBI): domain Eukaryota; kingdom Viridiplantae; phylum Streptophyta; class Pinopsida; order Cupressales; family Cupressaceae; genus Cunninghamia; species Cunninghamia lanceolata. The sequence goes on from BSBN01000073.1 coordinate 15,955,400, forward strand.
TAAGTGCGGGGTGGAAAGCAAGAAACATAGATGTACCCCAATGCAAAGCTTTTCTCATAATGATCATCCTTCTAATTTCAACTGTTAATTACTCACTGTGGATGTACCATACGCAAAGCTTTTCTCATAGTGTGTACACCTATTGGCATAATGAACCCCAGATGGGCCAGAAAAACATGCCATATAACATTACTAACATTAAAAAAGTTCATAGCCATTTTTCTGACATATTCTTGCAACTCAAATATCTTTAAGAGAAGAGTGTAAAAAATGATGGGTTTAACAACCTAACATAAGGCAAAGCTGTTTTGTTGGGTTTAGGGATAGGGTTTAGGGTTTAGGGTTGAGGGTTTATGGTTTAAGGTATAGTGTTGAGGGTTGAGGGTTTAGGGTTGAGGGTTGATGGATTAGGGTTTAGGGTTGACAGATTAGGGTTTAATGTTGAGAGTTGAGGGTTGAGGGTTTAGGGATAGGGTTGATGGTCAAGGGATTAGGGTTAAAGTAGAGTGTTGGGGGTAGAGGGATTAGGGATAGGGTTTAGGGTTGAAGGTTTAACAATTGAGGGTTGAGGCTTTAGGGCTGAGGGTTAAGGGATTAGGGTTTAAAATATAGTGTTGAGCGTCGAAGCTTTATGGATAGGTTTTAGGGTTTAATTTTTAAGGGTTAAGGGTTGAGGGATAGTGTTTAGTGTTTAGGGATAAGGGATTAGGGTTTAAGGTAAAGTGTCAAGGGTTGAGGGTTTAGAAATAGGGATAGAGTTTAGGGTTTAGGGATGAAGGATTAGGGTTGAGGGTTGAGGGATTAGGGTTCAGGGTTAAGGGTTAAGGGATTAGGGTTTAAGGTATAGTGTCAAGGGCTGAGGGTTTATTGATAGTGTTTAGGGTTGAGGGTTGATGGATTAGGTTTTAGGGTTGATGGATTAGGGTTTAAGGTATAGTGTTGAGGGTTGAGGGTTTAGGGTTGACAGATTAGGGTTTAGGGTTGACGGATTAGTGTTTAATGTCAAGGTTAGGGTTAGAGTGTCAAGGGTAGAGGGATTAGGGATAGGGTTTAGGGTTGAAGGTTTAAGGATTAAGGGTTGAGGCTTTAGGGATGAGGGTTGAAGGCTTAAGATATAGTGTCAAGTGTTGAGGGTATAGGGATAGGGTTTAAGTTTTAAGGGTTAAGGGATAGGGATTAGGGTTTAAGGTATAGTGTTGAGGGTTGATGGTTTAGGGATAGGGTTTAGGTTTGAGGGATTAGGGTTTAGGGTTGATGAATTAGGATTTAATGTTGAGAGTTGAGGGTTGAGGGTTTAGGGTTTAGGGTTTAGGGTTCAAGTTTTAAGGGTTAAGGGTCGAGGGATCAGAGTTAAGGATTGAGGGATTAGGGTTTGACATTGAGGGTTGAGTACATTGAGGTTCAAGGGTTAAGGGTTTTGGGATAGGGTTGAGGGTCGAGGGATTAGGGTTAAAGTAGAGTGTCAAGGGTATACGGATTAGGGATAAGGGATTAGGGTTTAAGGTATAGTATCGAGCCCATTGAGGGTCTAGGAATAGGGATAGCATTTAGGGTTTAGGGATGAGGGATTAGAGTTGAGGGATGATGGATCAGGGTTGAGGGTTGAGGGATTAGGGTTTAGGGATAAGGTTTAGGGTTGAGGGTTGAGGGATTAGGGTTTAAGGTATAGTGTTGAGGGTTTAGGGATAGGGTTTAGCGATAGGGTTTAGGGTTGAGGGATTAGAGTGAAGGGTTGAGGGATTATGATTTGACATTGAGGGTTGAGGGTTGAGGCTTTAGGGTTTAGGGTTTAGGGATAGGATTGAGGGTTGAGGGATCAGAGTTAAGGGTTGAGGGATTAGGGTTTGACATTGAGGGTTGAGTACATTGAGGTTCAAGGGTTAAGGGTTTTAGGATAGGGTTGAGGGTCAAGGGTATAAGGATTAGGGATAGGGTTGGAGGGTTTAGGGAGAAGGGATTAGGGTTTAAGGTATAGTATTGAGCCTGTTGAGGGTCTAAGAATAGGGATAGCATTTAGGGTTTAGGGATGAGGGATTAGAGTTGAGGGATGACGGATTAGGGTTGAGGGTTGAGGGATTAGGGTTTAAGGTATAGTGTTGAGGGTTTAGGGATAGGGTTTACGGTTGAGGGATTAGAGTGAAGGGTTAAGGGATTAGGATTTGACATTGAGGGCTGAGGGTTGAGGCTTTAAGGTTTAGAGTTTAGGGATAGGGTTAAGGGTCGAGGGATCAGAGTTAAGGGTTAAGGGATTAGGGTTTGACGTTGAGGGTTGAGGTTCGAGGGGTTGAGGGTTTAGGGATAGGGTTGAGGGTCGAGGGTTTAGGGTTGAGGTAGACAAGGAGCGACTGAGAGACATAGAGAGGGGAGAGGTAGAGAGGTGAGGGGGAGAGATAAGTGAGATATAGAACATGAGCTAATGAAACTAGAGGTGAGATATTGTAAAGGTGCTATCGAAGGTGAGATAGGCACAAATATTAATGGATCAATCTATAGTAGGACAAAACGTGAGCCAGTAAACAATGGGAGATTATTTGCCTATTTCATAACAATATACCTCCCCTAAGTGTGGGGTGGACAACAAGAAACATAGATTTAGGGTTTAGGGATAGGGTTTAGGGTTGAGGGTTTAGGGATAGGGTTTAGGGTTGAGGCTTTAGGGATAGTGTTGAGGGTTGAGGGTTTAGGGATAGGGTTTAGGGTTAAGGGATTAGGGTTTAGGGTTGATGGATTAGGGTTTAATGTTGAGTGTTGAGGGTTTAGGGATGAGGGATCAGGGTTGAGGGATTAGGGTTGAGGGTATACAATAAATAAACAAGAATTTAGGCAGGGTTGGGAAAATCTTGTGAATCATCATGGGTTGGAGATTGGAGATTTTGTTGTGTTCAAGTACATATCCAAGTCATATTTTAAGGTTAAGATATTTCAAAGAATAGGGTGTGTGAAAAATATCAATGCTATTAGGCTTATGAATACCAACATTGATACAAATAAAAGATGCCCTTTTTTCTAACAGAATATGCAGTTCAAGTCAACCAATGGGCAGCAATTTACTAAATGAATTGGTTTCTGATGGGGAAAACAACAATGATGTTGAATCAATGGAAGAAAATCAAAATTAGGGTTGAGGGTTGAGGGATTAGGGTTGAGGATTGAGGGTTGAGGGATTAGGGTTTAGGGTATAGGGTAGAGGGTAGAGGTTTGAAGGTTGAGGGATAATGTTCAAGGTTAAGTGTCCAAGGTTAAGTGTAAAGGGTATATAGGGTTTAAGGGTTTAAGGTTTGAGGGATTAAGGGTTTAAGAGTTGAGGGATTAGGGTTTAAGGCATAGTGTCAAGTGTAGAGGGTTTAGAGACAAGGTTAATGGTTGAAGGTTTAAGGGTTGAGGGTTGAGGCTTTAGGGCTGAGGGTTAAGGGATTAGGGTATAAGGTATAGTGTTGAGGGTAGAAGGTTTAGGGATAGGGTTTAGGATTTAAGGTTTAAGGGTTGAGGCCTTAGGGATAGGGTTTAGTGTTTAGGTTAAGTGAGACACCTAGATGACTAATGACAGATGAAGAGGTAGACAAGGAATGACTAAGATACCTAGAGAGGGGAGATGTAGAGAGGTGAGTGGGAGATAGAGGTGAGAGATAGAGAGGTAACGCGAGAGATAGAATAAAATGAGAGTGAAGTTGACAACTTGAGGGAAAGATGGGTAAGGAGGAGGGAGAGAGGTGGAGAGGAAGGGAAATATCTAGAGAGCCCTGAGAGATATACAAGTGAGAGACCTACAACCTAGGGAGAGAGGGGTGAGAGAGATAAGGGAGAGATGGGGGTGAGGCAGATAGGGGAGGAGAGGGGTGGATAAGGGTTAAGGGTTTAAGGGTTTAGGGTTTAAGGGTCAAGGGTTTAGGGTTTAAGGGTTGAGGGTTTAAGGGTTGAGGTATTGAGGGTCTAAGGGTTGAGGGATTAGGGTCTAAGGTATAGTGTCGAGTGTTGAACCCTAATCCCTCAACCCTCGACACAATACCTTAAAACCCTAATCCCTCAACCTTGGGGTTTAAGGTATAGTGTTGAGGGTTGAGGGATTAGACTTCAACCCTTGACACTATACCTTAAACCCTAATCCCTCAACCCTTAGACCCTTAATACCCCAACCCTTAAACCCTCAACCCTTAAACCCTAAACCCTTGACCCTTAAACCCTCAACCCTTATCCACCCCTCTCCTCCCCTATCTGCCTCACTCCCATCTCTCCTCTATCTCTCTCACCCCTCTCTCCCTAGGTTGTAGGTCTCTCACTTGTATATCTCTTAGGGCTCTCTAGATATTTCCATTCCTCTCCACCTGTCTCCCTCCTCCTTACCCATCTTTCCCTCAAGTTGTCAACTTCACTCTCTCATTTTATTCTATCTCTCCCCTCACTTGTCTATCTCTCACTTCTATCTCCCCCTCACCTCTACCTCTCCCCTCTCTAAGTTTCTCAGTCACTCCTTGTCTACCTCTCCATCTGTCCTTAGCCATCTAGGTCTCTCATTTAACCTTAAACCCTAAACCCTATCCCTAAATCCTCAACCCTTAAAACTTAAATCCTAAACCCTATCCCTAAACCCTCAACCCTCGACACTATAACTTAAACCCTAAACCCTATCCCTAAAGCCTCACCCCTCAACTCTTAAACCTTAAACACTAAACCCTCTACCCTCGACACTATACCTTAAACCCTAATCCCTTAACCCTCATCCCTAAATCCTCAACCCTCAACCCTTAAACCTTCAACCCTAAACCTTCTACCCTTGATAGTATGCCTTAAACCCTAATCCTTCAACCATTAAACCCTCGACCCTTAAACATTGGGCAAACTTTTACAAAAAAGAAAAAAATGCAAAGAAAACAATAACGCGCTCACATTATAATGCAAGTGAGTTATACTCGCGTTATAACGCGCTCATGTTATAGTGCGCTCATGTTATGGCTTTTTAAAAAGTTTTAAGAATTTGGCCACTTTTTGGCCCCCCATCTTTGTGCACTTACCCAATAACCACATCACATGATAAAAAAAATGCAATGCATGAAAATAGTCAAGATAGACAAAGTGCACAGAGAAGATGCATTGTTATAGTTTGTTTGAGAATATTAGACATCATCAAAATATCACACAAAGTGATTCTACTAGCCAAGCATTAGATAATGTATATCAACCCCATCATCATATATGAACTAGGTCCATTTTTTTATTACTTGCCAAAGGGACATGTGGTCCGTATTAGTCTTATTTGTTTTTCGTCATCCGCTAGCTAGATAGAATCACTAGAGGAAGGTAAACAATAAATCAAGAGAGGAGAAAATAGTGCCCTAGGGTCATCATGTAGGAAGGTGCCCCCAAGTCACCAACCACAATGATATGCCCCTAGGACACAATACACAACAATGAAAATAGAGGAGAAGCAAGATAGAAGAATAATGATACAAATAGAAGAAGGCTCACAAAAGAGGTGGTCTCCTAGTATCCTCAACCTTACAAGAGTATCACGGGTCATCCAAGGAGGCCTAAACAACACATAACACATCACAGGGGAAACACAACATAGAGGTAAAAGGTTAGAAATACTTACCTGTAATCGTAACTGAGCAATCGGTTGTCCTCAATCTTGCTCTTTATCTTGATGTTTAAAGCTTTATCTCTTCTTCTTTCTTCCACATTACCATGAGTTTGTGAGGAGACCCTTGTAGGAATGTTATCTATTAATGTTTGTGTAGAAGGTGTCTCACAGTTTTCTATATCCATTAAGCGAGGTGATGTAGTGGCTTTAACAATATCCATTCTAGTCAAGAAAGGTTGTGAAGGAACCTGAAAAGTGCCCATTTCAGTTTGTATATATGGTGTTGGAATACCTTGGTTGTGAGGAATAGTTTGTTCTTAAATGTTTTGTGATTTTTTATTATTGTCCAAGGTATACGGTGGTATAGGTAAAGGTGTAAATTTTTTTTTTCTTAAAATATAGTTGAGAAGTGTTTGAAGATCGAGTGGTGAATTTTTAGTATCAACCAGTTGAAGTAAATGTTCACAAAGGGAATATGCATCATCCAATGCTTCATCCTAGCTAGGGAGAGTAGGAAATGATGGTAGATTGGTGTTAAGTAATGTCTAAATGATGTCATCTTCTTGTTCTAAAATATCTTCACTAGGTGAGGTCATGTTGGGAGGGGGGTTCGAATTACTACATCCATTTCCCCAAGCTATGTCAGCCTCGTATGTCTCGGAAAGGGTATACATTATATCATCATGAAATGTAGAAAGAGAGGGAAGATCATTTTCACCACTACTTTCCTCTTGGTTATTTGTTGAAATGAAACTAGTAAGGTTTTCTAAGATTGAAGGGAAGATAACCACAATAGTGAGAAAGCTTTCAAAATATGTTATTGAACGAAGAATATCATAGGTAGTGTTCTTAGACAAGTCGATACCATAGATGTATGCAATTTGATGCAATACATGAGGGTTCTTATTAGTGATTTTGTAGAAATTATAAACATTTACAATGTATACAAATAGATCTTCCAAAGATGCATGATGAGAAGGATCCATGCTATATGCAATGACCTAAAATGCTTGATTTTTCACTTTTTTCTCACAATTCTTCAATGCAAATCACTAAAAGAAGGGGTGTTGTGAAGAAACTAAAGATGGGAAGCAAATAATAAGCTCAATATCAATCCAATAATGCAACAATATCCTTCACAACATGCCTATAGTGCAAATTTAGAGAGATGACAAGGCAAAATCTAGTGAAAATGCAAAGTTTTCAAACCCTAGACATGAATTTTTGCAAAAAGGACACTATGATGCAACACTAGAATTATAAATCAGTCCTAAATGAGTGTTTAAAATATCAGTAAAATCTGAAATAAGATTTTAACTACAAACCCTAGCTAATGCTAAACTAGGTTTTTCTAAAAAATGCACAATTTCAAGCAATTTCTGATAATTTAAGCATGAAAATGCAAAGTAAATGATTAATTAATGATGAATTTATATAATTTCAATCAAATCTACTAGAAATATCAGAAATTAAATTAAATTAAATTAAATTAATGCAAATTATGCCGAAATGCAAGCCTAAAATGCCAATTTTTTCAAAATTTTCAAAATTTTCAATTTTTTTGTAAATTTTCAAATGCAATAAGATGAATGAATGCAAATCTAGAGTACAACACTCAGCAAGGTGAAAAATTCAAATAAACATGGGTTCACCAAAATGTTTTGTAGGAAAGGAAGGTGGTGATACAAGGGTTAAATCCCCCTTTCTCTACAAACATTCAAGGACATATCAATCGAGTTGAATCACACTTTTACAAGAGGATTCACCTATAGGTTGGGTTGTCACTTGGAACGATGTGGAAGTTTAGAAATTGTCAATTACTAGATATTGATTTAATGGTCAAGTATGCTAAAATCCAAAATTATGCAAAATCATAAGCAAATTTTGATAAATCACGACAAATGCTTACAGATTAAGACAGTAGATAGAGATTAATTATTGACCATTTTTCAAAGTTTAGGATCTGGAATGTTTAGGGATGATACCCTAGGCACCCAATCCCAAGGTACAATTTTCTTCAGGGAATATGGGGCTCCTTCTAACACTAATAATCACTATTCCATCTATTTTTGTCGTGAAAGATGCGGAGGACACTAGTGAAATGCACCAAAGTCCAAGGTAGCCTAATTTTTAGGATGTCAAAGTTTTTTTATATGTAGATCATCATTGTCATAGAGATTCTTGTGTCTGCAACCTTGGAGGACATTGCCCTATGCACCCATGTCCCAAAAATGCACCAAACTACTTCTTTCCACTGGATCTAGAATCCTTATCTTCTGCAACTTTACTTTGCAACTCCACTCAGTGAAATCTGATACTTCTAACCTGCAATCACAAGGAGTGTGGTTGGGGGTTGTGGTGTTTAGAGGTTTTCCTCAGTCAAGCCCCAAAAGGAGATTCAAATCTTCTAAACACTGCTGTCAGATAAAGAGTATGTATCCCTGCGGGATAGAGGCAAAAATAAATTGATAAATGATTCAAACACAAATAGATATCACCTCAGAGATGTAGATCTCACATAGATGAAGATTCTTCAACACATGAGAAGATGAAGCCAAATCTGTAATCACAAACATAATAACAATGCTCTGCTCTGTAATAATGAATATCTTGAATGCTCTAAAATCATAAGATTACCAATAGTTCATAATCATCTTCTAGTTACCTTCTAGTTTTCAAATGAAACCCTAAACATGATTATATATGCAACAACATGTACATTCCCACTAAGAATTTCGTAATTCAAACTTAATATGTCAGCATGGGACCTAATTAACGGTCACAAAATTGGCATTCAAATTTGGGACCTGCCTAAAATAGGGCAGGACAAGGGCGCGAGCACCCATATCCTAGGTCCCCTTTTTAGGTCAGGACTAAGTGCCACAATATCCCTCATTCCCCATGTGACATGGGTTTCAGGCCATTTTCTTTCGGGAGTTAGAATGAACATGCAAGATGCAAAACAAGAGACCCAGGAGCTAAATCTGGGAGGGAAAAAGTCCAAGGAGACATTTACTAACATAACACAAAGTTCAAAATATAGTACATTATCTTATATGACTTGATAGTCATCATTATGTATAATTTATCTTTGATGCTAAGAAAAAAACATTGAAAATGTATAGTGAAAATAAATCACTAATATGATATCTTTGGAAATTTTGTAAATTTCAATTTTGAAATGTTCAAAAAAGATATGCATATCGATTGAAATTATTTAATTGGTTATTTTTGTTTCAATTTGATTATCCTAATCATGTTTATAGACTTAATGATGATTAAGTTGGTTAATTTTGGATTAACAAGAAGTGGCTTGTTACATGTACAAAAGGGGTTTCACATTGTAACAAGACATCATATTAATTATCTTAATTAAGGTTAAGAATACATCACGATTTACATAATCATAGTTAAAGAAAAAATGAAATAATATCATCATGAAATTAAACATACCTTTCCTTTCAAGATATTTCAAAAGTTTAGATTACAACAATCGAAAGATAACTCACTAGTGAATAAATTTCACTATACAAGTACAAAGCTATGCTCATGGCATCATTGAAAAGATTTTAGATAACAACTGACTATCAAGTTTAATAAAGAATGCAATATAACTGGAACTCTGACATCTGTCTTTGTAAGTCTCAGCTTGTCTTCTGCTTGTGTAAGGTGCGGAAATCTCACATACTGAAAATAGGATTCCAAAAAGCAATGCTCTTTCCAAACAAGGAAAGTGATTCATTTATTAATCAAAATATTCATAGTTGCACAATGATAGCAAGTTTCTAATAAAGAAATACAATTTCATACACTAAAAGAGTGTTCCATTTACATACACCACATAGGGTGTTACTTTACATATGTTTCAATGTTACAAGTACAAAATGTTACATCAATTACTTTACTTTAATGAAAGTATTCACACAATTTTTAGATTGGCTATGCAAGCCATACAAAAAATAATACAAAGAAACATATATACATCATGAATCATATAATATAAAATGCTTTGTCCTCAACCATCATGACCCTAATGATTTTTTACAAGCTGAGGCCAAGAGTGTGGTTAAGGCACTTTTTTCACCCAACCATGAAGTACTGGACTTCCCCGGGTTTCTTCCTAACTTGAAGAAAGCACTGACCCTGCACGAGGAGCCTAGCAACCTAGAACGATAAATGCAAGAGGGAATCTCTCAATGTGTGTTTGATGCCTATATGCATTTCTAAACTAGAATGGCATACTTCTTGCATATAGGATGTGATAGAGACAAAACATATTTTTTAGGCTTTTCTAACACATCTATTTCAATGGTACATTAGCTTTGGCCAAAGCAATAATAAACAAGTGGTAATTTAGAAAAAGTAAATTACCGTCTCTAGGAGCCCACATTTGGCATCCTGTCCTAGAAGTAATTACATAGAAAGAATAACATTTCTCATAGCTCAAAAGAATAAATTTGTTCAAGTTTCAAACACTTGCTAACATTATTTTCTTTCAAAAAATTAAAATTTACTCAAAACTTCATTATTCTATTTTACATAATTTACCCAGATACTAATTTACCATTTTAGTGATTTGTAATAATCTTTCAAGAAAGGTCGGTTTTCTAGTTTTGTGATGTAAGATAATTGTTTGAAATAATGTCTGTCTACTAGTTTTTCCATTACTTTAAATTATACAATCCTATCCTAGAAGGTAAGCTCAACATACACATAGAAAAAGAAGTCAAATCTATTGCAAAATCAATTCATAATAGCACATGTATTTTACTAGTTACTTTATTGCAAACGATAGTGTGAGTCTGCTTTTACTTAACAAGAATGAAAGTTATGATGTTATAAGCATACTGTACATCAATCAAGAGTTCCACTATTTAAATAATGAACTAATGTCATAATTGATCATGAAAGTCTTCATGTAGATAAACACATATATTGTATGTATAAATAGGTCAATATATTGTAGTCATAATTATAACAAAAATAACTAGATCTACACATTTATATCAGCAAGCAAGGTTGGTTTATAATGCTATAATGATCAAATTTATGAATGAGAAGAATTAGGGATTCACATATTTAGTTAATTTCATGTTCATACTTTTTAATAGAAAATACTCCTTAATGTATCACAAGTACATAAGTCAGTTAAATTCAACTTATAGGTGACTCATTAGTTACTACGAAGCCCAACTATCTGCTACAGGAGATACATTAGGCTACAGAAATTAGAAACAGAAGAAAGAATGCAACTACCAAAATAAAGAAAGTTGAGACAAGAACATCTAATAAAGCCAATCAATAATTATGGAAGAAGAAATAACAGGTTATATAGCAATACACTCTATTTCTATAAGATAACACTCTGCTACAGGAAAAGTGATATACGTCTATAAAAATAATGTCTGCTGTGATATAAAATGACTAAACTACAATAGGAATAACAATCACTAATTATTATATATGTCCAAATCGACAAACTGGGTATGGCTACATGTTTTATATGATTTACAAAACTAAGTGGCGCACCCTATATCAAAATTACAAAGAAACTCAGTTCCTATTTCTGAAGTTATTGATGACACAATAGACGGTTTTGACAGAGACAAAAAGTGTAAGATATATATAGTCAACAATTTTTACATATCTCAAAAAGGAAAAACTAGGTGAGGCTAATTTTTTGATATATTTTAAATAACTAAGGGCCGCACCTTATATAAAAATTTTAGAGAAACCCAGTTCGTAAAATGAAAGTTAAGGGTGACGCAATAGATTATTTTATCAGAGACAAAATAACACATTCTAGATGAAAACATTAAGACAAATCATGTAGATTAAATTAGCATGCAAGCCTATATACAAATTTAATCAGAGATATAAACCAGTAAATAAGGTATCCAATGGATCATCACAATCCTCCAGACTACTCTTTTGTTGCTTGTAGCTACTGGTCTCCTCTTTGCAGTTGTTGCTTCTCTTTTTTTGTAGATGATCGCTTCTCATTTTTCTTTCTATTGCTGCTAGTATTCTATGATCTGTTGTGTTCTTGTCACTTTTCCACATATCCTCTTTGCTTCCTTTGCTAAATCTTCAATTCCTCTTGTCTTTGTTCGTAACTCTTTAGAATGAATATTGTGAATGAATCTTGTGTGTTGTGAGAATGAGGGTTTTTCTCTTTTTTATTATTTTCTTTTCTTCTCTTCTTTCTTTCTTTTTCTATTTTTTTTAATTTTTGCTTTGTTTTTGTGTTTTTTTCTAAATTTAAGTCTCTTTTTCTATTATTTAATTGTTTCTATCCTTTGTTTTGTTTTCTAAGTTTGTTTTCTTTTTCTAGGTTTTATTTCTAATTTATCAAATAAAACACATATTTCTATTTTCAAAAACTCATATTTAATAACTAATTTAATTTTATTAACTAAATTTTGCAACACAATTATTTCTAAAATAATAAATAATAATAATTCTAACTTAGAATTAAAAAATCAATAAATAATTTTAAACTACTTTTTATTTTTCTATGAGAATTAATATTAACTACCAATTAATTAAATAACCAACTATAACATAATAAAATAAGAAGCAATATAATATGATTAATTAATGCAATTCTAATGCAACTATATGCATCTAAGTGTCGGTGTGTGAGAGAGAGACCACTCCATCCTAACCCTGCTAGGTGGCTAACCTCCTCTACCTTAAGCACACCCTTGTCTTCGATAACCTGCAACTCATAAAAACTCAGATTTCTCATTAATAGGTTAGTGTCCAAATAGCCGAAGCACTATAATTTATCATTCCAAAATAACATTTTCTATATTGCATCATGTCATAATAAAATAATATTCATTACATTTCATCTTTTCAAATGAAATAATAATATCCACTTATTTCATCTTTCAAAATAAAATAATATTCATTCAACCACACACAGTTATCCATAAAATAATTCCACATTTAATAAGTTCAAAATGCATCAAAGTCTGATACGTGACATCCTTCCCCACTTGGAAAAGACATCATCTCGATGTCTTATTACAAAACATCTACATAAAAGTTTTATACATACAGTATCAATATAATAAATAAGTCATAATTATGCAAAAATTTAAAAGTTTATGCTAAAATCTCATATATGGGAAATCTCTATCTATATCCTCTGTATTCTCCCAGGTCACACTATCCACCAAATATAGGTCCTACTCAACCTTGTATTGAACAATACCTTTATTACACATTTACTAAGATATTAAAAGTATCTTACTAATGTCCCTTTGCATCTATCAAAAATTTGAGTGGGCTCCACCAGCACCACTTCTAGGTCCAATAAAGCATGTCAATCAATATAAACAACACACATGGCCCAACTGCCAATATAAGCATATAACTGTCACATGGTACAACTACCACCCAATTCCATACAAGTAACATATGGCACACTTATCAGAGCATAATCAAAATATCATCACAATCAATGAAGTTATAAGGAAAAATAATCTCACCACCAAAGCACACCAAATGAGGCAAATGTTTGTCCATCATAGACACATATAAGCATGAATCATTCATCATAATGCATGTGTAATGGAAATTATAACATAATTTCAAGAAATCAGTTCTCCTAACCAACACTAGGTTGAGATCTCCTATATCAAAATAAATCTCCAAAGGTACACCAACTAGATCAAAACCAACCATCGTGCATACAACTCCTTTGAGACTACACCACTCCATCATCCCATTACCACTGCAATGAGAAGAAGATCTAGCCCAAAAAGTGCAACAACAAGTTAAGTCCGTAAAACTTAGGACCACAACTATGCTAGGATAGCCTCTCAAGCTCTCAACTAAGTTTAAGGAGACTCACAAAGCTACCATATCTACTCTTGAGGAAAATTTCAACAAAAGATTATTCTATCAACAATCCTTCCTCAGGCACTACCCACAACAAAAGAATTCAATGATCAGGTAAGCTAACTCAAAAGGTTATAGGCACTACTACCACATGTCTCAACTCTAGACATGGTTTCCCTACATGAGATACTTCCTCACATTCCACTTCTGAAAGAGAGGGTTTCTTTAACACTCTAGCTCTACACTACCAGAACTAGGACCAACCAAACAGATTCTTAGAGGAAAGAATCTAACCACACCCTCTAACATGGTAAACAGTTCTATAAAGCAAGGCTTAGCAACTTGTTACTCAGTAGGAGCACATCTAAGATGACATCAATGCTCTAACAAGGAGCAAGGCTACTCAACTATACTGTCATTTTCTCTTAACTAAGCTAGACCAAAAGGTTAAACAACACAACTCGATCATAATTTCATGATCAATTAAGAAACACAAGGCTTCTTCATAGTCTAACACCAAATATCCATAAAATGGAATACAAAGGACAACTTATCCCATCCATCATCAAGCTAGAAAACCTCCAACTACTAAGAAGAAACCCTTGAAGCAACTCGATTTCCAAGGTTGACAACTCAACAAGAATAAAAAGACAACTATAATACCATAAATATCTATATACATTACGTGCTCATGCACTAACTAAAGATCCATCATACCCTACACTATGTCAAGCTTGAAGGTAGTTATGGAACTTACATACAACATCATACACTCTACCAATGCCGAACACTAGGGCATGACATTGTGTTCAAGATCAATAGGAATGAGACAAGCAAGAACAACTAAAGTTGGTGGACTAAGACAATATTAGGCCAATTAAACTAAAAGCAAGATTTAATCCCAATGAGTTCTCTACACAGTCATGAATCTATATTTAAGCTCATACAATAATACATTTCTCTTCAAGTGATCCACAGAAACACAAAACCATTTCTCAATATTTCACACAATAGTCGCTTTCATTTATCAACAAACCAGGGAATTTAATCTACCATAGTTCAGGTAATACACACATTAGGTACTAGCTTATTCTCCACATTCTACTCCCTTATACAATCCATCAGAGGCCTATCATGGACATGATCTAGAGAACATAACACAATACACAACATAACATGATACATGACCAGCAGTTAAAACATTCAAGCATAGACATCAATAATAAATAAATAATAAAATATCAAAGTGGAAGAAAAATCAATTTTCAACAATAAGACATAAAATGAACTCAGTTTCAACAGTAAATCAAATGTGACCGTAAAAGTCACAAGATAAATATTAGACTTTGATGGCTATACTTATTTATAAAATAAAAATAAAAATTCAATTTTGGCCCATACAACACTTAGAAAATTTACAAAACTCAAATAAAATAAGGTATTAAAGTTCAAAAGTTCCACATTACATGAACTACGTGACTAATTCTAGCCACTAGAGAGGGAGTACAATGCTACACTACACTTGGATCTAAGGTGAGTAAGAGAATACACTCAACCACATCAAACAACAAATCTTCTAAGATTCCAATCACGTCTATACCATAAGATTATTTCTACTTAACCACACAAACATCATTCAATGATGCCAAGCAACTGTAAGTTGCATATAATCACTACGTAAAGACATACGCAGTCATCCACTAGCAACCAACCAGCAATCAAGACGAAGCTGAGACAAAATTAGGTTCACAACTGAGATATCTAAGCACATCAATCTCTCCAACATGAAGCAATTAACACTTCTTACCAATCAAGGATTCACCAATATAACATATGGATAATATATCATAAATAAAACAAGAGGAAGGATTAGGTTGGGGTTAAGCAATTACCCAACATTCCTTTCACAAGATTCTAAACTCCTCCACAACATGATGACAAGCATACTAAATGCATACTAAGAGACGAAAAATCATAATTCAGGTCACAAGTTGTAGGGTTTGCTAATTCGCTCAAGATTCTAACACTTCAAAACATCACAAGGATTATGTAAAAGACCCTCTTCACAACCCCTTTTTTCTCTTTAACTCTTCAAATAATGCAATCCAATAATTACACCGAAGTTCCCAAATGAATCCTAGGGAAAACACAATCTAGGAATATAAGTCATTACCCAAATGATCTATTCTAGCAATGCGATGCAACACTATCTATCTTACAACCGCATAATTAATCCATACCTAGGGACATGCTCTCAATAAAGCAATGCAATATGCATGTCAAACAAGCATTACCAGTCACTATACAGAGGCAAGTATTATGAGGATATGCTACTCTTGTACACAAGGTTCATTAATATTATTCACATATCAAACATATGATAAAAACATCCTCTTGTCCACATACAATTCATAACTCCTAAAAGAGTAAACCAAGTTCGTTCACACTTGGAACATGGTATTTACTTTCACACAAAGGTCCTCATAACTCCACTATCATAGGTGGTCACACAAGCACAAACATGACCCTACAAAGGTTACTCAAGCACTCTCACACAGTGCAAAAGCTCATGCCAAGTACTCAGGGCATTAGGAAGGAAAATACACATAAGTAACTTCTCGACAAATACCAGGGTTTATCTAACCCATAATAATGTATTACTTGCCACACACATGCGAGGATGACATACAAAAGAAGACACATGCTACTCACTGCACGCCAACACACAAGGACCCACACATGCTCGAACAAACTGAGCAACACACACCCTAGAGCTCCCAATGCTAGAACTGTGCTCTGATACCAAATGTAAGGTGTGGAAATCTCACATACTAAAAATAATATTCCAAAAAGCAATGCTCTTTCCAAATAAGGAAAGTTATTCATTTATTAATCAAATATTCATAGTTGCACAATAATGGCAAGTTCCCAATAAAGAAATACAATTTCATACACTAAAAGAGTGTTACATTTACATACACCACATAGGGTGTTACATTACATCCATTTCAATGTTACAAGTACAAAATGTTACATCAATTACTTCAATGAAAGTATTCATACAATTTTTAGATTGGCTATGCAAGCCATACCAAGAATAATACAAAGGAACATATATACATCATGAATCATATAATATAAAATGCTCTGTCCTCAACCGCCATGACCCCAATGGTCTTTCGCAAGCCGAGGCCAAGAGTGTGGTTAAGGAACTTTTTCCACCCAACCATGAAGTACTAGACTTCCCCAAGTTTATTTCTAAATCGAAGAAAGAACCGACGATGCAAGAGGAGCCTAGCAACCTGGAATGGTAAAGGCAAGAGGGAATCTCTCGATGTGTCCTTGATGCCTATATGCATTCCTAAACTAGAATGACATACTTCTTGCATACAAGATTTGGCAGGGACATATAACATATTTTCTAGGCTTTTCTAACCAATCTATTTCAATGGTACAGTAGCTTTAGCCAAAGCAATAATAAAAAAGTGATAATTTAGAAAAAGTAAATTACCATCTCTGGGAGCCCACATTCAGCATCATGTCCCGGAAGTAATTACACAGAAAGAATAAATATAACATTTCTCATAGCTCAAAAGAATAAATTTGTTCAAGTTTCAAATATTTGCTAACATTGTTTCTTTTAGAAAATTAGAATTTACTCAAAAGTTCATTATTTTGGTTTGCATAATTTGCCCAAATACTAAGTTACCATTTTCGTGATTTGTAATAATCTTTCAAGAAAGGTCACTTCTCTAGTCTTGTGATGTATGATAATTTTTTGAAATAACGTCTGTCTGCTAGTTTTTCCATTACTTCAAATTATACAATCCTATCCTAGAAGGTAAGCTCAACATACACATAGAAAAACAAGTCAAATCTATTGCAAAATCAATTCATAATAGCATGTGCATTTTACTAGTTACTTTATTGCAAACGATAGTGTGAGTCTATTTTTACATAACAAGAATGAAAATTAGGATGGTATAAGCATACTATACATCAATCAAGAGTTCCGCTATTTAAATAATGAACTAATGTCATAATTGATCATGAACGTCTTCAGGTAGATAAACATATATATTGTATGTATAAATAGGTCATTATATTGCAGTCATAATTATAACAAAAATAACTAGATCTATTCATATATATTAGCAAGTAAGGTTTGTTTATAATGCTATAATGATCAAATTTATAAATGAGAAGAATTAAGGATTCACATATTTAGTTAATTTCATGTTCATACTTTTTAATAGAAAACACTCCTTAATGTATCACAAGTAGATAAGCCAATTACATTCATGTTATAGGTGACTCATTAGTTACTACGAAGCCCAACTATCTACTACAGGAGATACAGTAGGCTACATAAATCAGAAACAGAAGAAAGAACACAACTACCAAAATAACGAAAGTTGAGACAAGAACATCTAATAAAGACAATCAAATATCATAGAGGAAGAAATAATAGGTTATAGGAATAGACTCTATTTCTATAAGATAACACGTTGCTACAAGAAAAGTGATATACATCTATAAGAATAATGCCTTCTGTGATAGAAAATAACTAAACTAAAATAGGAATAACAGTCACTAATTATTATATATTTCCAAATTGACTAATTGGGTATGGCTATGTTTTGGACATGATTTACAAAACTAACTGGCACACCTTATATCAAAAGTGTAGAGAAACCCAATTCCTAAATCTAAAGTTATTGGTGACGCAATAGATAGTTTTGAGAGAGACAAAATGTGTAAGATATATATAGTCACTAATTTCTACATATCTCAACAAGGACAAACTGGGTAAGGCTGATTTTTGGATATGTTTTAAATATCTAAGGGCCACACCTTATATAAAAATTTTAGAGAAACCTATTTCGTAAAATGAATGTTATGGGTGATGGAATAGACTATTTTATCAAAGATGAAATAACACATTCCAAATGAAAACATTAAGACAGATCATGCAAATCAAATTAGCATGCAAGCTTATATACAAATTTAATCAGAGATATAAATCAGTAAATAAGGTACCCGATGGATCGTCACAATCCTCTAGACTACTCTTTTTCTTCTTGCAGCTGCTACTCTTGTCCTTATAGTTGCTGCTTCCCTTTTTTGTAGATGGTCGCTTCTCTTTTATCTTTCTATTGCTGCTGGTATTCTGTGATCTGCTGTGTTCTCCTCACTTTTCCACCATTCCTCTTTGCTTCCTTTGTTAAATCTTCAATTCCTCTTGTCTTTGTTCTGAACTCTTTAGAATGAATATTGTGAATGAATCATGTGTGTTGTGAGAATGAGGGTTTTCCTCTTTTTATTATTTTCTTTTCTTCTCTTCTTTCTTTCTTTTTCTATTTTTTTTAATTTTTGCTTTGTTTTTTTGTTTTTTTTCTAAATTTAAGTCTTTTTTTATATTATTTAATTGTTTCTATCATTTGTTTTGTTTTCTAAGTTTTTTTTCTTTTTCTAAGTTTTATTTCTAATTTATCAAATAAAACACATATTTCTATTTTCAAAAACTCATTTAATAGATAATTTAATTTTATTAACTAAATTTTGCAACACAATTATTTCTAAAATAATAAATAATAATAATTCTAACTTGAAATAAAAAAATCAATAAATAATTTTAAACTACTTTTTATTTTTCTATGAGCATTTAATATTAACTACCAATTAATTAAATAACCAACTATGACATAATAAAATAAGAAGCAATATAATATGATTAATTAATGCAATTCTAATGCAACTATATGCATCTAGTGTCAGTGTGTGAGAGAGAGACCACTCCATCCTAACCTTGCTAGGTGGCTAACCTCCTCTACCTTAACCACACCCTTGTCTTCGACAACCTACAACTCATGAAAACTCAGATTTCTCATTAATAGGTTAGTGTCCAAAAAGCCAAAGCACTATAATTTATCATTCCAAAATAATATTTTCTATATTGCATCATTTTGGAATAAAATAATATTCATTACATTTCATCTTTTAAAATGAAATAATAATATCCACTTATTTCATCTTTCAAAATAAAATAATATTCATTCAACCACACATAGTTATCCATAAAACAATTCCACATGTAGTAAGTTCCAAATGCATCAAAGTCTAATACATGACAACTTGGGAAGGAGAGTATCACCCAAGTGCTTTTCCTCCAACCATAGACCAATAGTCCCCCACACAACTTCCTTCCTGGAAGTGGCCCTACCCTTCACAAAGGGTATAGATATAAGGAACCATCAGGTTTGCCATTTGAGTATCTGGTGTTGTGTCCTTCATAATGTCTCTCAGCCATACAATTATAGATCCACTCTAACTATGTATGACACTATTGGAAACATTATGTCATCTAGAGCACAGTGGACTAGCTAATGTATGCATAGATAGATGCATTACTTTAGCCAAAGATTTACATACATATACATTTCGCAATGAATGTAGTCTTATGTCCACCCTCTTGACTCAATTTAGAAGTTGTCTCATCCTATAGTAGTCATAGTTTGACCTCTCTAGGTCTAGGGAAGGTAAGTTCAATTCATTCTTAGTCCATTTCTAAGACACTCGACTCCTAACTTTGGAGTACATTCATTAATGTTTCATTGCTTTTGCAATAGGGAACCAATGACTCCATGTCACACTATTCCTATCTTTCCTTAATATCATTAGAACAATTGAGTTTTCAAACTTATGACCTTTCTCAGTCCAAATTCCATGTTTACCTTGTTACAAGGTTTACATTCAAATTCATATCAACTAAGACTTATATTATAATAGTCTAATGGGTTGGTTCTATTAAAAGACCCTAACTCGATGATTCCACATGAGTTCATGATACCCTATACTTGGTTCATGAAGTATGGCCATTCAAAAAGGGATAACATTCATATCCTTTAATGATGAGAGTTTCATACTATACTTATTTTCATTTTCATAAGAAATAAGTATCGACAGAGGGTTTGCTTCCCTGACCATCATGGATTGGCATGCATGTAAAACTACCTTGGGTAAAATTATTAGTAACCTTTTACCATTCCTCCCTCAGCATGCGGAGTCATAAAGCTTTAAAATATAGATCAATTACTCTATAGATATCATAATACATTTCATAATAGTCAAGCATTGTTTCCATAGTACCCATTTATTCACATGGGTTGCACTATAAATATCATAATATCTCTATAAATAGTTGAGCACTATTTCTATAGCACCCTAACCCGATATACTAAGTGCCTAAGGCATAGTTGAGGCTTAAAATGAAAGATTGTCAATAAAGATAGTATGGCCCGAGAACTACTCTCGGTCTATGCCCATAACAATCTTCATTAACATTTAGACAGTCATAATTAATCGATACTACTTAGGCTTTGAGCACATATGACTTGAATGATAGCCAAGAGAGTATTATGACTATAACATGTGGTCTATAGACCATGCCATATCAACATACAAGATTCTTGCAATCATAGTTGTGTTTGGTATTTAGCCTTATGGCCTTAGCTGAGTGCTATGATAAAACATTACTTTCAAAAGATAACACAGAGGTATCACATATGGACTCAATGGCATCATATCAAATTCACAGAGGATAACAACTTCGTCCTTATTGACCTTAACACAAAATACATTGTTGTGTATCAAAAAGAATAAATAGTCGACACCATTAATAATAAGAGGTATCACCCCATGATTACATTCACATCGCAATCTAAGATTCATACCTATACTTTAAATGTATAGTTGTGTTGGCATGTAAAGATAGTCCCTATGTGCCTATCAGTGGCTCTTTCCACAAGATACCCGCACCAGTCTCGTGCTATCTCTGTAGAAAAACTTCTTGTTAGTATCGCCTCTTTGAACTTCCTGTTTGCCTCCCTTCCACACTCCACAAAAAAATACATGTATCAAAAATGATAACTTCTCCATTACTTTGCATGTGTTAACTCTGCATACCACAAAGTCTACCATCCTCTAACTATGGGTAGTGGCAGGAATGGTTCTGCCACCTCTCAGGGTTTCCCACGACCCACCAACTCCATTATCGTATGGGCAACGAAGTTGAAGCTCATAACAGCCTCTACTCGGCCTCCACTCACTCCACTTATCATGGATGTTGGTTGGCCGACTACCCAAGGATAAACATAAATATATATTATTAATATGGGTGCTCAACCTCTATGGAGGTTGAAATAATTATAACACACACTTAATATTCCCTACATATAAATGATGTATAAGGGTTATCAAATAATTCAAGGTATCACCAAATGATAACATCATTGATAAGGTGACACAATAACAAAATATGATCTTGGGGTCAAGTTGCTACTCCCCCACATCACCTTACTAACCATAAATTTAAATATACAATGATAAGATTTCATAAAATCTAATAAGGAATTAGATAAGGAAACAAGGAAATACTCGACAATGCATTGAGATTACTTATCAACCAAACTGACATTCCAAGAACATCGTCTAGTTGAATCAACATGGATTACATCAAAATAACTCAAATTGTTGTGCCGACATAGACTAAACTGAAAAAAACTAGCAAAGGAAAGATGATAACTCACCCCACCTTGCATGGGTTCACAAACACTAATTTTGATACTTAGATGGAAATTCTGACCTTTTCCAAACATCTATCTCCTCCTTCTAGATGATACTCTCCTTCTATCCTTGGAGGAAGATCCTTTTCTTGATTACACTCACAACCATATAACCATGATTAGTGTATCATCATTTGATTTGCATATCATTATAATTAAATAATCATATCAACATGTCATCTCATGTCTAACTAGCATTAGTCAATATTTATATAATCAATGATTCTATTTGATATTTTTCACAAACATCAAATCATTAAACTATGATTAATCATCCTGATTACCACACAAAAGAAAGATTAAACTAAATCATAACTTGGGGATGTAACACACATCACCCACCCTCATTTATTCATCTTTCCCAAAAAGTGGTGTCTACACGTCCACACCACTTGTATATGTAGTTTTGTATCAGTGGCATTGCATGTGTGGCATCATTTGAGTGTGCATAATGTCACTACATGTTAAGACAATTAGCTATTTAAACAAAAAAAATTGTTATTTTTTTGTATGTTCCGTGTGTAAAAATGGGCATGACACTATGCGGTAGAATATAGTGGAAGTTAGACATTCTGGTATGGCATGGACACATGTTATATCCTAATATTTCTATGGTAGGAACTGTAAGATATTTTGTAAATAAATCATTATTGCATCATGAATTTAGTGAGTTGCTAAAACATGTATGGTAGTGTAGGTACACATGCAATAGTGCTAGAGTGAATATAGAAAATTATTGAGGGCATGCATATTGGTTAGAGGATGTTATAAGGTATCATAGGTATTCAAAAGAAATTAAGATTTTATCTCTATTATAGCAAGCCATAGTTTGGTTTTGGTTATATTACAAAAATATATGTTCACGTTTAGGTGTGTTTATTTAACAACCTTTGATTAATTATGTGCAAAAGTATGCAAGAATATGTTGTGGTTATTCATTTGGAGAATTCATGTTTGCTATTATGCATGGTATATTGATATCATGGTGTGTTCATGAAATGGTTATGTGATGGTTGGTATTTCTGAAGTAGCTAGTGTGTTGAAATGGTTGGAATTCTAGGGAAGTCTGAGGGTTACTTCTTATCTATGGTGCAAATGGAATAGATTGTTGATGTAAATTTTCTTGATATTGTGGTAATATTGTGAAGCATTAATGTAGAGGTTGTATGTTGATTATATAAATTGAGGAAGGTGTAAAAGAGAGTTATTGTATTTGGAGTTTATTTTAGATTAATATAAGTGTAACTATCATTTTACTAGTAGGGTTTTTTCCCTAAAGGGTTTTCCTCAAAAATTACTTGCATCTCATGTGTACATGGTTGGGATATTATATCACGTTCTCTTATAAATATGCTAATTAAACTAATGCAACAAACATAATTGTATTTAGATGGCATAGTCTTAATTTTTCTAATGTCCCAATTATTGATCATCTTGAATATTATATTTTTAACATTCTAAGTATTTTTAACAATGGCCATCATTGATATATGTGTGATTTGTTCTAGGACTTGATCTAGATGAGATATTATTATGTAACATTGTACTCTTCTTACAAGGGTGTATCAAGAACAACTTATCAATAGTAATTGAAACAACTTTTGCACAATCAACTTATCAACTTGCCTATTGTAAAATCCATTGATACATGTGTGTGTGTGTGTGTGCAAGTGACTATGTGTGGACACCCACACATTAAAGCACTTCAATTCTACTATCATTAAATACATGGAAATATAAACATATGGTTGAAACAAAATCGTTGCTAGTGAAACTTGATGTAACCAACAACATACACTCAATATTATGTCAGTTTTCTTGTCCTAGAAGGCAACCCCCTTTCATAAGGATATTTGTACTATGTTTTTATCAAAGTTGAGACTAACAGGCACTGCTAGATTTAAGACTGAAGAAGGAGAAGAAGTGCATGTATTGTAATCTCATATTTGGAGATAATACAACAAGAGCCTCATTTCTTGGTGGAGTTTTTTACCCAAAAGGTGTTTTCTCCACGTTACATATTGTGTTATGTGTCTAGTTCTTAATGCATGTTATTTTTGTGTAGTGGGTTTTTATTTCTATTGCAATCTCCATTGATTCTACATTGTTCATAAGACATTAATAAGGTTTGAATCAAATTTCCATTATGTGGTTTGTACCTGCATTTCTAACAAATGAAAGAAAAAATAGAGGGGTATACACCTAACACTATATTATATTTCCATGATAAAAACATGAGCACCTTTATGTTCACTTAGCATTCATCATAATCTTCACTATTTTCAAAAAAACATAGTAGTTTAGAAATTAGAGTTTGAACACTACAATTCTTGTTCTTATCACATTTTCAAATTTTAAGCATGAGCTTGTCAAATTAGTCATTGAAGTTTATTTTTTTGGTTATTTTAGGAAAAAAGTGGTCACTTAAGACCCACTTGTGGCTCCCCATTTTCCTAGACCTACCTTAGTGCACTCCCTCACACTTTTTCATCCTTTTTTATGCCACTTTGTGTGGGAATCATAAGTACATATTCCTACCATATGATTTTGTTTGATTTGGAGCAATCATTGACCCCAGACTCTTTTTATCATGACAAGAATTACTAATTTACCTTTAGTCAAATCAATCTCAAATCTCAAAATAGCATTTTATCAATGTAGTTCAAGACTGCCTAAGCAAACTTGACCTTCTTAATCTATATTGAAATTTTATTGTGGCCTCAAAATGAATCATCATAATGCTACCATTGTCCACCACAAACCAGAATGTTCAAATTAATGTATAAAAAGACATCATCTTGAGGTCATTTCCATAATTAGAGATCATTAATCATCACCCTTAATCATGTACTAAAATATATTAAATAAATTTTATACTCCCCCATAACTTTATTTTTGCATTAGTCATAACAATTACATCAACTCTTACATCAACACTATCAAAACCCTAATTCTTGCACTCGATCTATGACTTTCACTAGATGGTGAGTAGCACTCTACTTAAATATCATCCACTTCAATGGTCAAACAATCAATAGCAATTTTACACCTCATTCACAATAAAAAGTGTTAAATATTGAAGAATAAACTTCCTTCTTCTCCAAGTCCTGGTGTAGGCCACTAATAGCTATATATTTCCCATGCAAAGGCTAGTGAAGTAGAAACAATAAAAACAATTCCAAACACCTTTGATTATAAGTCATTCAACAAAACTGTGCAGCAGCAATATAGGCAAACTATGAAAGTTAAATGGATTAATATTTTGTTTTAATTTATTTATAAGTCATTCAATCCCTTAAGTAATCTAAAAGAGAGATGTGGGATTCATGTTCAAAGTCTCGAATATTGAAAGGGGTGGGAGTATTTGTGTGTTAGAGACGCAACATCGCCATGCGAGTTCAATAAAAGAAAATTATGTACCTCTAATATTGTAATGGTGAAAATTCCATATACTATACTCTTTTCTTTCATTTTGAGTTCACTTTGTATTGGTTATCCTTTCTATAGATATGTATGAGTAGTACAATTTTTATTAAGAGTTGTCACATAATTCAGATCAATGTGTTCTCATTTTTACTTATTTTTAGAATTTGGTTTTAACCTTTAATTTTATTTATTTCATGTCAAAGAGTTTGTCTATTTGGTTGTCAATAGTTTTAATTTTGGTCAAAATAAAAATTGACAAAAGTCATTAATATTTATGTTTACATGTTTAGGTCAATTGGTAGAACATTTCTTAGTAAGAGGAGGCCACTAGTTCAAATCTCAATTATAACATTTTATGTAATTAGTGCATTCCCTTAATTTGGCACAAGATGTTAAATTTAAGATATTATTTCATTTAAATTTAAGATATTAGTTCATTTAAATTTAAGTTATTAGTTCATTTTGAGAGCTCAAAAAATTCACAACATTCAAGTTTTCAATGACTATCATTGGCACTAAGTTTTTTTTACAACACACATGCTACAACAATTTAGAGCCTGCATATTGAAGATTTTGTAGATTGAACCTTGTAGAATCCTTTGTCTAGTCCTCCATGGTTGTATCTGTCACACCCTAGCTATATTCTTTCACTTCTTCCTTTGTGTTATTTCATATCCTTCTTTCAACCATCATAATGGCTTCCTAGGATCTCGATTCTCTCCCAAAATTGAATACGCGTAGTTCCTATCCATTACAAAATTAGCCTATTATTCTCCACAACCTACCAATCCTTGAATCACACTCTCATATACCACCTTAGCATAGTATTTACCTAGAGTTTCATACTTTAGGATCATTATCTACACACACCACTCCACATATCCACCTTAAGCTTCACACACAAATCAACTTTTTATAATGCTAAGTTGAGGTTTGAATATACCACCTAAAATATTGACTAAGGTAGTCTCCTAAAAAGACACATGTTTTCCTCTTCTCCCCCATATATATAGTGATAATTAGATTATCAAAATCCAAATATTTTGTGGAAAAGTTTATAGCAGAATTGAAAACAAGATATAAGGCTCAATTATCTTTAAAAAAATACAACATTCAATCTATTACCTAGACTTCAATGCCCTACCATCAAAAGTGACTTATAATAGTGCCTTTACAAGTTTTCCTTAATCCCTAACCTATAAGAGTGCCTTTTCCAATGCTAGAGTATTGCTTCATTTTTGTGTAGAGTAGGAGAGCCATCAATTAGTGCTATTATCTTGTTTAGGTGTCCAATAAGGAAAAGAGAGCCCAAGATCGGCATTGGATTCCTAGTTTGCTATCCCAATTCTATTGGAGGACCCTCTTCTAACACTTGTGACCTACAAAGACATCTATGTCTAAGGCTAGTGCCTCAAATTATTATCTAGATATTTAATTTTACAAGATTCTCCATTAGATAGCATTCTTACTGTAATCCCTTGAGCATACATAAACTTTTTAATAACCTAGCGATTCTTAAAATCTTTATCTCTCTCTTTCATCTATAGTTTTATATTTCCCAACTTATTATTAATTTAGTTTAGTTAAAAATCTAAAAGTTACTATAGTTCTCTATTTCGTATCAGTGTTAGATTTCCTATGAATTAAATTAGATCGATAAATCTAGAAATATTTGGGAACCTAGGTTTGAGAGTTTGAACACATAGACACCCAAATATTTTCTTGACCTAGGCTTTCCATTTTTATCTTTCATTTGATGAACCGAGCATCTTAGATGTTTTATTTTTATTTTTTGATCCCAAACTAGTAAACTAATTATTTCTAAAAATATATATTATCTTTGCATCTTAACACTTGTTTGCTTCCCAACCCTATTTTTACCTTCGCCAAACTATAGGCTTATTTAACACTTCTTTACTTCCTATCCCTCTTTTTACCTTGACCAAAATCTAGGCTATCACTTTCATCACTTTTCCTAGATTTGACCAACATCTTAATCTACTAAAAACACAATTCTACCTTATCACACACTCCACATTCTTTCCGCAACACTACTCTTCTCTTTCACAACTCTTAGTTTGATCATCCTCACCCTTTTTCTCCATTTACCTTTGCTTCCCCTTCACTTGAACCTCTCCCAATGCTTATTTTTTCAATCCCAACACTTCCTTATTCACTCCCTATACCTAATTTACCTCTTCCCATATGTTTCTCGTTGCTCTAGTATTTTCCAACACTTCATTTTCTAATCTCAACATATTCCTATCCACTCCATATTCCTAGTTTTTCATTCTCCTTAGCTTCCTCTTTTTCCTTCAGTTTTCCCAACATCCTCTTCCCTCATCCCACCATCTTCCTATTTACTCACTACATGTACTGTCACTACATAGCACTTTCCCACCCACCCTATCCATTTGTAACCCTACCATAGGAAATTCTTGTAGACACCTAAAATCATCTCATCACTAATCTAGCCATCTCTAGAACATCACTTGACTATTTCATCTAGAATTAATTAAAAAAATTCTTATTCGATTCATTATCCAATTTTCATCCCAACATTAATTAAATGATATATTATTATTCACACTATTCATCACTATTCATCTGATCCTCTTCCTAGCATTACTTAAGTAAATTCAATCATTTATTTAATTAATCAATCATTCATCATCCCTTTTCTATAGTCTAACCTTAGATAAACACTCATCCCATCCCAAAAATTAAATAAATATTCCTATTTATTTAACTCCATAGATTTTCCACTTTCCATTAGTTGGCTAAAAACCAATTAGTGAACTAATCACCCACTTAGACAATCCTAAATGTGATCAACTCATTCAAACCTTGTACGACCTCCAAAAGTGTACTTGGGTCCTTTTGATTTGTACATAGGCATGGGTCTTTGTACATGGACATGGGTCAAATATTTGACCATACATCTAAAGTACCCTTAAGGGTACCTCTTCTATCCTCTCCATCCACATTGATTTCCCTTGAATCTTGGTCCCCTCCATGTGCACCTATCACTTGGTGTCACTTGGAGGCTCCTCATCCTTCAAACCAATCATTTTTATCCAAAGGGATTTCATTTGTATGCTCTTCTCTCATGCTAGAAGGTGATCTTGAGAATCAAAAGCACCCAAATTCTTTTCACTTTAGTGATCTTGCCTAAAGATTTTATCACCTTAGGGGATGATTTAAACCACATGTTTTAGTGGGGTATGTACAAAGGGGAGAGAGTTAAATTTGTACCTCAAAGGAGCTTATATAATGTCTAGCTCAACATTATCACCCCTTTTTGTGAGGAGGCAAGGTGAAGTGGGATTTGACTTGTCCATGAACACATATTTAGATGGACTCCCATTCACAAATATTGTCCTCACGTACCTAGTGTATATCAAGGAAACCCATAGAAACCTTGTTAATCCTACATAATACCATTAGTCATGTACTTTTGTGATGCAACAGTTAATCATTAGCACCAAGAAGTCACTCATCCCATGCCCCCAAAACTAGATTTGTATACCATGTATGCTCTCCCCTCACACCTTTGTAGTGATCTTAGGTGATAAAAATAATTAGCTGCTCATCATGGGACTTACACATTATTAGACAAGGCATATTGGTGGGAAAGTACAAGTGTGTACACTCCCACTTGAATAGAATAGGTTGTTAATGTGCTTTGCATGTCTTCTTGTTGAAATATATGATTGCCTTAAATCCAAAATATAAAAATTTATAATCATTGAAAACCTTTGAATATTGATTGAAATCTATTGTTTGCAAACATTGTAACATCTTTTTGCCAAAGGTCAAATGTTCATTCATCCCAAATATCCCAAATCCACCTCATCCTATTTATCCATTAACCAATCACATGTCATCCCTCGACCTTACTTAAGGTATTGAAACCATTTACCCAATCAATCACATAATCTAAGGTCTTGTGCCTAATCCTTAAGCTAATCCAAAATCCCCTAACCCAAACCAAACATCGAGGACCCCAATCTAAACTAAATCACCAAATCCAATCAAAGGTCCTTGACCTAATCCACCTTATCATCTCCCTAATCACATCATAATCCAAGTAAATCCCATCATTGAGCTTTGTGATGACTTAATCCTAACTTAAATACATTTGCACTCTAATCAAACCCCCTTTACCACCTAATCCAATTGCATCCAAATCTCAATCAAATCCAATTAGCTCTTCATCCCAAATCCATTATCCATCCATAAATCCAATCAAATATCCAATCTCCAAATCCTTAATCCAAAGGTCATCCATTGCAATTTAATCTAATTTGGTTAAGGACTTGTGATCCTTTCAACCCCATCCAACATCAAATAAATCAAGGGTCCTTGACCTAATCATAATCCAAATTATCAACCAATCACACATCCAAATGCTTTTGACCTAATCCAGATCAATCCAATCCAATTATCAAGTGTAATGCATCCTTCACCTTAATTTAATATAATCAATCCAATCCAACTGTCAAGTGCCATTCATCCTTGACCTTGGTTAATCCAAATCAATCCAATCTAACTGATATCAAGTTTCATGCATCCTTAACCTTGATTTAATCCAATCAACCAATCAAGCAGGGTGATCCCGCAATATTGTGTTCCACTTTTTGGCCAAAGTAGGACATTGAAATCAACATTTTTAACCAAATTTTCACTTTCTGACACCTATAGCAACTAAACCATTAATAATTTGAAGATGATATCAACTAGTGATTTTTGAGATTCTGTGTGTAGATTCTAAATGTATTTTTTTAAAAATAATTAATAAATAATTTGTGATTGTTTTACATTTAACTTTTAATAACTTATTTTTTATAGTTAACAACATTTATTAAAAGTGACATTTATACCATACATCATAACTTTTTTTTATACGAAGGATCAAATTATAAAATTTATTCTAGATGTTGGGAACAAGTTTTTTTTGCTCTACATATTTTTGAGATTGGCCACCATTGTCTCTCTAGGTTCATACCGTGCTCTAGGTGCAAGAAGTATAGCCTTTTTTTTGTAGTACGCCTGCATTTATTGCAGCTTTTTGGACATTTAAATGCCTCTAACCACTTCTAACCCAACATTTGTTGCTGGTGTTGGTGATTCTTCAACTCTGAACAATGTTTCCTCCACTGACGAAGCGTCCCCGAAAGTTTGTTCGAAGGTGTTCCATGAGGTAAGCCCTCAGACCCTCCTGCTGATATGATCTTACCATCACAGGAATTTGATACTGCTTGTTTATGGTTAGAGCAGCATACTCTCATTGGTTATTTTGTAGGGAGAACTCCCCCTAAATCTATGCTCAAAGAATGGGTCCAAAAGGCTTGGGTCCCTCATGGGGTCTGCCTTGATATGGTCTAGAATCTGACCAAAGGCTTTTTCCTTTTACGCTTTGGGGAAGTTATCCATGTTCAAGCAATTTTGAACCATGGCCCTTGGTATGTTCGGTCTTCCCTGTTGGTCTTCCAACAATGGACATGGGATTTTGTGGCCTCTGATGATACCAAACACAAAGTTCCTATGTGGATTGAATTCCCTGGTTTGCCTTTGCCCTGTCTGCACTTCCTGCATGACATTGCCTCTTCTTTAGGAAGAGTTATTTGTGTTGAACCTGATAGGTTCTTTCAAGCCCACCCTCAAAAGCGTGTCTGTGTTCAAGTGGTTCTTTCAAAAGACCTCAAGGAAGTTATTGACATTTAAATTGGCTCCCTTTGGCACACCCAGAAAGTCACATACTTCAATTTGCCCAATACTTGCTATCGCTATCAATCAGCAGAGCATAAAATTAGGGATTGTCCTCTTGTTGTGCCTAGAACCCAGGCTCCTCTCAGGGAGACTGTACAGGCACACCCTGTAGCAAACCATGTAGTAACTATGCCCAAGGAGGTGGTTTCTAAACCAATGGACACTTGGGTTACTATTACCATTCGTAAACATAGAGTGAAACCCTCTGCGGATGTTCTTAAACCCTCCAAAGTAGTTAAAGAGGTTTCAAAGCTTTATGTGATTGGCAGGAAGGACAACAATAAGAGTCCTCTTGTGCTTCCTTCGTAGAAAGCATCACCGCCAAGGGCAAGAGCCTATGTCAATTCTTTTGTGATGCCTCGCAGGCACTCTCGCAACTGTGAGCTTCTTGAGGAGGGAGAAATTATTCAGGAGCTTAAAAAACATCAAATCTCTCTCCAATTTGGGTCAAACCCCACTGACTTTCTTCAAAATAGTTTTGCTTCATTTGGAAGCCTGGATTCTGGGGAGATGGTGGAGGACTTTAAATGAATTTTCTCTCTTGGAATGTTAGAGATCTCACTGACCTCTCTAGGAAGTACTCTGTTCATGATGCTCTCCATCATTATGTTTCTCTTGATGTTCTATGCCTGCAAGAAGTTAAAGTTACAAGCTTTCTTTTGTCTTTGGCTTACCGTTGTATTTGGCTAGCCAATAAACTTTTTTCCACTGCCCATGAGGCTAGCAAAGGTGGTGTAACGACTCTTTTGTCCCCTCAGTGGCATGATTTAGTGGTGGATCCCACCAACTAGTTAGTATGGATGCTTCTTAATATTAATAATCACTCTTTTGGGATTATTAATGTCTATCCTTCAAATGATGCGTCAGAAAGTTCTACTTTGTGGTGGTGGATTGCAGATTCATTGCCTGTGGCCATGTGGCTTATTTGTGGAGATTTTAATATGGTTGAAATAGCTACTAACAAGGATGGTGTTCTTCCTTTTTGGTGGCCAGCTGGTGAAAGAGGTGTAGTTCCATATGTGCAATAAATTGGGATTTTTTTATCCCAATGTTGGCTGCCGTCACTCCAATCCTTTATGCCATACTTGGTGCAATTTTTAGGCTAGAACTGACATGGTCTTTAAATGCCTTGATTGTGCTATGATTTCTACACAATCTTTTTTTAAATTCTCCACGTTATCCACCCTTCCTGTGCAGCCATTAGTAGATGTGACGTTGTCAGATCACTTTCCAATTTAGTTTACCATTGAGTGGTAGCTCACTCAGCCATGCGCCATGAAATCTCTTTTTTTTTTTTTAACACTTCCTTGCTTGCTCATCCACCCACCTTGGCACACATTTCAACTATTTGGAATTTAGAATGTCAGTCATTGTATGCTATTGGCTGGATTAAGTGGTGGAATGATGCTATTACCCATACAATGAGGTTTCTTCACATCTATGGCCGTCAATTGGCCAATTTTAGGAGAAGGGTTTATGCAGCTATTGTCACTGCTTTGAAATTTGCTTCTGAGGCCTTAGCTACTGATCCTTTTTCTCCTTCTAAGAAAGTCCTTGTTGCCAATTTACGATATCAAAAACAAATGGCTGACTACCATGCTACCAGAGGAGCACAACTTAAAGCCAGAATGCACTGGCTAAAAATTGGGGACTGTGTTTCTAAGGAGTTCTTTCTTGCTCTTCAAGCCAAACATTCCTCACATGGTATTAAGGAAATCAAAGAGGACAATGCTGTTCATATAGATCTGCCAGACATTCTTCAGGCTTTTGTAAGACATTATGAAAAAAATTTCACTGCTCAAGATTACACTCCTGAGTGACAAACTGCTTTGCATGATTGTCTTGCTATTGTTCCAAACAAGTTGTCCTCTACCCAGACTTGCTTCTGTGATCAACTTTTGACCATTGATGACCTTAAAGAAGTTGTCTGCTCTATGGCAGATGGGAAAGTGCCTGGAATTGATGGCTTTCCTTGTGAGTTCTACAAAGCCCTTTGGGATTGTTTAGGAAAAGATTTATACAATGTCTACCTTGAAGCATTTCATTCCAATTCTTTAGGAAATATTATAAATCAAGGAAACATTAAGTTCATACCTAAAGCTGGTGACCCAGAGGATATCTGCATTGAGAGGCCTATTACCCTCCTCAATGTCTCCTAAAAAATCATTGCTAAAGCCCTTTCACTCAAACTCTGCAACCTGCTTCCTTTGATTGTCCATCCTAAACAAACAGGCTTCATTAAGTCCAGATATACATTAGATAATATCATTGTTGTTAGGGAGGGAATGGAATGGGCTTGAAAATCAAACCAAAAAGTAATTTTAAAAAAAATAGATTTGCTAAGGCTTATGATCGCACTGAATGGTGCTTTATCCTTGTAATGCTTGCAGCATTAGGGTTTGGACCCTCTTTTATACAATCAGTCAAAATGCTCTTTTTAGATGCTTTTGCTTGCATCACTATCAATGGCTAGTAGTCTAATACTTTTGGCCTTTTTAGATCAATATGCCAAGGATGCCCTCTTGCCCCAAGTCTGTATGTTCTTGCAACAAAAGGTTTTGGTTATCTTCTTGCTCATTCAGTTTCCAATAGGCTTGTTCATGGTATATCTTTACCAAATTGTTCTAGCCAACTGGTTAATGGTCATTTTGCTGATGACTCCTTTTTAACCTTACTGGAAGAAGAAAATTTAGTTAAAAATGCTCTTGGTTGTTTGGAGACCTTTTGTTTGGCCTCAGGTTCTTCCATTCAGTGGTACAAGATGTTATGCTACAAACAGTCTATACTTCCCACTCCTCATTGGCTTCAGCAATATGACTGGCCCTGGGTTGGCCATGGTGAAATTTTTAGATTCCTGGGTATTCCTTTTGCATTCCAGGGCACTTCTTCCACCCTATGGCAAGTTGTTCTTACCCGTGTGGAGCAAAAACTTTCCATCTAGATTACTAAGCCTCTTTCACTACCTAGTAAATTTCAGGTTTGTTCTAAGATCTTAGCTGAACCCATGTTTATTATTATTCTTGTTGGGCTCCTTCAAAAAGCTCTTATGCCAAGCTAGAAAAACTCTTGTAGGATTTCCTATGGACCTCTTCTGATACTCGCCATGGTTTTCACCGTGTTGCATGTGAATTTTGTTGCCTTCCCAAAGATTCTGGAGGACTTGGTATTCTTTCTAGTCACTGCCAAGGAACTATCTTGGCGGTCAAATGGATTGTTTGTGCGCTCACTAGTTGTGAGGCATGGAAGGTTTTACTCTAGCATAACATTGAAATGGGTCATCCCATGCACAAACTGGATTGGAAAGGAATTGGTTTTTCTACCCTCCTTGTCATGAGAGAACCAATTCAAATCTCAAGCACGTTTGTGGTTAAGAGCATTTGGAAAGCCTGGGAAAAAATTAAACCTTGGTTATGATGGTCTGGTGATGGTTTCCGTGCTGGTATTTCATTTAATCACCTTAATATTTGGTGGTCACCTCTCCTAGCTTCTACAATTCAACCTTTGGCTAAATTGCAAGGTTTAAAGGCTCTCAAATTTCACAAAAAGGTGTTCAAACCCTTTAGGACCTGTTTCATAGACCCACTATGAGCCTTTTGGCTTGGGAAACATTCTGTGTAAAATTTTCTCTTTCAAAAGTTGATAAGCCTACTTATGACAGAATCATCATGGCTATTCCACCTGAAATGTTGCACAAGGTTGGAATTCAGTCCAACAATCCATGGTGGAAGGACTGGAAATGGTATCCAGACACACCTTTGCATCATTTCAAGCCATAGATGGCTTATAGGTGGCTTTCACCTCATTTACTGATGGTTGCCACTCTTAATAAGCGTTAGCTTATTCATAGCTCTTTAAGTCTTTGGCATTTCAGGTTTAAAACTATTTGGTCTGCCATTCTTGAGCAAAAACTTGATCATTTTTCTTGTGCATTCTCTTTCAAGGCTTGCCTATTGGTACTAGACTATTTCACCTTGGGGTCCAGGATCCTCGTTGCCCTTTTTGTGGATAGACTGAAATAATTCAGCATCTCTTCTAGTATTGCACCAGAGCTCAGTAATTCTAGATATGGATTCATGATTTTTTTCAGCCTTTCGGACCTGAGCCATTAACCTGGCAAATCATCCTACTAGGTGATTCACCCAAGTTTCCTAAAAAATTTACTCAAATCTAGCATATTTTTAGGGTGGAGATTTTATCTGCATTATGGAAAGATCGTAATTCTTGTATGTTTTTAGAAAGCAAAATTGGAACTAATGTTTCTCTATACATTAAAACTATTATCTATTCTAATGTTCTCTTGCAGATTCAAGTGCAAGCTAACAAAGTTGCCTTGTAAGTGGCTCACTTACAAGAGTTGTTGGATCATTGGGGGAATGCCCCTGCACTGTGGCTCATGTTCCTCCCTCACCATTCTCTATCAGAGCTCACTCTCCTAACAAATGCATAAGTGGTTCAGCTAGAGATTCTCGGCCTCGCTCCCAACCTATTCCGTGTTGGGGTGCTCACCAACATAGGTGCTTGGGCTCTCCATGTCAGCATGGATGGACCTCTGGTCGTGCTGCTAGTGCAGCTGGGGATAACGTGGGGTGGCCCATTATGGATAATGCAGGTAATGCTGGTTGGCTTGCAATGGACAATGCAGGCTAGAATGCTCTTGGTTCTTCACATCCACCATCTACAGGGTGGGAAAATACTAAAGTTTTTCCTCAGTTAAATTTGGCTCTCATCTTAGCATGACGAGCCAAATGTTTAGAAAGAAGAATAGGAAAATGAAGATGGTTGGGCTATGCCTGATGTCAACCCAGACCCCACAGACATTTGGGGGAAACTGGATGATAGGGATCCGCCATCTGCAGGAATGGCATTGGCTACTTAATTCTATTTTTTCTTTGTTTTTATATGGGTCCTATACCCTTTGATACTTTGTTCTAGATATTTCTAGGCTTAGCCCATGTGACTCTTGGGGTGTGCCTTTTAACCACCTGTTATTTTTTTGTGGAGTGTTATTTTATTTAAATAGATAAATTGCATTTTCATAAAAAAAAAATATAAAATTTTAAACATAGATTTGTAACACCAATTTCTAGTGCACATATATTTTTTCATAATTTTTTGTTATGTATATATTTTTTCTTATTAATTTTTGAAGTGATTAATTATAATGCAGACATAGGTTTATACCACACAACATAACTTTTTCTATATGTATTCAAATTAAATTGTTTTTTTTGTTGAAACAAGGACATGAATACCTAGTGTGCAGATATTTTTCATAATTTTTTCTCTATTTTTTAATTTTTCCATGTGTGTGGAATAGAGACATTGATGTTTTGTGAAAAACCTATGTTCAATAGAAAATAGAAAATAAATATAATAATCAAATGAAATATATTCAAAATCATACTTTGTGGAAAGCTTATACTAAGGGATAAATACTTAAAAAATAGAATGTTTAGATGACTTCATTTGATCCCCCAAAAGGTGAAGTAAAATTGGTTTTTTGTCAGCATTTTGATTGTTGCATAGGAGATTCCATCGAGGTTTTGATTTAAGACTAGGAGGGTTCTTTCCAAGGGGGTTCGATCTAAGGGGGTTTTATCTAACCCCCTTCAATTAAACCCCTTTATATGGAACCCCTCAAGGATTAAATCATTAATTTTCTAAAAAATATGTGATTTCAGACAAAAATCAAGATGTTCCAAGTTTGGGATATAGTATTATGGGATCACCCAACATTAACTAACATGCATCCTTGACCTTAATAAATCAAAACATCAAGTCACCTTATCCCTCAAATTTAAAATGCATAATCATGTGATATAAATGAAAATATTAAGGTCCAATGTGAGGCCTACCCTTATTACACCTCCTTATTTGACTATGAGGCTTGTTCATTGGATTATATTTTCACATTGGACATTTTGGGGATTGTTGATCTCGTATATTAGACATTCGATGACTTTATTTTGTGCTTTAATTAGATAGATGGGGTATTATATGATGATGCCATATTTTTACATGCTAGATTATATTCTGCTTCTATGATGATGAATGTTGTATAATACTTGATGCAATTGAATTTATAGAATGAGCTAATTGAGTTGATGAAATATTATGTCTATTTATGATTTCATGATCCTAATTATGTTGTTGGAAGTAAATTTAATTTGGCAATTAAGTGAATCCTACTATGTGATTTGAAAGTGATCTAATTGAAAATTTATGAACTCCTGTGATAATGTGTGCATAATTTAATTGCTTTGGCTATGATATACACTAGGCTATTGATGTGTGTGTAGTGTGTAAGTAATTTCCATGGCTAATCTAAACTATAGGTCATACAAATAACCCTAAGTAATTATCCTTGTGAAATCAACCTAATCCCTAAGGTGGACTAAGGTTAATTGTTGTTTGAGCATGAATGTAATGTGTTAATACTTTATTTTAATTTTATATTTGAGTCTCCTAAGGTTGACTTAGGATGGGGTGGCTGATGAGTGTCATCAATGTGTCATTTTCCTTCATAAGTTTTATGGGCTCTCTTAATGGTGATTTTTGAGCATTTTAATGTTAATTTCATGTGTTTAAT
This sequence comes from Cunninghamia lanceolata, assembly GCA_027924645.1. Lineage (NCBI taxonomy): Eukaryota > Viridiplantae > Streptophyta > Pinopsida > Cupressales > Cupressaceae > Cunninghamia > Cunninghamia lanceolata. The sequence goes on from BSBN01000073.1 coordinate 15,993,240, forward strand.
GGTCCTAGGTCAAGTACATATGGTTTAGGTACCTTATAGACCTCAAATCATGAGTTTTAACTCATGTTTGACTCTTCTTTTTTACCTTTAGAGTTAAGTGGCGAGATTCTAGGGTTTTGGGTTGAGGGTTGGGTGACTTGTCACATCCAATCCCACAACCCAATGTTCATGTAAGGGATTGGGAAGAGAATCCCTAGTGATTCCCTATTCCCCATGCCTCACACATGTGTGAGGAGGTGAGTGGGGAGGTGTGCTCTTGAGGAGGAATGAGAGGATGACATGTGTCACCTCCCTACTCTTCAATACGTTACACATGTGTGAGAGCACATATGTGGAGTGGTGCATGGGAGAGTGAAGGAGAAGGTGACAAGTGTCTCCTCCATACTCCTCATTATCTCACACATGTTTGAGAGCACATATGGGGAGTGGTGCTTGTGAGAGTGAATGAGAAGGTGACAAGTGTCACCTCCTCATTCATGGGAATGGTTTTTGAAATGCTATCTATCTCCCTCTTATTGAGGTGACAAGGGTTCTTTCTTTTTGAGCTTTGGTTATTGATTTGGGGAAGTCCAGCTTAGTCTTGGAGAGGAATAATTGTGCAAGGAACTTAGAGTTAGCTCTTGGAGGTCTTTACCAAACATCCTTCATCACTTGAGACTTGAGAGGTAGGCTCTCAAGGCTTCAAGTCCTCCTTATGCTTGTTTATTTTGTATCTATGCATGTAGTTGTGTTACGCTTTTGTTTCATGTGATTTTCTTGATGTTGTAATGGGTTTATGGGTTGTAATAGTGAGTTGTCCATGTGAGAGATCTCAACATGTGTTGGGTAAGAGAGTCAACAAAAACCTCTCCTTGTAAAGGAGTTTTTCAAGGCTATGGCCTTGTTTCTAGGAAGATTTGATAGTTTTGTGTATGGAAAGTGTGCCTTGATTATATTTGGAGTTATAAGTGGTTTTGGTAGCAAGAGGCTATGATATTTGGGTATTATGAGTTTTGAGGACTTTGGTTTGGTTTGGTTTTCCCCATGAGTTGAGTGAGTCCACTCTCTCTACCTTAAAATCCATTTGTATTGAAGATGTATGTTAAGTCTCATTGGGTGGGTGTGCATGTGTATTATTTGAGAGTGTGTGTGTGTTTGGAATCCTTTGTGTGTGTATGAACCCAGTTATATTGTGGGTCTCCTAGCACGGGGGTGGCTTTCTTGCAAGCCAATGGTTGGGAGGTGAGTTTCCCTTAGCCTTGGGAAAATTTTCATTGTATTGCAAGTTTTACTCTTGGAGAAGGGCTTGGAAGAAGTTTTCTTGAAGTGAACATGGGCTATGTTGTGTTGTAAAATTTAGGAAATATAAATGCTATAACATCCACATTCTAAAACATAGTAAGAACCTTAAAATTTACCATAGAGTAACTCAACAAGATAAAAATGAGATAGAGAAAATTTTTCTTTTTATTCAAGAAATAATCAAGTAACTATATTTACAAGATTTCTTTTACAATATATCATAAACCACAATGTCTTTCTTATTTATAATGTTTTACAATTGTAAATCAATTACATATACAAATTTTGGAATAAATACTGCTTCTGAATATTTGACATCTTTATCACAAGTGCTGGCATGTTTACTACATGGAGAGAGAGCATCTTTCCAATGATTTATCTCCAACCATAGACCGGCAGTCTCCCACACATCTTCCACATAGGAAGTGGCCCTACCCTTCTTGAGAGATATAGACAAAAGGTGACCAATGGTAATTTTTCCTAAGTACTTAGTGTTGTATTCTACTCAACTCTATCAACCATACAACCCTAGATACCCTCTAGCTAAGTATGATTTTTGATTGGATGAGCAATCTAAATACAATGACCCGAAAATGCATACAGAAAACAAATGCATTACTTTGGCCAAAGTTTTTAATTTCAATAATGTTAAGAACATAGTCGTTGTGTTCACCCACCCCTACTCAACTTGAATATTGTCTTATTCCCGCGGTTTATAACTCTTATCAACCTTATTCATGCCTTAGTTTAAACTAAAAGTCACAATAATAATACCTTATGACTTGAGTAAGTCTATATGACTTAACCATTCAATTGATTGATAATTTATTCTAGGGCCACCTCAATAATCCTTGTTAATATGATATAACCATATACCCATATCATATATTTAGGAGTTCTAGAATCAATAATAACCCTTGATTAACTTAATCAAAGTTAACAATACTATAATTTTCAAATAATAATATCTCCTATACAAAGGAATCATTAAATAACCTTGATAACAAACATAACCCAGTATAAATATCTCTACTAGGTCTTTCTCTAGTATACTTATCCTACTCCATTTTATTGGATCTCTTTATGTAAAATAAAGACAATTAGTCTTAAGTGGAAATCTCATAAAACCTTATTCCATTTTCCCTAATGACTTTGAGTTACTATCATTTGACATGATACAAAAGTTTACTAACGAATTGAATAAGTCTGAAACTCCTAGTTAAATAACATTACTAGTTATGCCTATATAAATAATCTTTACAACACAAATGTTAAATCATTGTAACCTTATTACTATATGGTTCAAAATGAAAACATGGTTCATCCATTTGAGAGCATATGATTAAATCTCAATCTCTTAATAGACTGACTTCAAACCTAAATCAATAAGAAGACTATCTACTTAAGCTCACGACTATACACTTATCTTTCATTCAATGGTGTGGTATATTAGATGATTTATAAACACTAAGAAGGTAGTCAACCCCATCTACCTATAACAATTTACTCACTGGTATGACATGTTTTTAATGAATAACATTTGATGTCTCCATCGACTACAAGAAAATAGTTTGTAGAGTAACTCTACATTTTTTTTTAGTTTCAACTATCTTGCGATATATGTTATAGCAGCTTATTATATTTGTGACTGTGTATGTTTCTATGTGCGGGTCTCGCCAAGTGTCAAAGCTATAGCAAAGGAACAAGCATCAAGTTTTATGTGGAAGTTGCCGCTTGTTACTTTCTTTTTGCTGCGGAGTGTGCCACGTACTGGGTAGCATCTTTTGTTGTAGTTTTATAGTGTTGTGGGCTTCGCCATGTGTTGCTAGTGGAAGGAGTTTAAAAAAGTTTCTTTTGGTTCTATATGCTTGCAGAAGTTGCCACGTGTCTTTTTGAGCTCTATGTGGATGCTGCCGCGTGTGTCTTCTTTTTCGAAGCTTGTTAGTATCAGCATATATATGGTGGGCCATAGTTCAAAGACATAGTTTCAAGCTTGCAGGAGGCACCATATGGTGATAGTGGAGAAAGGTTTGTTTTATTTGTAATGCTCTCAGAGCAAAGGCATTTTGATTCATAGTTACAGTGGAATGGGACAAGTGTCAGCTTCCGAAGGATCCTTCAAAAGTTTCATAAGTTTCAACTAAGTTGTCGGAGGTTGCTGCATGTCTAGCTTGTTTGCTAATAGAGGGCACCATCTGTCCCAGTTTATTTTCCTGTGTGGGTAATAAGTAATGAATGCGATGGGTCCCATTAATATTGTGTCTCAATTTCTAAGTAAAGTTGGTGGTGATAGATGTCACAGCACTAAGGCGCCTGAGTATAAAGACACAATTTTTAAGCGCTCAATAAGGCAGGACACGTATCATTTTCAAGGCAAGGCAGAGTGTGACAAGTGGTTGTTTCCTGTGAGTTTCTTTGAAGGTAAAAGAGTTTCCAAGTATACACGGATGCTGCCATGTGTCACAATTTCTTTTAAGCAATGAGCCCATAGGTGTCGCCATGTGTCTTAACTGTGATATAGTTAGAGTGCCACATATAATTATGCCACAACCAATAAGTACGCGGGAAGGATAGCAGTTATAGATTCAAAAGATCGTAACTATCAGGGACTTTCAGTAATCTTCAATTCTGTTTAGCTATTGAAGATTCAGATTGTTATAGGCAATCTTGGGTCAAGTCCATGATTATAAATATGTAGAAATTGTAATAGATAGAAGGATGTAATTTGAACAAGAGATCTAATTTTGACAAGTTTTATCAAGAATTCAAAGACTTTGTTGTGACTAGATTATGTCATTTTGCCTTAATTTTGATGTTCTGATAAGAAGGTTAATATACATGTGCATGTTTCTATGCCTTTTATGTTGCTAGAAGATTAATGAGAAAACTCTATTCTTTGCTTTGGTTGATATTATCTATCTTTGCAAAGTTGTCTGGTTATAAGCCTTTGACAGTATTCATTTATATCTGTGTATATTGATCATGTAGTATCTACTCTTTAATATAACTGTATCTTGAGAATTGGTTCACTATGCTAAAATTGAAGGAATACTTTTTGCTTAGGCGCATCGCCATAGTTTTGTTTTGTTTATTGTATCTATAATCCTGTTTATCTCTTTCCCTTTACTCAAAACCCAATTAAAATAGGAAGAGCTAGCTTCTTTAAAATCTGGAGGTTGTTTCAAGTAACAAGTCCCACATTCTTGAAACTTCCCATGTTGGTGTTGGAACCTATGCAATTTTATACATCAACAGTTTTTGGCACACCCGGTGGGACCTTTCTTGAAGTTCCTATCAAGATCGTATGAGCTAGAGCTATGGACCTACGACAAGAGCTCAGTTTTCTACTAATCCAAGTATTCTTTTACCACCATTAGTTACTACTCTAAGAAGAAGAGTGAATCAAGTTGCAGTGACACAAGGAATAAATATGGGAGCACCTGTACCTCCAAGCAACTATGCAAATTAGAACACTGGCAGTCCTCTCATTCTCGCAGTACCACCAACCACTTGGGGCCCTATTCTAGCCAATGCTTTGAAGGCTCTACCGAAGTTTAGTGGAGAAGATTTCAAGACACATGGGGAGAATCTACAAGATGTGTCTAACGTGTGTAGTGCATGTTATTACTAAACAGAATGTGGTAATAAGACTGCTAGCAGCTTCTTTCAAAGGGAAGGCTATGGACTGGTATAGATCTCTAACTCCAAATACAATATCTACATGGGATTAGCTTGGTGATGCTTTCTTTGCAAGATTTGAAGAGAAAGGTGATAAATCTTCCCTATTGCAACAATTAATTACAATAAAGAAAGCACCACAAGAGGCTATAAGTGATTTCAATACAAGGTTTCAAAAGACCTGGGATAGAATTCCTGCTACTGCAAGGCCACCATCAGGTATGGCAATTATGTTTTACCTTAAATCTTTCAACTTTGATATATCAGTAATGATTCAGTCCCTAGGAGGTTAGACTCTACCAGAAGCTTATGAATTGGGTGTTAAGGTTGAGAATAAATTAATAGATTTTGGAAAATTGCCTCCAAGGCCTCCTATGCCCATGTTCCCAGAAATCTCCCTACCTTTGCCACAAGAAGCTCCGAATCTTGCAATTCCACCTGTGTCCATGTATTCACTCCCAGTACCTCAACAACTTGCTATGGCAACTACCTCTGCTCAACCATCTGAAATGGATGATGTCAAAAATATCCTAATGACCTTTTCAAATGAGATAATTAATCTAAAGAGACAACAAACTTCCTATTCAAAGCCTCCTTACCAAGGTTTGCAAGGAAATAGACCCCCTTACCAACTAAATCAATATCAAGGCCTTCAAACCAGTTGGTTTCAGTCCCTACACCTCTACAAGTTGTTCCCCATAATCCCAATAGAGAAATAGTTCCAGGACAAAATAACTTAGCAGGAGACACCAATGCCTAGTGCTTTCCCTGCAACAATGCCCATATGCCCAGAGACTGTACTAGAGGCAATTTACAGCGAAAGGTAGCAGAACAAAGAAGGGTAGAAGGACAACTCCTGACATCCAATGTTCCATCATATCAGTCCCCTGGTGTTCGAATGTAGTAATGGTTGCCCAGATGAAAGGGATGTCTATACAACAAGAAGAGGAATTTCCTCTTGAACATGCCTTATTTTCATGGATTGAAGATGAAGATTCAATGTTCTTGAATGAAGCATCCACTTCAAAGAAACCATTGGTGCAGTCAGATTATTATACTAGGTCAAAGAGGAGAATGGAGCAGCTTGAAGTCACAAATAATGAGATAATTAGAACTCCTCCATTTAAAAATTATCACAATCCAGTCTCTAGGAAAGAAGTGCCCCAGTCGGTGTAGAATCAAGTAGCCTTGGGTCAAATGCTAGAGAAGACAAGGTACCCTTACTATCCAAAGACACAAGCACTAGGACCTATGAACATGGTGGAATAGCTAAAAAGGACCCCAACACACGTATCAATTTGGGATATGTTGGCTATTCTCGAGTAGAAGATGTTGTTTCAAGAAGCTCTACAAGGTTAGGTGGCCTCTAAATCTACTAATGCTAAAGAAGGAGCTACTGATAAAGGAAAGATCCAACATAAGGATACTACACCTTTACAAACAATAGCTTTGTTGAACATTACACCTGAGGTAGGTAAATCTAAACCAGATCCATTTTATCTGACTTTAATAGTTGGGGAAAAATTGCTGCATAATGCAATGATAGATTCTAGAGCTAGTACTACAGTCATGCCAAAGTAGATAGAAGATGCTCTAAAGATAAAGTAGGAGCCACTTACTAGAAGAGTCATGCATGTTGGATGAAAAGTCTATTCAAACTATAGGGAAAATCAAACAACTTCCATTGCAACTATATACTTATTCCAATATAACTATAAATCAGGATGTGATAGTCATAGATATTCCCCTTGTTTTTGGTTTATGTCTATCCAGATATTTCAGAACCAAGATAAGAGGTTACATGTCACTAGATTGGTCACACCTAATCTTAAGAACCAAGTATGGGACAAAGATGATGGCATTGTCTAAGCCATTATCTAAAGACCATGTCACTAATGAACCAACCCCAAAGATACAAGCATCCCATGCCATGATGAATAAAGAAGAGAGAGTCTTTGTTGAAGAATTAGGTGACTAGACTGAACATGACCAACAAGAAGAGGAGAACAACCAATTGTTGACCATGATGCAAAGTGATCCTTATGGAAATTATGACTCTACTAGTCTAGGCACTTATGTTTTTTTTAGGAAAAACCAAGAAATTTTGAATATTATAAGAAAAGAGGTATCTGAAAATGAAGGATCTGAAAGAAACTCAGAAATCTGGACCTTAAATTTTGATGGGGCTATTGATGGTGGTTTTAGCACATAGCAATGTAGGTGTGATTTTTGGTTTCACACCTCTTGAAAAGTATCCTACCCTAGGTAAGACTACTCCAAGGATAATACAACTAGGTCTTAGCTTTCTTGGAATCTCTCAGTTGGTATGTCTAGCTATTCCTACAAGGGGTCTTACATGCAATCTGCAAATCTTCAGGTTTGGTGCAGCAAATACACATAAACCCTTTTATGATTTTCAGCTAATAAACAAGATAAAGTGCTACTGAAATTCCTATTCTAATAGCTAACAATGGTTTTAAAGAAACTGTAAAAGGGTCAGGGTTTTTAAAAGGATCCTAAGTGACATTCACAATGCATAGGTTATCTTTAGTAGACAAATACTCTAAAACTTTTAACCAGCTTCCTGAGTTACCAAACTGAAATGGGTGTTACAGTGCTACAGAAAATGGTGCTATCTTCAATAGAAGTCAACAGATTTTCATATTACATTCATTTACTAAATACTCAATAAATAGTGCAACTTAACTTATGCAATGCAATTAAACTTTAGCATCCACAATCAGCCCAGACTAACTTTACACAGCTATTTACCAACAACAAATAACTAAAAGTATGGACTTAGAGTATCCATCAGATACTTCAGCAAACCATGAACATTATAAAAGCACAACTAACTAACTATGGGAGAGCAAGAAGCGAACCATGAAAATAACAATGAGTCAACACAAGATACAAATTCTTAGAATTACTACAAAAACTTGCTTTGCATTACTTCAAATGGCATAGAGTCAACAATTTGATATCAAAATCTCTCTTACAAACAAAGGAAATGGCAGCGCTTTATATAGGAAAGTAGTATACTGAGTTTTCAAATGAATGGTGGAGATTAACTGGACACCAATGGTATAGATTACATCAATAAATACAATTATAATAGTGCACATCAATTCTCAGATTACATTTTGTCTTCTATGAAAAAGATGAAAAATAGCACCCAGATACATTGAATCTAGTCAATTTGACTAGCCAACTCAATATATTAATAGAAAAGAATACTTTAGAAGCATGAAAAAGACAAAATAGAGTCACATTCTGCCCTGGATACATCAATTTACAATTATGACAGGATTACATCCTTAGAATATTCAAAATAATATCAGGATTCCTTATCCAGATCAACTTTGTCTTCGCTAGCCAGCTTGTTACTATAAGTCAACCATGCATCAAGTGCAGGATTAATCTTAGATGGATCAAGATCCTTCAAATGATTTATCCTGTGGTTGAACATCTCCAACTCTTGGCTGAATTTACCGTATATCCTTTCTATCTCTGCACCTGCCTTGTGAACCACCTTGAATTCAGCCCTAAGGTCACTTGCCTTGTCCAATCTATCCTCCATATTGAGTGTGGCATCTTCAAAAATCACCTTATGTAACTTATCTTTACACTTCTCAATATCAAATGGGGCATAATCATCGTAGGATGCTTCCCTACAATCTTTTAAAGAGTCATTGATATCATATATGATTGATCTTAGCTCCTCATCGGCTGGCTTATATGCTTCTTTTATATGCTCAAAAGTTTCTTTCCTTAAAAGCAGCTATTGATACCATTCAATGGCCTTGGGTACCTGATTCCCAATCCAAATATTCTCTACAACCAGAGTCTAGGCAGGCAATTCTCTGATGCTTTTCATCCAAAAATACATATGCGAATAGTACTCTTTGAAGGAGTCACATTTTTTGCGCAAGTCTTTACATTTCTTATGCAATTCTACCAACTTCTTGTGCACTTGAGTAGAGGCACTAATGGTTTCACATCCCATCTCAAAAACTTTTAATAACCAATTTTCTATACCTTGGGATTTGGATCTTACCTCACCCAATCTGGCTATTTCATTAGTAGACAGGAAAGTGGGTATCATCCTTATATCGCCCCCTGCATCTACTGGCTTTACCAAAAACTAAAGGCATGTGCGAAGTTCTTCATTCTACTACTTCAAATAGCTCTTGGATGTTTCATCCTTGTCTAGTTGTTCTAAAATTGGTGTCACCGAATCCTTAAAATCATCCACTCTTTGAGCACGAGTGGCTAGTCCTAAGTCAACTATAGATATTATGTAATCTTTCGCCCTAACTTGTTCTTTTGCTACATTAGCTGGTGGGACTACTATTTCCACCTTCTTTTGTTTCTTAGGCTTCTCAGCCTGTGATAAAATTATACTTAGATCAAGCTGCATTAATTCCACTTGTGGCTCGGGGTATGTCATTCTGTTTTACAGCCATTCAAGTGTAGAAGATTTATTCAATTCAGCGGCTCCATCCTTATCAATTACACCCAGCTCTTTGGATGATTTCTATTCTTGCCCTGGTTCTTCATTCTTCTTTGTGCTTATCTCTTCTTCTTTTTCTTCCTCTTGGGCTAGGTTTTCTATATTTGACATTACATTTTCTTGAGTAGACTTGAAAACTTCCTCCATCTGACCTTTATCTGGAGGGCTATCAAAAATATCAATGACTTCAACATTGACTGAAGGTTCATGCAAGTCTTTATCACTTACTTCATTCAATCCATCTTTTTCCTCTTCAAGTGTTGTTTCAGGCTCATGTAACCCCAACTCTGCACATACTTTCTCAATCCCAGGCAGTAGTGGTAGTGCCAAAGAATTGGCAAGCATTTGTGAAATACGGACAGCAGAGGATATGGCTAGAGAAGGCATATTGACTTGTGTTAGGTTAGCCAAGACTGATGATAAGGAAGAAGAGATGACAAGAGGTGAAGGTAGGGGAAGAGGGGGTGAAAGGATGGTAGAAATGGGAGGTAATGGTAATTGAGTGGAAGAAGTAGAAGATGTAAGTGTAGTGATAGTGGAAGGGCATGAAATGGCGATAGTGGATCAAATAGGGCTGCTAGAGGTGCTGGAAGAAATTGCCAATGAACAGGAAGTAGCTTCAATGGTAGAGGAAAGAGAGGTGGAAGGAGATGTTTCTTGAGTTATGGAAGCTAAGGTTATGGGTGAAGTGGATGCAGCAAAGGAAGGAGTGATAGAAGGAGAAGTGGTAGGAGAAACGATAGGGGTTGTGACTGTAGTGCCCACATTTTGGGCAGTAGGAGACTGGGTAATTGGAGGACTAGAATCTTTCTTGGCTGTAGCATCCTCCTTACTAACTTCTTTTACTTTTACCTTCTTTGCCTTAGTACCTTCTCCAGGACCACTTGGCATATCTTGTTTCTTGGAGGCCCTTGTCCTGGTAGATGGAGGTTGATCTTTCTTTTGAGGACTTGCAGATGGCTTCTTCATCTTCTTCGCCTTTTCAGCCAAAGATGTATGTTCTTCACTGTCTCTCATCTAGCTCTACTTCATCTATGACATGGATTGGCTCATCCTCTTCTCCCTCAAAGTCCTTATTTGATTCCAATGCTGTATAAGTGAGTTGAACTCCTTGTACTTCTAGAACAACCACCTGACCTCTTACCCAGGCTTTGCTTAATCTGATAGGTTCCCTCATGACAATATCCAAGGAGCTCTCTTTTGCATTTTCCCAATTTGGCAATGGGCTAGGCTAATGGTAATGAGCCTCCCATGGTCCTCTGACCATAACATTTTCATCATCTTGTAGCTAGTCTGGCACTACCATAATGTGAAACTTCTTGATAAAATTCAGAGGCAGCCTTGAATGTGCTTTCTTCATGATCTCATAATCATCGGGGCAATTGGCCCAAAAATCTTCAATATGCATCTTGTGGAAGATATTCTTACTTATGAATCTTTCCATCACCTTATTTGGATCAAAATGATGTGTAAATTGAGGAGCTGAAGCTCTTTATCAGAGTGCTCTGTAGATGCCAAATAAGGGCATGCATAAATTCCCTTGCCAAACTTCATAAGAAACTACATATTGGTTTTGTGCAAGTGTTTGAGCTTCTTAGCATAGGGAATTAACTGTCTAAATGGCTCTAGAAGTACTGTCTTATCATTGGGATACCTAGGAAGTCTGTAGGCCATCCCAGTGAAGCCTTGTACCCTTAAATATGTGAATTTCTCAAACAACATGTACCATCTGCCATATCTAGTTATTTCATTCATTCCCTTAATGGAAATCCTCAAGGCTGTGTTACCCTGCAACATTCTAGCTATATACATCATGAAAGCATCATTTACTCTTTTAAAATGTATCAAAGATTGAGAAGAAGTCAGCTGTGGGTAACATTCATGTACCTTTATTTGAGTTTGCTCATCATTCCCAACTTCACCAATTTTGACAACCCAACATAGTGATTTCTTCTTGCCAATGCATAAACAATATAGGATTTCCATCTAAAGTATCTTTTGTCCTTGAAATTGCTAAAGGCCTCATGAATGTTGTCACTAAGGATATGAGCCTAGTGGAACTTAGTCCCTTTCAATACCTCAATGATAATGACAAACATCTAATCCTCAAAAGTGGAGGCTGTAGGTAGTCCATATATCATGCTCAAGAAAGTCACTAAGTCTCCAATTTAATCATGGAAACCACTTTTGTATAGTATTCGGGGAAGTTTGATGAGAGCAGACCTTCTATTTTTGTCCCAATTGTCATTTATGTATTTTCTGCAGCCTTCTACATCTTTGTTATAAGTCTCCTGTGATCCTTGTTTGTTTGGCATAGTCATAACCTTGTGCCAAGGAATATCAAAGGTCTCAGCTAGAGAAGGTGGGCTTAAATCAGCCAAGATATTCCCTCTAGTTGTTTGGATTGTTCTTGTCATTACATCATATCTATCTGCACAAGTTGCCATCAGTTCTACACATTGCACTAAAGTGGGGAAGGCAACAACTTGTGATATGCCACTGTCCCTGAGTATTCTGGCCCTAGGAGTTGGGTTCAGACCGAAGACCCTTAATCTGAAGTCATCTAGGTCTATGTGACCTAGGTCTGTATCTCCTACATCACTCCACCCAGAGTGAATCTTGGTCTCTGGAGGGATTCCTTTGAATTCGTACTTCATAGCTTGGGCCCGAGCAATCATTTAGTCCGCAGGACTGGACCTTATAAGTTTGATACCTTGAGAAATCTCTTAACATACTCCTAAGTCTAAGATGAACCTTAATAAATCTACTAGTACTATTAATATATCCTTTTTAAAGAGTCTAACAGTTATCACTATTGCACTTACAACAATCATCATAAATACATGTAAAGAAATAGTTAATGTTGCAAGAAATCCTATGAAAATTGTCATTATCAATGCATTACAACATTAACTCTATCATTTTTGGCACTTTCCCTTTGAAAATTCTTTAAAAATTCAGTCATTTGCATGATTTGCACTATTTTTAGGGTCATCTAACCTGCAGGCAGAAAAGTGTTGAAATCAGGGTCTGCCGACTTCAGTGGGAAAAATAGGCTAGTCCGACCAAAGGCTTTACTACCATTCATGCCTTTTAACATTTTACGCGTATTTTGATGGTTACCAACTTGCGCAGGTTTTAGAGGTCACCGACCTCCATTGGTTGTTCAGTTACTCAGTTTGTGATTTAGCGCAAGTCTCTTGAGATAGTTTGTATTACATTTGCGTGGGATTCAGCGTGGTCTAACTTGCGTGAGTTTTGATTGCTCCAGACCAAGTTGGTGGGAGAGTATTACAGCACAAGTCAGAATGGATCATATTTAGTGCATAACTGGTATCTTGTTTCCAATGGGATTTTGAGATGCCACCGACTTTGTAGAGGAATTTAGGGGTGTCCAACCAAGTCAAAGACAAGGTCTTTTAGCACAAGGTTGGCGCAAGAGGTTTTTGTCGCAAAAGCAGCTTTTAATGTTGCGGGGTTTTTAGGTCCTTTCGACAAAGTCAGAGAAACGCGATACGGGCATGCAGGTCAGAGGTTGATGTTTTTAACACACAACGGATATGGCAGTGCAGTGCAGGTTTTAGAGGTCACCAACCGACTTAAAGAATCAACAAGTTTACATGTCGATCAGACCTCATTTTGGTGCTAAAAATTGAATGCGTCCACGGGAAATTTATCTAAGTTTTTTTAGTCAACTCATGGCAATCAATTTACAAACAGGGAATCGTAGCAGGGTTTGAAAGGAAAAACAAACAACTTATATGCAAACCCTAGCTAGAAACCCTAAAATCCCATTTAGAAAGAAACACGTTCAATCAAACCCTAATGGCATGCAATGAAAGCTCGAAGGACAATGGTTGGAGCCCTACCTGGTAAATGTGGAAGGTGTGTCTACACTGTACAGGTAGATCACGGTTTCAACCTTGGGCAGATCAACAACAAGAGTTCAAATTTCCAAACAGAGCTCCACAAATCCTGTTGAATGCAAAGAAAATGATTTAAAACAGAGGATTTGCCCCTTTTATCCCCTGGCAAAATCACCATTAATGCACAACGTACACTTGTCAGTTTAGGGTTTGGCGTGGTTTCTCCTTAGTTCAGACCTGGTGGGGAAATTGGGTGCATTGGACCTGGTCGGACAGGATTATTTTCAGTGCTAAAACTTATAAATTCAATTTGTACAGTTTGCTGGCATTTAAGGTTCCTTTGACTTGTGAGCATTTTGGCCTCATCCGACTTAGTTGGTGATCGATTGATTTAGCGCAAGTCGAAGATGGTTGATTCTAGCACAGAAGTCCATCAAAGAGGAAATTAGCGCTAAAGTCCGTGACAATGGATTTTAATGCCAGGTCAGTTGGAAGACAATCTAGCGCAACGGTCGGACAGATAGGAATTCATCGCAATGGTTAGAGAAAATGCAATCTAGTGCAAAAGGGCAATTCAAGGCCTTCAAAAGGAATATAAAAAACCAACCTAGAAGATTCTTAAAGTAATTTCTCAATATCACCATTCAATCAAGGTCAAAGTGCACTTTGACCACTTAACCACTTAGGAGATGAAAAGATCTAATGACATCTAAGCCAAATCAAAAAGAGGGGATCCTCATTTTTTGAAAGGGATGTGTATGCGAGGCACAACAAATGGCGACTCTATTGGGAAATGCTCCCGAGCATTCCAACAATAAACATTCAGTTCGAACCCAGAATCTCTATGTTCCCCACATATTAAATGAAAAAGCAAGGTACCTTATCAAAGAATCTAAGATCACTAACTAGTGCAACCATCCACATCCTAAAAACCTGAGTGTGTGCAATTGTATTCATTCCCATCCTTTGGCAACTAAGTTCATCCAAGATCCCTTGAGACAAGCTAGAAAGCTGAGATCATTCTACCACTAAGAAGCTCTCAAGTTTTAGAATGTGATGAGCTTTAAAAAGAACAAATGATAGATAATGTTTTCTAGTACGATGGCATTTGATGGTAATCATTTCTAGATAGTATCTTTTTATAAGTATTTGCAATTGGTAGTTTCTTGATATTTGCACTGTAATGGGTTTGGTGTTGAAAAACACCTTTTATTTTTACCCAATATAGGCTAGCAACACTTGGTGTCACTTGCCCCTTTTGCTTGATTGGTAGTGCATGTGGTAGAAGAAGTCAACCCTTTTTCTTGACATAGGATAACTCAGACTCGCCTAGCCACCTTAGCATCATTAAAGTGTGAAAGGTATATGATTAGAAAATACTTCAGGTGCACCAACTAATGACTCATTTCTAATGAACAGACACCATACTCCTTGGCATAACAATGGAACCCTTAGCAAAACTAAGTGGAAACCTTGGCTTCTTGAAGGAAGACTCACAACTATTCACCCATCAAAGAAGCACTTGCAGGTCCACACAACTACCACCACATCAAAAGCAAAGACCCTATGAAAAAGCAAGCGCGGAAAACAAAACCAAAAGGACAACTAATCTAAGCAAAGCACCAAACAACTAAAGAAAGAAAAGGCAAGAAAGAAAAACTAAACTAAAGGAAACCTAAACTAATAGTAAACAAACGCCTAACTTTGTACATTAAAATGAGGCATGACTACCTCTCAGGCCTAGAAGTAGTGCTTTAGGAACTGGCCATTGACAGACAATGATAGCTCTTCACCAATAAGTCTCTTGAGTCAGTATGTGTTGTCCCCAAGGATCTCATAGATTTGACAGGGGCCCAACCAAAGTTTATCAAACTGACCATGTTCTCCTTTCTTTTCATGCACTTTATCCCAGCATAGGGCCAAATCAGGAATGCGAAAGGCTTTGATTTTAGCTCTTTTGTCAAACCATCATTTAACAAGTCCCTGATGTTTAGCAAAGTTTTCTATAGCAGCATCACATTTCTCTTCAAGGTGCAATAATTGGGCTAGCCTAGAGGACAATTGATCATCAGTTTCAAGGTAGTCTTGCATGAATTGTAGCACCAAGATCCTCAAATGGATGGGAAAGATGGGTTCAATCCCATAGACTAGGTGATAAGGCGATGTGTTCAGGGCTGCTTTATGTCAGATTCTATCAGTCCATAAGGTGAACCTAAGCTAAGTATGCCAATCTCTGGGGTTTTTGTCCAATAGTCTCTTAATGACCTTGAGTAGATTTTAATTCGTTGATTCAGCTACCCCATTCCCTTGTGGGTAATAATTAGATGAGAACTTGAGAGTAATCCCATAATCAAATGCCCAGTTAGAAAAATGTAATGATGAAAAGGTAGGGCCATTATCATAGACTAAAGCAAATGGACAACCAAATTTAGTGATAATTTACTTTTCAACAAATTCAATAACTACCTCTGTGGTGCATTGCTTACAAGCTATTGCTTTAGACCATCGAGTACAATAATCAGTAGCAGTCAGAATATACCTGTGGCCTGCAGAGGAAGGCAGATTGATCATATCGATAAAGTCAAGGCCCCACTGAGCAAATGGTTGTACCTCCACCACTGATCACAAGGGCATGGATGCATGTCACTCTCTATGTGCAATAGTTTGGCATATATGACAAGTTCTTACATGTGAATATGCATCTTTGAACAAAGTTGGCTAGTAATATTCAGCATGAAGACCCTGATTAGATGTTGAGTGCGCTGACCCATGACCTGTCCCAAACTTCTCATGAAAACTAGTTAATACTTGATTGACCTTTGTCTTGTCCAAGCACCTCAGATAGATGCCTTCATGATTCTTCTTGTAAAGGACTGACCCTTTTATCATGTAACTATTACTTTTTAGTTTGAGTGCTCTCCTTTGCACTGAATTCAGCTGTGGTGGACAACATTGATTGAGTAAATAAAATATGATATCTCTGTACCACTCATGTTTTGAAATGTCTTCCAATAGGTATTGTTGGGAGACTAGGTCTAGTCCCACTTCAGCCATTGTTCTTGTTAACACCTGACCTCTTACCAATTTCATAGGTTGAATATCTATGTCAAATTCTTGCAGTATGGTGATCCATTTCCCTCTTCTTTCTCCTAATTCACTTTGCATCAGTAATGCTTTGACTGTTGCATCTGAGACTATAGCAATCACCTAACTTCTTAAGATATAATGACATAATTTCTTAATTGCATTTACCAGACCGTATGCTTGTTTTTCCACATTTGGATATCTTAGCTCTACGTCTTTCAATGGAGTGCTCATGAAGGTGATAGGCCTTTCATCATCAACTGATCTCTTCTGCATTAACATTGCAGCACATGTATGCTCTAAAGCAAATGAGTATATTTGAAATGGCAAAGTGTAATCGGGACTCACCAAGATAGGTGCAGTGGTTATAGCTTGTTTAATTTCTGTGAAGGCAGCCTTGGCTTCAGGAGTCCAACCCATTTTGGTATCCTTCTTCAGCATGGCATTGAGAGGTTGAACAATCTCCGCAAACCCCGTGATGGATTTACATACAAAGTTGATTTTACCAAATATGACTTAAGTTCCTTCTTGCTAGTTGGAGGAGGTACTCTGAGTATTGCTTGGATCCTGTTTGAGTCGATAGATATTCCTTGCTTAGATATTACATGTCCCACTAACTTCCCCTTAGTTACTCCAAAAATGCACTTCTTGGGATTAAGTGATATACCATAGTCTTTGCATCACTGCAACACCTTCCTCAAATCTGCTACATGATTCTCTCACCTTTTTGAGAATATTGTGAGGTCATCCATGTAGATGATAATACATTTTCCAACTAACCCTTTAAAAGAAACATCCATTGCATGCGGAAATGTTGCACTAGCGTTGATTAAACCAAATGGCATGCGGTGATATGCATAGATGCCCCATTTACAGGTGAAGGACATCTTCAATCTGTCTTCATATTCTACCATTACTTGGTTATAACTAGAATATCCATCCAAGAGTGACATCATATAGGACCCATTAACAATCTGTAATACTTCGTCCAAAGAAGGCAATGGATAATTATCCTTTTCAGATGCTCTATTTAAATTGCAGAAGTCAACACAAAGCCTGATTTCTCCATTTTTCTTTCAGATTGGAACTAAATTCGCTACCCATGTGGAATGTCTGACTAGAAATATTATCCTTGTTGACAACAGCTTCTAAACTTCTTTGAAAATAAATGGTTCTAGTAGAGCATTCACTAGCCACTGCCTTTGTTTGAATGGCTTTGCTCCTAGCTTCAACGGGATGGTGTGCATGATGATCGAGGTATCGTATGTCTTTAGATCTTCATAGCTCCATGCTATAACCTCATGGTAATCTCTCAATGCATGTATGATTCCTATCTTTTCTTCTTCAGTACTAGCTTTCCCAATGAACACATTCTTAACATTTTCTTCCGTTCCCAAGTTAAATAAGTCACACCTTCCTCCTAGAGACTCTCCTTCTTTCCTTTGGGTTCCTAAATTATCTGCATCAAACAATCTTTCCAATTCTACCATTCCCTGTGGAATCGTATAGGTTTAGCACTCATTCTAAGTCCATTTCAGCAAGTTCCATTTCTTCTTCATCTATTATTTGGGCAGTAAAAATAGCAGATGAAGTAAGAAAATTAATTATGTGCTAATCATTTTCAAAAACTTGGAAATTGGTAACATTATCAGGTACAGATGGGGTAGCAACAAATTCAACAGAAAACTTTTTTAATCTTGCCATAGATGTTGGCTCAAAATACTTGTTGTTTGATCTAGACCATTTGCAACATGATTATGTCTCCTTGGGATCAATTAGATGTTGAAACCATCAAAACATTCTATCAAATCCCAGACTCTGTTCCTATACCTATTCAACCTCTTATCATTACATGAGTACTAATTTCTTACTTGTTTCACCACTAGCTTAGAATCACCAAACACCTAGATAATTCTAACCTTCTTCTGTAGTGCTAGTAGCAATCCTTGCACTAATGCTTCATATTCAGTAATGTTGTTTGTGCATGGAAACTGCAGTCTTTGTGATGCTAGATATGAGCTCCCAGTGGGGCTAATTAATTTGACCCCTCCACCAGACCCTTGTTTGCATCTTGAGCCATCAAATCTTAGGGTCCATAATCAAAAATTTCTATTGTTATCATTCTATTTTATAGATTTCTCCTCATCAAGTGGAGGCTCGAGTTCTTCCTTCTTTTCAACACTTGATACCTTCTTCAGAATTATGGGGATTTTTAGTTGTCTTTGTACTTGCTTCACTGCTTCTTGGCATAGCTGGCAAGTAAATTTAGAATGGGAAGTATCATGTATGTGGCACCAGTTGGGTAATAACAGCTCCTCCATTTGAACTTGCTTTGTAACAACGGTTTGATCTTGCACAAATTTGGCTATGAAATCATGAAATCCTTCGAATATCCCAGGTTCATCTTCTCCTGAAGAGTCTTCTGAATCTGATTGAATGTATGCTTATGTACTTTCCAGTCTTTCTATAAGTGGTTTAGAGGGTCTTAAGCAACTCAGTATAAGGACTTCTTCTGACTGACTAATGTGTGGAAGATAAACTCCCAAATCAACTTTTTAGAATAGAATCTCATTGGGTTGATTGTATTCCATGATCATATGCTTCATCTTAGGTTCTCTTTCAATACGTATCTAATTGGCCAACCCTTTCCATGGCAGCCACATGTGGGAAAAGTCAGTTGCCATATAACCGTTCAAAGTCCTAGACTAGTCTCTACTTAGAAGCATGCCATATTGATCTGGAATGTCCACCACCTGAATACCTATATATTGCTGCACCCTAGGATCAGAAGCTAGCTGCATGTGTATCCAGTTTAATTCACCCACTACATTCACTTCAATCTTATCTAATTATGTCACCTTTTTGGAAGACTTGGCTGGAGTGAGCCCAAGTACTTTATAGACTAATAATGGCATTACATTCATGGAAGCACCTGAATCTACTAAATATTTATGGAGGTTTTTATTGAAGATCCTGAGTGTTAAGAGGAAAGGAGGACTTTCCCTCTTGTCTTTATACAGTGTCATCTTTTGTTCCACATTAGTCGCATGTATTCTTTCTTTACCTTTATCAATGCTATCTTTGGTGATATTCTCCTTTGGTACATAATTGATTTTGGTTGCAGCTCCCATATATTGGGAAAAAGATGTCCTGACCTTAGGTATTTTAAGTAACTCATACATAGAAAGACTGACCTTCATTTTCTTAAGTTCCTCAGCTACATACTACCCCATCTTCACTATGTCAAATCATTTAGAACTTTCAGTAGTAGTAGTGCCTTGATATACTGATTGATGGGGAACTTTCAGGGGTTCAGGGTTATTGGTGGCTTTTGGGTCAGGTGGAATTTGATAACTATTTGGAGGGATGGAGGTGGTGAAAGGGCCTTTGGGCTTGCTACTTCTCAGGTTGTAAGGAGTCTTATTGTACTGCTGATATGCATTAACTTCTTCAGACTCTTCTTCCTCAGGTTGATTATCATCTTGGAATGGAAATGTATAACTATCAAGAACTAGAGCAGTGTCATACCTCTGAGAAGGAACAATTTCATACCTTGTCGGCAAAGTCTCCTAATTTTTAGCATTTTGAATCTCCATCTGGAAGATACTAGATGCAATCTTGAATTTTGGGTAGTCTAGTTCAGAGTGAGCATTCATGTTATGCAGTCTACACCAAGTGGATAAAGCTGCTTCAGCTAACATCACATGACCCAAGGGCCTGGTATCATTGTTCTGATTTTCCAAAGGTGAGAGCACTCCTCCATTGTTCAGTCTGGTGTTCTAGGACTGGTTTGGCCACTGTTGAAAGTTCTAATTTTGATACTAATTTTGATTTGGGAACTAGTTTTGATTTTGATTCTGGGAATATTGCTGATTCTGGAAATGTGGCTGGTTCTATCCCCTTTGTTGCAGATAAGCATTTTGGTTTTTGAGGTGGGTAACCTTGGCAGTTAGCTTCTTCATTTGCTCAACCAGTTCTTTGATATCATCTCTGTCTTCTTTGGCTTTGGATGTTTCTGAAGACTGTAGGAAAGGCATTTGTACTGGAGGCATTTCAACTAATGGATTGCCTGGGTGGATCACTAAAGCTTGTGTTGTAGCTGGGTTTGGAATTGGATTCATCACAGGGGTATGATTGGCCAATGCATGATTTATCATAGGTATTTGATTTGGTATGGCAATAGGTCCCATATGGTTCAATGGACCAAAGGCTATCTGCCCTAGCTAGGTACTCATAGTGACGGTAGCAGAATATGCTTGAGCTAGAGTAGCAGGGATTGGGTCAGCTCTTCTTGCAAACATGGAGGTAAGTTTATCTAGGGTGGTATAGTAAATGGGTAGGGCAGTGACCTGTTCTATAGCATAAGGAGCTTGCAAGTCACTGAAGGCTTTCTAAAATATGTTGTTAAAGGAACTTATCATCTCTCCTTCACCTCGATGGATTTCCACAAAGGATCGATAAAGGTCAGCTAGGGTGGTAGGCATACGGAAGCTATCCAGAAATGTAGTCTTAAGTTTCAGCCATGAATTTATGGATGTTGCAGGGAGGTTAGAAAACTAGTAATAAGCTTCATCCTGCAAAGAATAAGGGAACAACCTACATGTCACATCCTCATACTATACTTGCAACATGAATATGTTAGCTTCAAAGAATTTAATGTGCTCATGTGTAGTCCTATCTAGATCATTTACTCTGAACTTTGAACAAAACTTATTTGGGTTCTTTGGCATATCATGGTAGTCATTGAATAGAAAAGGGGACTGGTTATTTCCTGCAAAGAAGGCCATGTTGGGAGGATTAAAGGGAGTTGCATCTATGTTCCTAGGGGCTGACTGAGCTCTTGGGCCTCTAGGTATTCCTTGATCCCTTCTTGTTCGTCTAAATTCTGTCAGGGGCAACAACTCTTCTCCAGCTGAGCTGGATCTAGTGTCTATGTCTAGTCCCCAAATTTGTTGATTTTTAAACAAAGGGAAATAGCCCTCCTTCTAGTGCCAATTCTATTGATGGTGGTTTTAGCACGCAGCAACACAGGTGTGATTGCTAGTTTCACACCTCTCTTGAAAAGTATCCTATCCTAGGTAAGACTACTCCAAGGATAATACAGCTAGGTCTTAGCTTGCTTCGAGTCTCTTAGTTGGTATGTCTAGCTATGCCTACAAGGGGTCTTACATGTAATCTACAAATCTTCAGGTTTGGAGAAGCAAATACACATAAATCGTTTTATGATTTTTAGCTGATAAACAAGATAAAGTGCTATTGAAATTCATATTCTAATAGCTAACAATGGTTTTAAAAAAAATACAAAAGGGTTAGGGTTTTTAGAAGGATCCTAAGTGACATTCATAATGCACAGGTTATCTTTAGTAGACAAATAATCTAAAACTTTTAACCAGCTTCCTGAGTTATTAAATTGAAATGGGTGTTACAATGCTACAGAAAATGGTGCTATCTTCAATGGAAGTCAATAGATTTTTAGATTACATTCATTTTCTAAATACCCAATAAATGGCGCAACTTGACTTATGCAATGCAATTGAACTTTAGCATGAACAATCAGCCTAGACTAACTTTACAGAACTATTTACCAGCAGCAAATAACTAAAAGTATGTACTTAGAGTATTCATCAGATACTTCAGCAAACCATGAACATTATAAAAGCACAACTAACTAACTATGGGAGAGTAAGAAGCAAACCATGAAAACCACAATGAATCAACACAAGATACAAATTCTCAGAATTACTGTAGAAACTTGCTTTGCATTACTTCAAATAGCATAGAGTCAACAATTTGGTATGAAAATCTCTCTTACAAACAAAGGAAATGGTAGCCCTTTATATAGAAAAGTAGCATACCAAGTTTTCAAATGAATGGTGGAGATTAACTCGACACCAACGATCCAAATTACATCAATAAAAACAACTATAACAGCTCACATCAATTCTTGGATTACATTTTGTCTTCTATGAAAAAGACAAAAAATAGCCCCAAGATACATTGAATCTAGTCAATTTGACTAGCCAACACAATATATTAATAGAATAGAACATTTTAGAAGCATGAAAAAGACAAAATAGAGTCACATGCTACCCCGGATACAACAATTTACAATTATGACAGGATTACATCCTTAGAATATTCAAAATAATATCAAGATTCCTTATCCAAATTAACTTTGTCTTCACTAGACAACTTGTTATGATAAATCAGCCACACGTCAAGTGCAGGATTAATCCCAGATGGATCAGGATCCTTCAAATGATTTATCCTGTAGTTGAACATCTCTAGCTCCCGACTAAATTTACTGTATATCTTTTCTATCTCTGTACCTGCCTTGTGAACCACCTTGAATTCAGCCCTAAGGTCATTTGCCTTGTCCAATCTAGCCTCCATACTGAGCGTGGCATCTTCAAAAATCACCTTATGTAACTTATTTTTACACTTATTGATATCAAATGGGGTATAATCATTGTAGGATGCTTCCTAGCAATCCTTTAAAGAGTCATTGATATCATATATGATTTATCTTAGCTCCTCATCAGCTAGCTTATATGCTTCTTTTATATGCTCAAAAGTTTCTTTCCTCAAAAGCAGCTGTTGATACCATTCAATGGCCTTAGGCAGCTGATTCCTAGTAAAAATATTCTCTACAACTAGTGTCTGGGCAGGCAATTCTCTGATGCTCTTTATCCAAAAATACATATGTGAATAGTACTCATCAAAGGAGTCGCATTCTTCGCGCAAGTCTTTCCATTTCTTATGAAATTCTACCAACTTCTTGTGTGCTTGAGTAGAGGAACTAATGGTTTCACATCCCATCTCAAAAACTTTTAATAACCAATTTTCTGTACCTTGGGATTTGGATCATACCTCACCCAATCTGGCCATTTCATTAGTAGACATGAAAGTGGGTATCATCCTTATATCGCCCCTTGCACCTACTAGCTTTATCAAAAACTGAAGGCATGCGTGAAGTTCTTCATTCTACCGCTTCAAATCCTTCTTGGACGTTTCAACCTTGTCTAGTTGTTCCAAAATTGATGTGACCGAATCCTTAAAATCATCCACTCTTTGAGCACAAGGGGCTGGTCCCAAGTCAATTATAGATATTATGTAATCTTCTGCCCTAACTTGTTCTTTTGCTCCATTAGTTGGCGAGACTGCTATTTCCACAATTCTCAATCCTGATTCATCCCTATAGATTTTGGACTGTATCTTAGCCTTCTTTTGTTTCTTAGGCTTCTGAACCTGCGATAAAATTATACTAAGATCAAGCTGCATTACTTCCACTTGCAGCTTGGGGTATGTCATTCTATTTTGCAGCCATTCAAGTGCAGAAGATTTATTCAATTCGCTGGCTCCATCGTTATCAATTACAGCCAGCTCTTTGGGTGATTTATGTTCTTGCTCTAGTTCTTCATTCTTCTCTATGCTTATCTCTTCTTCTTTTTCTTCTTCTTGGGCCAGGTTTTCTAGATTTGCCATTACATTTTCTTGAGTAGACTTGAAAACTTCCTCTGTCTGACCTTTATCTAGAGGGCTATCAAAAACATTGATGACTTCAACATTGACCGAAGGTTATTGAAGTCTTTATCACTTACTTCAGCCAACCCATCTTTTTCCTCTTCAAGTGTTGTTTCAGGCTCATGTAACCCCAACTCTACACATACTTTCTCAATCCCAAGTAGCAGTGGTACTGCAAAAGAATTGGTAGACATTTGTGAAATAGGGACAGCAGAGGATATGGCTAGGGAAGGCATATTGACTTGTGTTAGGTTAGCCAAGACCGATAATAAGGAAGAAGAGATGACAAGAGGTGAAGGAAAGGATAGTGAAGGGAAGAGGGCGTGACAGGATGGTAGAAATGGGAGGTAGTGGTAATTGAGTGGAAGAAGTAGAAGATGCAAGTGTAGTGATAGTGGAAGGGCATGAAATGGCAATAGTGGAAGAAATAGGGCTGCTAGAGGTACTGGAAGAAATTGCCAATGAATAGGAAGTAGCTACAATGGTAGAGGCAAGAGAGGTGGCAGGAGATGTTTCTTGAGTTATGGAAGCTGAGGTTATGGGTGAAGTGGATGTAGCAAAGAAAGGAGTGATAGAAGGAGAAGTGGTAGGAGAAACAGTAGGGGTTGTGACAGCAGTGCCCACATTTTGGGTAGGAGACTGGGCAATTGGAGGACTAGAATATTTGTTGGTTGTCGCGTCCTCCTTACTAAATTCTTTTACTTTTACCTTCTTTGCCTTAGAGCCTTCTCTAGGACCACTTGGTATATCTCTTTTCTTGGAGGCCCTTGTCCTGGTAGAGGGAGATTGATCTTTCTTTTGAGGAGGCCTTGCAGATGGCTTCTTCACCTTTTCGGCTAGAGATGTATGTTCTTCACTGTCTAACTTCTATCTCTTAGCTGGCTCTACTTCATCTGTGACATGGATTGGCTCATCCTCTTCTCCCCCAGAGTCCTTATCTGATTCTAATGTTGTATAAGTGAGTTGAACTCCTTGTCCTTCTAGAGCAGCCACCTGACCTCTTACCTAGGCTTTACTTAATTTGATAGGTTCCCTCATGACAATATCCAAGGAGCTCTCTTCTACATTTGCCCAATTTGGCAATGGGATAGGCTGATGGTACTTAGCCTCCCATAGTCCTCTAACAATAAAATTTTCATCATCTTACAGTTGGTCTAGCACTACCATAATGTGAAACTTCTTGATAAAATTTAGAGGTAGCCTTGAATGTGCTTTCTTCATGATCTCATAATCATTGAGGCAATTGGCCCAAAAATCTTCAATATACATCTTGTGGAAGAGCTTCTTACTTACGAATCTTTCCATCACCTTATTTGGATCAAAATGATCCCTTGCATTGTAGTAGTGTAAATTGAGGTGCTAAAGCTCTTTATTAGAGTGCTCTGTAGATGCCAAATAAGGGCATGCATAAATTCTCTTGCCAAAGTTGATAGGAAACTACACATTGGTTATGTGCAAGTGTTTGAGCTTCTCAGCATAGGGTATTAACTGTCTAGATGGATCCATAAGTATTGTCTTATCATTAGGATACCTAGGATGTTTGTAGGCCAGCCCAGTGAAGCCTTGCACCCTTAAATATGTGAATTTCTCAAACTGGATGTACCATCTGCCTTATCTAGTTATTTCATTCATTGCCTCAGTGGAAATCCTCAAGGCTATGTTACCTTGCAGCATTCTGGTTATATACATCGTGAAAAGCATCATTTACTTTTTTAAAATGTATCAAAGATTGAGAAGAAGTCAGCTATGGGTAACATTCATATACCTTTATTTGAGTTTGCTCATCATTCCCAACTTCACCAATCTTAGACAACCCAACATAATGATTTCTTCTTGTCAATGCATAAACAATATAGGATGTCCATTTGAAGTATCTTTTGTCCTTGAAATTGCTAAAGGCCTCATGAATGTTGTCGCTGAGGATTTGGGCCCAGTGGAACTTAGTCCCTTTCGATACCTCAATGATAATGACAAACATCCAATCCTCAAAAGTGGAGGCTATAGGTAGTCCATATATCCTACTCAAGGAAGTCACTAAGTCTCCAATTTAATCGTGGAAATCACTTCTATATAGTATTCAGGGAAGTTTGATGAGAGAAGACCTTCTACTTTTGGCCCAATTGTCATTTATGTACTTTCTGTAGCCTTCTACATCTTTGCTATAAGTCTCTTGTGATCTTTGTTTGTCTGGCATAGTCATAACCTTGTGCCAAGGAATATCAAAGGTCTCAGCTAGAGAAGGTGGGCTTAAATCAGCCAAGATATCCACACTGGGTGTTTGGATTGTTCTTGTCATTACATCATATCTATCTACACAAGTTGCCATTAGTTCTGCACATTGCACTGAAGTGGGGAAGGCAACAACATATGATATGCCACTGTCCATGAGTATTCTGGCACTAGGAGTTGGGTTTGGACTGAAGACCCTCAATATAAAGTCATCTAGGTCTATGTGACCTAGGTCTGTATCTCCTACATCACTCCACTTGGAGTGAATCTTGGTCTCTGGAGGGATTCCTTTGAATTCGTACTTCATAGCTTGGGCTGAGCAGTCATTTAGTCTGTAGGACTACACCTTATAAGTTTGATACGTTGAGAAATCTCTTAACATACTCCTAAGTCTAAGATGAACCTTAATAAATCTATTAGTACTACTGATATATCCTTTTTAAAGAGTCTAACAGTTATCACTATTGCACTTACAACAATCATCATAAATACATGCAAAGAAAAAATTAATGTTGCAAGAAATCCTCTGAAAATTGTTATTATCAATGCATTACAACATTAACTCTATCATTTTTAGCACTTTCCCTTTGAAAATTCAGTCATTTGCATGATTTGCGCTATTTTTAGGGTCATCTAACCTGCAGGCAAAAAAGCACTGAAATCAAGGTCTGCCGACCTCAGCAGGAAAAATGGGCTAGTCTGACCAAAGGCTTTACTACCATTCGTGCCTTTTAACGTTTTGCACGGATTCTGATGGTTACTGACTTGCACGGGTTTTAGAAGTCACCGACCTCCATTGGTTGTTCAGTTAGTTTGTTTGTGATTTAGCACAAGTCTCTTGAGATAGTTTGTATTACATTTGCGCGGGATTTGACATGGTATGACTTGCACGAGTTTTGATTGCTACCGACCAAGTTGGTGGTAGAGTATTACAGCGTAGGTTGGAAGGGATCATATTTAGTGCAAAACTGATAGCTTGTTTCCAATGGGATTTTGAGATGCCACTAACTTTGCGGAGGAATTCAAGGTGTTCGACCAAGTCGAAGACAAGGTCTTTTAGTGCAAGGTCAGCGCAAGGGGTTTTTGTCACAAAAGCAGCTTTCAAGGTTGCGGGGTTTTTAGGTCCTTCCGACCAAGTCAGAGAAATGCAATACGGGTATGCAAGTCAGAGGTTGATGTTTTTAGCGCACAATGGATATGGAAGTGCAGCGCGAGTTTTAGAGGTCATAGACTGACTTAAAGAATCGACAAGTTTATAGGTCGGTCAGACCTCATTTTGGTGCTAAAAATTGAATGCGTCCACAAGATGTTTGTCTAACTTTTGTTTTAGTCAACTCATGGCAATCCATTTACATTTTCAACAGGGAATCGTAGTGGGGTTTGAAAGAGAAAAACAAACAACTTATATGCAAACCCTAGCTAGAAACCCTAAAATCCCGTTTGGAAAGAAACACATTCAATCAAACCCTAATGGCATGTAGTGAAAGCTCAAAGGACAAGGGTTGGAGCCCTACCTGGTAAACATGGAAGGCATGTCTGGACTATGTAGGTAGGTCACGGTTTCAAGCTTAGGTGGATCAATAGTAAGAGTGTTCAAATTTCTAAATGAAGCTCCAAAAACCCCATCGAATGCAAAGAAAATGGTTTAAAACAGAGGATTTGCCCCTTTTATCCCCTGGTAAAATCACCATTAATGCATAGCGTATGCTTGTCAATTTAGGGTTTGGCACAGTTTCTCCTTAGTTCAGACCTAGTGGGGAAATTGGGTGCGTTGGACCTAGTTGGACAGGATCGTTTTCAGTGCTAAAACTTATAAATTCAATTTGCACAGTTTACGAGCATTTAAGGTTCCTCCGACTTGCTGACATTTTGGCCTCTTCTGACTTAGTCGGTGATTGATCGATTTAGCGCAAGTCAGAGATGGTTGATTCTAGTGCAGAAGTCCATCAGAGAGGAAATTAGCACTGAAGTCGGTGACAACGGATTTTAGCGCCAGGTCAGTTGGAAGACAATCTAGCGCAACGGTTGAACAAATAGGAATTTAGCACAACGGTCGAAGCAAGAGCAATCTAGCGCAAAAGGGCAATTCAAGGCCTTTAAAAGGAATATAAAAAACCAACCTAGCAGATTCTTAAAGTAATTTCTCAATATCACCATTCAATCAAGGTCAAAGTGTACTTTGACCACTTAACCAATTAGGAGATGAAAAGATCTAATAACATCTAAGCCAAATCAAAAAGAGGGGGTCCTCATTTTTTGAATGGGGCATGTGTACGAGGCACAACAGGGGCTAGAAGTAGGAGTAGCACTGGAGTAGGTATTTTCCTTACTGCCCCAAATGGTGAGAAAATTCGAAGAGCCATTTGCTTTTAGTTCTCTTGTACTAATAATGATGTTGAATATGAATCTTTGGTGCATGGTCTTATGTTGGCCAAGAAAAAGGGAATTAAGAATCTGATAGTTAGAGGAGACTCAGAAATAGTGGTAAAACAAATCAGAGAGAAAGAAATAGCCAAGAATGTAAGAATGAGGTCCTATTGACACAGGATTTGGGATCTAATAGATGGTTTTGATGCTTTCAATATTGAGGTAGTGCCTAGAGCCGAAAATTTAAAAGCAGATAGGATGACACAAATTAGTTCACAATTTGACCCAGCAAGCAATCTACTAGTTAATAATAAGTTAGTTAAGGTTATAGTAAGACCAACAATTCTAGACAATAATCAAAATTGGCAGGTTTTTTACAGTGATCTTCAAGTACTCTCATTTTTACAGCAATCAGGGGAATTTGCTAACTAGTTACAACCCAAGATTAAGGAAGCTTATGGTGATCAAATCATTTAGTTAAAGTCAAATAAGCTCCTTAAAGGACTGATCACTCTAGAGAATTTATTTGACCTTGAAGATGTAAGCTTAAAGAAAAGGAGGTTTAAGGCAAGTAAGGAGGATTATTCTGAAATTCAAGTTAGTGAAGGAAGGAAGTTAAAAATAGGCAATGCTACTACCCAAGATGAAAAGGACAAGCTGATTTCCTTATGTAATAAGTACGATAGGGTAATTGCTTGGACTTATGAAGACCTTCATGGCTATAATAGAGATATTATCTAACATACCATAGAGCTTGCTGAAGGATCAAAACCAGTTTGAAAGAAACAAACACCAGTAAATCCAAGAATTGAACCCCTAATGGTAGATGAACTACAAAAGCTTTTGGAATCAAAGATCATTTTCCCAATTAAGCATTCAACCTGGGTGTCTAACCTAGTGCCTGTAAGAAAAAAAAATGGTGACATAAGACTCTGTGTGGATTTTAGGGATTTGAATAAAGCATCTTTGAAAGATCATTATCCCCTACCTTCTATGGAACAAATTTTACAGACTGTGGCTGGGTCAGAGAGGTTTTCTTTGCTTGATAGTTTCTCAGGATACAATCAAATTTTGTTAGCAGATGAAGACCAACATAAGACAACATTCACTACAAAGTGGGGAACATTTGCGTATGCTAAGATGCCTTCAGCCTTTCAAATGTTGGAGCTACTTTTTAGCGTGCAATGGATGTAGCATTTGGGGAACTTATAAATAAAATCATTTTGATTATCTAGATGACCTGACCATTTTTACTAAGAGTGCCAAAGATCATTTTGACCACTTAGAGGTTGTTTTCAAGAAATGTCAAGAGTTCGGGATCTCTCTAAATCCTAAGAAATTTATTTTTGCTGTGCCTCAGGGTAAACTTTTGGGACACATAGTGTCAAAGGATGGGATTTCCATTGATCCAGAGAGGGTCATAGCTATAATGAATCTATCTTTGCCAGTTAACAAGAAAGCAGTTCAGTCCTTTTTAGGCAAAATTAACTTTGTCGGCCGCTTTATATCTGATTTTGCAGGTCTAATTAGACCAATGACACTATTGCTTAAGAAAGACTTGGTCTTTAAATGGACAACAGAAGAGAGGCAGGCTTTTGAAGAAGTCAAGAGAGCCATTTCAATGGCCCTAGTACTAAGGAACTTAGATTTCTCTAAGTCTTTTATAATGTATGTGTATGGAGGTGAATATAGTGTGGCTGTTGTCCTTACTCAGAAATGTATGTGTATGGAGGTGAATATAGTGTGGCCATTGTCCTTACTTAGAAAGATGACAAGGAAGAAGGGGAACACGCAATAGCTTTCTTTTCTAGAACTCTAAGGGAATATGAATCAAGATATAATTTTGTGGAGAAACAAGCATATGCTATGGTAAAAGCCCTTAAGAAATTCAGGCATTTAGTAACAGGAAATAAAATTTTGATATTGATGGCCCATCCCAGTGTAAGGTAATATATTATGGAGGGTGAGATCACTAAAAAAAGAGCCAATTAGATAACAAAGATTTTAGAATATGATGTAGAAGTAAGGCCCACCAATTTGGTCAGAGGCAAAGGACTGTGCCAATATATGACCCAAGACATAGAAAAATCAGTGCCAGAAGAAACAAAAAATGAAAAGGGGTTGAAACTCCAAGAGGTTGACCAAGACTCTTGGGTCAAAGAAAAAATATAGTTCATGAAGACTAGAGTGTTCCCAAATGAACTCTCTCCTGATAAGAAAAGGTACTATAGGCAACAAAGAGTCCATTTTGTATTAATTGATTAGATCTTATTTAGAAAGAATATTGATGGAATACTCTTAAGATGTATAGAGAATGATGAAGCTCAAAGAGTATTACATGAATTGCATCATGGGACCTCTGGAGGCAATTATTCAGCAAGGACTACCACAATCAAAGTGACACAAGCTAGTTATTTCTGGCCTACTCTATTTATAAATTGCCATCAGATGGTTAAGGAATGCCAGGCTTGCTAGTTCTATACTGGAAAGAGGAGAAATGTAGCAATGCCTTTAAGTCCCATAGTTGTGGATGAACCTGTTAGTACTCATTTATGTCTAGGGTTTTGAGATTGAACATTTACAAGCTTTCTCATTCAAACCCTAAAATTCTATGAAGCATGAAGTTTGAATCTTGCCTTAGGAGGCCTGCCAAGTGGAAGAGTGTAAAATTCTAAGTAGGATTACCTTTTATATCACCCTGAAATTCAGCCAAGTGAGGAATTTATGCCTATCAAAATTCTAGGTCTGTGTGCCTCCACATCATATTTCAAATATAATTTGATTTTTTGAAGGACGGGGTCATCATCATGTTTCAAATGTTGGGTGATCTTTGTCATTATCACCCCAACATTCTTTCATCACCTGATGCTACTGACATAAAATTTTGCATGAGGGTGATGTCTACTTGTCTAAGGGCATCATCATATTCTGAGGGGGGGGGGGTGATATTTCTAATATCAGTCATATTTCCAACATCACCTCGATGTTACAACAAAGCTACAATGCACCCTAATATTTTTACGAGGGGGTGATATTCCAAATATCGGGCGATCTTTCAAATATCACCCATGCCCCA
The DNA here is from genome assembly GCA_027924645.1 of Cunninghamia lanceolata. Taxonomy (NCBI): domain Eukaryota; kingdom Viridiplantae; phylum Streptophyta; class Pinopsida; order Cupressales; family Cupressaceae; genus Cunninghamia; species Cunninghamia lanceolata. The sequence goes on from BSBN01000073.1 coordinate 16,024,858, forward strand.
ATATGATGGTGACATCATCTAGATATGAGGAGGTGCACAGTATGAATATGATGGTGACGTCATTAGGCGCTAATTGGATATCATGTGGGAGGACTTTTTTATGATGTCATTAGGATCGGTGGGGTGATATTGGTTATCAGGTGATGCGGTCAGGATGATACTTTCCCATGGGGTGATATTTCCCATGGGATGATATTTCACATCAGCGTGACATGAAATATTGGGGTGATATTTCATATCGGGTGAACATGTAGGTGGATCACCGATATCAAGGGTCTGGCTGACAGGATATTAAACATGAGGATCATCAAGGTGGCAAGTAGTATTAGGGTGATGTTCAATATCAGGTAAGGAGTGTTGGCTCACTGTTGGCGCAGGTCATGATGATGAGGTTCAAGGTTGGTGCCGTTGGGAGCAAAGTCACCGACATCATATATGTTTGCGGCCCAGTTTATTAAGTATTCAGGGGGTCATCGTAGGGTGCATGTGGGATAAATGATTCCCACATGATTTGAAATATCAAGGTCATATTTCTTGGTAGGAAAGTTTCAAGCGCACAGTTCACTGCATTCCCAAGGCCGCGGTTTGGTATACCATTAATGGCAGATGTTACAGGGTATGGGTGAAGGCATGGATGGATCAAGTACTTGATTGAAGATGTGAATCCCCAGGTGGCGGCGCAGGTCTTGAGATCTCCCTTGTCTCCTCTACCTATTGCATTAAATGTTGAGCACCATTTTCTCATGATGAGCTGTATCTGGCAGATTTTGAAATTCTTCCATGTAATTAATGTTGTGCACTCCCTTGTTGTATATAGTAGGTGGTGTTGCTCATTTATGGTTGTTGAAAGCTGGACAAATTTTGGTGTTGCAATAGGAATACAACTTTCTGGTGACTCTATTTCAAGTGTTTTTGCGAGTTTATGAGTTGTATGTTGTATGTATTATGCACAGAATCATCAATTTCATGTTGATTTAAATGAGTAATGCTTCATTGTGTGTGTTTTGTTATTTGTCTCCAGACTAAATGTGTTTTTCTTTTGACTCTGAACATCTAAGGGGTGTTATAGATTCTAGAATATAGGTTTTCTATATTGAATACTTAGTCTCTTACTTCTGCTCAAGGAGTAGATTGAATGTTTTGGATTATGTGTTGAGAAGAATACATTACAATAAGGATGTTTGTAAGTAGAAATAACTAAATACTCTCTCTTGGGTATTGTCTATAAGGCAGACATTTTAGAAACCCCTTGAAATCTGATTACTATCTTAGGTCTATGGTAAACATTCACATATATATGTCTACTGACTCTGAGCCCTAGATAGGCACCGATCTAGTCTGGTATCTCTGTTGTAACCCAAAGTCCTAGTTTTGCATCCATATATAGATCAAACTCAAACTTCAACTTCAAAACTTTTAGGACTTTAGAAGTAGTTTTAGGACCCAAAATCCTCTGTCTACAACTGAATATAGGCCCGAAGCTAGCCCCTTTGCACTTATCTCATAGTTTTGGTCTACATAATAGAGGATTTATCTGCTTTGTGTTAGCATCCCAGTCTTTACATATGTACATTTCATGGATGTTGAGTAGGGAATAACCCCCTTGGTTCTGTAGAGCCTAAAGAAGAAGAGGAGATATTTATAGAGTCTATCTCCTATATTGTTGGCCCCTGGCCCAGGAATCCTGTCGATCATTGATGGCTGCTTTGTAGGGGTGACTGGGAAAAAGCATCTAGTCTGGGAAAAATACCAACAGAACCCTTTGCTCAATGGGGTTTAGATTTTATTGGCATGATCAATCCAATGTCAACTATGGGACACAAGTGGATTCTTATAGCAACAGATTACTTTCTCAGGTGGAGTTAAAAAGTACCACTCAAAGAAGCAACTGAAAAGGTCATACTAGAATTTTTGTAAGGTATAACTTCTCAGTTTGGTCCTCCTCGTACCATCATATCAGATAATGCTAAAGCATTTTTGGGGAATAAAATTGTCTGAGTTTTCTTTAAGAAATGGGATATATTTTAAAACTTCTTCCAATTATTATCCACAAGGTAATGGTTTGGCAGAGTCCACTAACAAGAACCTTATCAGACTCATAAAAAGAATAGGAACTAATTATCAAAGAGAGTGGCACAAGTTACTTAATACAACGTTGTGGGCTAATAGAATCACACCAAAGCAAGTAACTAAAATGTCTCCCTATGGGTTGGTTTATGGTAAACCAACAATGATGCTACTAAGCTTAGAGATTCCTGCCTTACATTTGTTGAAGCAGATAGAAATTGAGGAAAATGGCCCAATGCAAGTTAGACTTGCTAAGTTGTTGGAGGTTCAAGAAAAGAGAGAAAAGGCACATGAATCAGTAATGAAACATCAGAAGATTGTTAAGAATTGGTTTGACAAGAGAACTTCTAATCTAATTTTTGAAGTTGGGTCTCTGGTATTGAAGTGGGATGAAAGAGCTATCAAGCTGGGTCGACACAACAAATTTGAATCATTATGGATAGGCCCTTATAAGGTTCATTCTTGTAAGTAGAAAAATTCATTTGAGTTGGAAACTATGGATAGAGAACCTAAGGAGATTTTGGTAAATGGGATCTTTCTAAAACATTTTACCTGAATCTGAAACTCATCATGTATCATAGTTAGATAGTTGTTTTCTTTTCTTTTCTCACTTTTGTCTTGCTTTCCCACTTTTTCCCTTTTGAACAAGTGTTTAGTGAACACGTGTCATAGCGCAGAAGTCCCTTCTCTTTTAGCAAATTGCATTTATTTGAGGTTGTTCATCAGTTCCTTAAATTCCAAAGAGGTACACACTTTTTCAGAAGAATAGCCACTCTTATGGCATATTTGACACTCCGTCCAATACAAATTTTGAAAGGATACGCTAATTGTCCCTCATTGCTAGTGTCATTAATATGACGAGATGTGTCATTCCATAATGCCTTGCTTAGCTAAGTATTAGTCCCTTTGAGAGTTTCATTTGCTATTGTCTTTTTGCATTCCTAATGCGTTCAAGCTCTATTCTCCACAAGCATTTCAAGCCAAATACAATCCTTTCCCAGTTCTCTTATCTATTGTGTCAAAACCCCTAAGTTTCTGCAAAGATACAGAAATCTCTGAGGCACAATCATCACAAGAAGGACATGGGATCTATGAGCATACTGACAAGCTGATGAATAAGTCTTATGCTTCAACACCTGCACAACCAAGGAAAAATTATCCAAGAACAAGGGTTCCAGAATTAGGAGTAAGTGTTGACCAAGCCCAGGTGAAAGATTTCGCTGATGATATATTTGACACCGACATGCAGAAAAATACTAAAACTCTCAGAGAAGGAGCTCACTAAAGATGCCTCCTCTAAGCATCAAAGGGATAATGGGAAACTTTCAGGATGAGGATCTGGACTTCCCAATTGGCATAGTTTCTGGTACCTAATGTGCACCTGTGCCCTGAGTTGGTTGATTTATGTGCAGAGTTGTTACACCCTCCATCACACACCATTCAACAAGTCCCATTCATGATACAAATCACCCCTAAAGCAATTAGGGATATGTTGGCTCTGTAATATAATAGGACAACCACTTTTCCTAATGTCGCTAAGTTGCAAGGCACCTGGGCAAATGTCCATGATAAGGTGAAGTTTATAAACACTAAAATGCATCTAGGAGAGGAAAATATACCTACATTACCCACTGGTTGTGCTCAATTTAGTCCCAACATCCAAGATGCTCTTGCTATGTTGGCCTTCATCTTCGACTAGAATAAAGACTACAGTTTATGACTGGCGGATGGCCGTTATTTTCAGATTGAAAACCATTGACAAGTCCTAGGAGTACAAGCTAGATTTCTTACAGCAAATTGTAGTGGGGATGATTGACTAGCTCACTAATTTCAAGACCAAGCACGCATTCAGGCATTCTGCATATCTATTCCATCTAATGTTGTACCAGAATGTTAACCTCTTCAATTAGTATATGCCTTTGAATATGTATGACCTAGAATCTGATGGTAGTAGGACCATTCATGTGTCTGCATGGACTCATGTGTTATCTGATACGTCTGATCCCTATGATTTTTCTAAATTCTTTGTTGCCCCTACTTTTAGCTAATTAAGCCCTGAGCCTGTAGAGCATAGGATGACACAGAGCATTAGGGGTCTCCTAACAAATTGCCCAATACCTTGTGACTATTTCTTTCAAGCTTGCACTACTATAATCAGACTCCATGGTTTTAGTGGGGAGCCTGTTTTACTACTCAAAGTCTTGACCCCTAGGATGACATTTTTAGAGTTTGCTTGTCAAGTTTTTGTTTTGGATAATGATTATGGCCACAAGAAAAGAAATAAAAAGATGTATGATGTTCCCTGGACCAGAGGGAAAATGTTAATTGAAGTTAGGGGAATAGAGAACCTCTTATTGAGGAAATTGGCTACCTATGGTTTCCTAATCATAGAGGATAAATGGAAATATGACCCAGATAGTTTCCTAGCCTCCTAGATCATTAGCAACAGGGTCTCTACAAAACTAGTACATGAGGGACACCCATTTTGGGAGGACAGAAGGTCCCCAAAAGAAGATAACCCAGACTTCTATGTGGAATTAACTGATCTGCCTTATGAGGGCCCTAGAGCCTAGGAGACTTTTTATGTTAAAGAAAAAGAGTATGACCCTAAATTGAAGATAACTCAGGGTTTGAGGAGAGCATTGAAAAGAAAAGACTGGAGCATAGAGAAAATTGAGGCCTATTGGAAATATCGACAAGAAATATCTGAGATTACCCATACATTTGGAGATGTAGACACAGATGAGACATGGGAGTCAATATGGGATGAATGGGATCCGTCTCCAGTTTCAAGCCTTGATACAAGCAGAATTCAGAGGGGTGGTGAAGGGGTAGCTAAAGAAATAGAGGAGGCTACTGGAGCACAAGAAACCAGAGAAGCATCTTTAGCTGACCCTAGATCTCCATGGCCTCAATCCCTTAGTACCCTTGAAAAAGAGAAAGGAGTTGTGTCATTGCCATCTCTTGGGACCCATATAGCTTCGGCATCTTGGGGTTCCAAAATGGCTCCTTTACAACAACCAGTGGTTGTGAATATTGAAGAAGAAACAGAGGAGACAATAGAGAGGCCTCAGAAGATAAGAAGACTAAATATTGAAGAAGAGGAGGAAGAAGCACCTATACCTCAGCAACAATAGGCTCCAATCATCTCACCAGCCATTCAGGTAAGTACTGCTTCTCTCTTTTCTCCTATCTCTCTTTCATCTCATTTAGGAGTGGCACCCCAAAGTCCCCAAGTTTCTACATCTCTTGCCACTTTTGTTGTGCTATCATAGACCTTTTCTCCACCTGTTAGTGCATCAGCCATGTCTTCACAGGCCATAACCTTACTATTGTTTTCACCATCTGTGCCCAAGCCAATCTCACCCCAAATTTCCCCTAGCCAACAACTATCTACTATTCCTTATGGCCTGCCTCAGGGTCACCCCTTTGCTAGAGGATATATTGCATTTCCTCCTACCTTCCAAGATCAAGTAGATACAACAAGAAAGGCTAGAATGATAAAGAAGAGAAGAAAGAGAACAAAAGCCCTATAGTGGCTCATATGAAATCTCTCGTTAACCCTATTCAATAGTCTTTGATTGTGACACATTTGTCTCCAAATGTGGTAAAGACAAATGAGTAAATGCGACCACAAAGTTATGCAATGAATGCAGTGGCCATGGATATGTCTCTCTTTAGGCCATAGAACTAGGTTGAGCTAATGAATGAGACTGCAACTGTAGTTGCTACTAACTATCTAAAAGTGTCCAAGAAACTACAGAAGGTGGAAGCTGATTTGGCCTAGAAAAGGGTGAATAGCAGCAACCTCACTTAGGAGATACAATCTAAAATAAATGAGATTGATAATTTGAACAAAAATTTGTAGACCACCATTTCATTTCAAATTCATCAGCCACACAGGCTCAAGTTGCTTCTCTAAAGACTGAGTTGGTGCAGGAAAAGGTTGCAGTTGTTGTTCTAAGACAAGAGAAGGCTACTGTAGAAAAAAGATATCAAGACAAAATGTAAGAAGCAACACAATTGCAACATAAATTATTGAGGGAGAAAAATACCAATAGTGTAGCTCAAGCACAGTTCATGGCTGAGCAGTAGAAAACAAAACAACTAACAATTGAGTTGGCTAATAGACCACAAAATGCAAGAGTTCTGAGTCTAGTAAAAGAGTTGTATGTTTCAGTGTGGAAAAGAATCTCTAAGGAGATTATATAGCTCAAGTCATCTTTGACCTTTCTATTAAATGCTCAGCAGTTGTGTGAGAAATTGGAATCTTTTGTGCAACCCACTTTATCTACTATTTCACTAAGGGTTTCTGACTCTCAGTTTTTGTTGAAAATTTTGTATGACACAACAAATGAGGCACTATTAGCAGTGGGTATTGATGATAGAATGATTGTTGCTAAGAAGGTCAATGAAGTTTTGAGTTACAATTCTGCAACTACAAATTGTCAAGAGCTCCTAGATATTGTGAAGGAAGGAGTAAAAAATATGAAGAAACACATTGAAGATTTGGTGCAATTGGGACTTCCTTCACCTTTCACAAATGGTAATACAATATTGATGATAGATGAAATAAAGGCCCTTCTTTTGACAAAATAGAACGATCAGACAATTTTCCAAGATCTGAGTAATTCATCAATAGTGGGGGAATTTAAAGTTGTGTTGATACCTATAGCCCAGCTGGAGTTTCAATTCAAAGCTATGGTACAAATTTTGCAGTCATTCTCCCATAAAGATATAATCAATCTTGATTTTGCTTTTAAAGATTTGCAAAGCAGGCAGGGGCTATTAGATTCAAAATGGTCTATATATTAGACGGTATTGCAAAATCTCTAATTCAAGTTTTCATTTCAGTAACAGTATATTTTTGTCAGTTTTGGGTTCTTTCAGAGCAGGCTCAGAAGTCCTGATGGTTGCCAAGAACTGTAGAGTAACTTTACATTTTGTTTTAGTTTCAACAGTGTTGTGATATATGTTATAGCGGCTTATTATATTTGTGACTATGTATGTTTCTGTGTGTGGGTCTCGCCAAGTATCAAAGCTATAGCAAAGGAACAAGCATCAAGTTTTATACAAAAGTTGCCATGTGTTACTTTCTTTTTGCTACGAAGTGCACCACGTATTGGGTAGCATCTTTTGTTGCAGTTTTATAGTGTCATGGGCTTCACCACGTGTTGCTAGTGAAGGTAGTTTCAAAAAGTTTCTTTTGTTACTATATGCTTGCAGAAGTTGCCGCATGTCTTTTTGAGCTTTATGCGGATGGTGCCGCATGTGTCTTCTTTTTCAAATCTTGTTAGTATTGACATATATATATTGTGGGCCACAGTTTAAAGACACAGTTTCAAGCTTACAGGAGGCACCACGTGGTGATAGCGGAGAAAGGTTTGCTTTATTTGTAATGCTCTCAAAGTGAAGGCATTTTGATTTACAGTTGCAATGAAACGCAACAAGTGTCATCTTCCGAAGGATCCTTCAAAAGTTTCATAAGTTTCAACTAAGTTGTCAGAGGCTACAACATGTCTATCTTGTTTGCTAACAGAGGGCGCCATTTGTACTAGTTTATTTTCCTATGTGGGTAATAAGTAATGAATGCGGTGGGTCCCATTGATATTGTGTCTCAGTTTCTAAGTAAAGTTGGTGGTGATAGATGTCACAGCGCTAAGGCACCTGAGTATAAAGATAGAGTTTTAAAGCGCTCAGCAGGGCAGGACACGTATCATTTTCAAGGCAAGGCAGAGTGTGACAAGTGGCTATTTCCTGTGAGTTTCTTTGAAGGTAAAAGAGTTTCTAAGTATACGCAGATGCTACCATGTGTCACAATTTATTTTTTAGCAATGAGCCTGTGGGTGTCGCCATGTGTCTTAACCGTGATACAGTTAGAGTACCACATATAATTACACCATAACCAATAAGCACATGGGAAGGATAGCAGTTGCAGATTCAGAAGATCGTAACTATCATGGACTTTTAGTAATCTTTAGTTTTGTTTGGTCGTTGAAGATTCAGGCTGTTATAGGCAATCTTGGGTCAAGTATGTGATTATAAATATGTAGAAATTGTAATAGATAGAAGGATGGAATTTGGATAAGAGATCTAATTTTGTTGTTCTGATAAGAAGGTTAATATACTTGTGCATGTTTCTGTGCCTTTTATGTTGCTGGAAGATTAATGAGAAAACTCTATTATGTGCCTTGGTTGATATTATCTGTGTCTTTGTAAAGTTGTCTAGTTATAAGCCTTTAACAGTATTCATTTATATCTATTTATATTGATCATGCAGTATCTTCTCTTTAATATAACTATATCTTGAGAATTGGTTCACTGTGCTAAAATTGAAGGAATACTTTTTTCTTAGGTGCATCGCCATAGTTTAGTTTTGTTTATTGTATCTGTAATCATGTTTATCTCTTTCCCTTTACTCAAAACCCAATTAAAATAGGAAGAGCCAGCTTCTTTAAAATCTAGAGGTTGTTTCAAGTAGCAAGTCCCACATTCTTGAAACTTCCCATGTTGGTGTTGGAACCTATGCAATTTTATACATCAACATAGTTCATAGAAGGTTTACATAAATGTTAACTAAACTATCTTAAGTTGATACTTAATAGTCTTTGACTATCTCAACACAAAATGTAGAAAGTTAATCCCTATCGGTAGACTCATATAGTCACCTTCATCACTAAGTTAAACAGTCTTAAATTTTCTATTCATTTACCTCGTGGATTTCTAATACAAGCACTGAGGAATACATGGAATATACAGACTTGAATCAGCTAAGATGGCGAATGATTATAGAGTCGATGCCTCTGGACTATGAATGTGCCTAAGTCATAGCTATTATTTTCTAATCTGACACCTTTTGTTCTCCTTCCACATCCTCTACAAGTTCTGAAACCCCTACTTAAAATGAAACAACCATGACTCATTTAAGTTGTTGGTCATAATGATAGAGGCACGAATCCTACTGATTCACCTCACCTCCCTCCTCCTCTGCGTTCGGTTACAACCTCCTAATAGTCTATACCTTAAAACAAAACTGAAGTCCATTTTATATGCGTACATCCCACATGTCAATGGGAATTACTGCTCCATGACTCAATGGTTGTGGTGGTTTAAAGACCACAGTCCACCTTCTAAGATGTGACTAATACCTCTCTAAAACACAAATGATCATTAAATGATTCTCAATGAGTGGTTCATTCTACCACCAACACTATTGAGGACTCTTCTACAATTAAGCCTTCAGCTTACTCAATATTAAACCATCGACTCAATGGAAATTATTCTCCTCATTCGATGCTAAGGCATCAATATATAATAAATATTGATTACATCAATTATAATTATCATAAAATCACCTATTGCATTGGATAGATATAGTTTATTAAATAATAAGATATTAGTAAACCAAGGTTTATGGATATTATGATCGGGTTGAGCTTGTCTCCCCAATCCATGGACAATAATCGTATATCAATGACTTCAGCAAAAACGTCTTATCATTTATGAATCATTTATAACACATCAAATATATTAATAGTCGTAATAAGACTATCATTTGATGACAAAAATGTCGTGATATTTACATTAAATGCAAATAGTTATAAATTAATCTCAAACGACGTCGTTAACATTATTAATGACTAAGATTTCTTAGAAAGATTTGAAACAATATGGACTACCTGTCGATTAAGTTCAGAAGTAAATTGACAAGACAAAGCTAACCTCTCATGACACCACAGTTCACATTTTCATTAAACGCTTTATACTTAGTTTGGCAAATAAATCACTCGTAACCTGAGGTCTATCCCTCTCTCCTGGAAAGATAGTCTCTCTCTTTTCCCTGAGAGCCATCTGATAACCTGTAATCCTGTTTCACTTGTCATCAAACAATATATGATCAGTGTATCATTATTCAATTAATTTCAACTAATAAATCAAACATTAAATCAATAATAACATAATCATTTCTATGATTCCAATAAATGACATTCAATAAAATCCATGTTTTTCCTTGTCATCAATCTAAACATCATAATCAATTTACTTATATCCATGTAAAAAGTAAAAGTATAGAAAGACAAAAATTGGGGATGTGACATATCCTTCCCCTCAAGATTCATCGTCCTTAATGATATAAGGTATCAAAAGTAACTAAAACAAACAAGTTCATTGTTTACCACTAGCAACATTATTAAATAAATGAGGAAACTTTTGATAGAATTCATGGTAATCCTCCCATGTAGCATTTTCCTCAGCATATTGGTCCCATTGGGCCTTGCATTGCAAGACCTCTCTATTACACAAGTGGAGCTTGCGCATTTCTAACACCTTGAGTGGCTCGATCGTGACCACCCTAGGTCTTGCATCTATAAAGAATTCCAAGTCAAAATATGATTATTACCTACAACATATCTCTTCATATAAGACACATGGAAAACATTGTACATTCTAGATAAGACTGGTGGTAGAGCAATTCTGTAGGCAATTAGATTGACTACTTCAAGTACTTCAAAGGGTCCCACATATCGAGGGGCCAACTTAGAAGATTTCCCAAACTTAATAGAACTCTTCTGAGGTTTAACTCTCAAAAGAACTTTTCTCCAACAAAAAATTTCCTTGGAACACGCTTTGCATCTGCGTAGCTCTTTTGCCTATCATTGGCTTCTGCTAATCTTTTTCTAAACAATTTAACTTTCTCTTCCATTTTAGCTAGCATTTTTGGCTTGATGCTAATCCTATCCTCTAGCTTATCCCAGCTTATAGGAGTTCGACATCTTCTTCCATACAATGCTCCTAATGGTACCATCTTAATAGTGAAATGATAGGAATTGTTATAAGCAAATTCCATAAATGGTAAGTATTCTTCCCACTTATATTGTTGATCCATGCAATACATTCACAACAAATTTTCCAAGACTTGGTTAACTCTTTCAGTTTGCCCATCGGTTTTAGGATGGTAAGTTGTACTCACATTAAGTTTAGTCCCTAGCGTAGAAAGCAAAGTTTGCCAAAACCTTGATGTTATATGTGCATCTCTATCTGAGATAATCTTTTCAGGGAAACCATGCAATCTAAACACCTCTTGCACAAATTTACGAGCTAACACAAGTGCTCCATCAATCAAATTCCCTGGTATGAAATGTGCTACCTTTGTGAGCTTATCAACCACCACTAAAATGGCATCATGTCTATTTCTTGACATAGGAAGACCTTGAACAAAATCCATACTTATAACTTGTCATTTCCACTCTAGTACATCATGTGGATATAACAACCCTGTGGGGTGATGATGCTCTACTTTTACCCTTTGACATTCTAAACAACTTGCTACAAATCTTGCAGCATCATTCTTCATTCCATTCCAGAAATAAAGAGGTTTAACATCTGCTAGAAGTTTGGTCACTCCTAGATGTCCTGAATACGATGCAATATGTACTTCTTTGCATACTAAATCCCTCAATCTAGTTAAATTAGGTACATAAATTCTATCTTTATACGTCAATAGTCCATCTAACTCAAATAGAAATCCATCATACCTTGGATCTTTAGGATTATCTTGTAGAGCCTACTTAACCTACTCATAAAACTCATCATCAGATAAATTTTGCAATACCAAATCCTTGAAATTTTCATGAATAGAAATAATAGAAGCTATATGTCTTCTACGACTCAAAGCATCAGCTACTCTATTCTCTTTTCCTTTGATGTAGTTTATCTCAAAGTCATAGTCAGATATCAATTCTAACCATCTCCTTTGTCGTGCATTCAAATGCAGTTCTAAGAAAATATACTTAAGACTTTGATGATTTGATTTAAGTACAAAAGTCTTTCCCAACAGATAATGTCTCCACATCTGTAAGGCATGAGTTACTGCTGCCAATTCTAGATCACGTGGCACATAATTTTTCTCATAGGATTTCAATTTCCTAGATTCATATGTTATAACTCTTCCATCTTGCATAAGCAATCCTCCTAATCCTTCTCCTGAGGCATCTATAATTACCTCAAATTGTCCTTCGGGGTTAGGAACTTTCAAGATTGGAGTTGTAGTTAAATTTTCCTTTAAGAGATCAAATTCTTCCTGACATTTGTCTATCCATTCAAATCTCTTTCCTTTCCTTTGCAGGGAAGTGATCGGACTAGCAATACTGGAGAAATTTAGAACAAACTTTCTATAATAGCCTACTAGGCCCATGAAACTACGCACCTCATGTATGTTTGTTGGTACAGACCAATCTAGAATAGCTGGGATTTTTGCAAGATCAATAGATATTCCATTAGCTGATATGATATGACCTAAGTATTGAACATCCTTCTGAAAGAATGTGCACTTAGATAGATTCCCAAATTATTTATGTTCTCTTAACCTCTGTAGAACTATTTGCAAGTGTTGATGATGTTCTTCCTCATTCTTAGAATAAATGAGTATATCATCCAGAAATACTAAAACAAACTTATCCAAACAATATCTGAATATACTATTTATGAGATTCATGAATGCAGCAGGAGCATTTATCAAACCAAATGGTATCACTATGAACTCATAGTGTCCATATCTGATTATAAAAGTTGTCTTAATATCTTCATCTTTCAGTCTTAACTGATGATAGCTTGATCGCAAATCAATCTTTGAAAACACAGCAGCTTCACGCATCTGATCAAAAAGATCATCAATACGTGGTAAAGGATATTTGTTCTTTACCATTGCTTTATTAAGCATACGATAATCTATACACAAACAAAGGGTTCCATCCTTCTTAACAAAAATAACCAGAACAATTCTTGTAATTGTGCTTTCAATTCCATTAACTCAGTTGTCATCATACGATAGGGTGCTTTTGATATAGGCTCAGATCCTAGTTTAATATCAGTAGAAAAATTAAACACCCTCTTGGGAGGTAATCCTGGAAGTTCTTCTGGAAACACATCCTGAAATTCCTAAAGAAAAGGATACTTTTCCCCAAGAGCTAATCTAGGGTTTTCTACCCCTTCTTCCACTTGTTCCAATTTCATTGTGAACAACTGACAACCTTTCCTTCTAGCCCTTTTTAATTTTTTAGCAGAGATAGTCCTGATCTTAACTTCTCTTTGAATCCCTTGGAATTGGGTTAGATTTCCCAAATCATCTAAGCATTCAACTTTTTTTTTAAAACTGTCAACCTTAGCTCTATGTTTCCATAACCAATTCATTCCTAGGATCACATCATAGGAGCCTAAGGGGGCTACATACAGATTTACTTCAGTTGAGAAACTAGAAAGGTCAACTTTGGCTTCAAACAAACATTGCTCTACCTAAGCCTTAGATTGGTTAGCATATTCTCCTGACCACGGTTTAGACATGAAACCAGATTTTCTAGAAAATTTACTTAAAATTCTAGGAGAAACAAAATTTTTAGTGGCTCCTGTATCAATCAAAATAGATATGGGGACTCCAAACAAAGTACCTATCATCTCAATGGGTGTGATTTGATACTCTGCTTAATGATTGTCGAGAGATGTATGAATCCTTTGCTGGAATGCTTCTTGCTAAGTAGGTAATGCAATACCTCTTTGTTGACCATTTTGATTCTTATTAGGGCAACGATTTGCATAGTGGTCACCCCCACAAGTAAAGCATCCTCCAATGGGTCCTTTCTTATTTGAAGTCTTCCCATCATTATCCTCATTTCTTTTATAGTTGCCATTCTTTTTCTCATTTCCAGATCCACCTTTGTTCTTCTAAGGTCCTTTATCTTTTCTCTTGTTATCATAACTCTTTTCATATCTTTTCTTATAGGGTTGATTTTTAGGAGTTCCATTAAACCTCTTGCAACTTCTATCACGATAAGCCAAGATGGATTTCAGCTTTTGCTCTTGCTTGATTGTCTTCTCGTATACTTGATCCATTGTAGTGGGACCATGTACATCCACTTCACCACCAATTTGAGCATTTAAGCCCATGATGAATTTTCTAATCCTGAATCTCTCATCCTTTCGATATTGTGGAACATACTTCAGGAATCGAGTGAATTTTTCCCCATATTCTACCACTGTCATATGTCCTTGTCAAAGATTCTGAAAATTAGTAAGTTTTTGATCAAAATAGAGTTGCGGTAACCACCTCTTACGAAAGAGTTCCACAAACTCATCCTAAGTCACCCTTAGAGAGATTAAATTTAATTCCATCTTTTTATTCATCCACCAAGTGAACACTTCTCCTGCTAGTTGGAATGCTCCCCATAATGCCTTGGTCACCTCTGAGTAATTTCTTATCTCAAAGTACTTTTCCATCTCTGTTAACCAAGCTTCTGGAGCATCTTTGGTTTCTATCCCATCAAATTTTGGTTGAACAACCTTCTTCATATCCTTTGAAAGCTCCAAGGTCAATCTATCCCTTTCCTCTTTATGAGGTTTGGTACTCTTACTTTTATCTTCATGATTTTCTCTGATTTCACCACGAGAGTTTTCACATCCTCCCTCAGTGTTCCCTTTATCATCCACTTTCTTCTCCAAATCACCTAATCTTTTCTTGGTTTCCTCAAGCATGGTTATGATTTGGTCCAATTTATTATTTGGTGGGTGGTTTTCCTCTTCACTTTCTCCTTGGTTAGTTCTTGTCTGCACCATGTTTATCGATTTCTCACACCTGAGAATATTGAGTTATCCATTAGTTCTAGATTATAATGTAACCCATTAAATCTAAACATGATACTCAATTTAAACATTAGTTTGGCATAAAAACAACTCTCTTTATTTATTTCATTTCAAAAGTAAAGAGTTTTCTTCTTTAATGCAAGATATGACTTCAAAAGTCATGTTCAAGAGGAGTATATCCATCAGACTCATTTTCAGATACATATTCTTGAGGTATATAACCCTCTGACTAGCTATCAGACCTAACTTATATGATCTCAACAGTTGTGGGTATGCGGTGATCTCACCTAACCAAAGTTATTTCCTCATCTTTAACCCTTTCCAAGTACTCCTTTTTCACTCACTTGATTCAAGTTAAGGAAGTCACTAGATTTTCAGTATCACTCAACCAAATATCACTCTTGTCATTGGTTCCCTCAAAGGTTTTGATAATGGCCTCACGTTCTCTTTTAGCTTTAAGGAAACGTTGGCTCGAATTAATAGACTTTCTTGCTGTCTTCTTAAAACATACCATCCTGGCACATAAAGTTTCAAGCATTAGCTGACCGCATAATGTTGACTATAGGCAAGCATAGTGGTCTTATATGCCCTAGTGCTGAACCTAGTAGCTCTGATACCATATGTAACATCCACGATCTAAAACATAGTAAGAACCTTAAAATTTACCATAGAGTAACTCAACAAGGTAAAACTGAGATAGAGAAATTTTTTCTTTTTATTCAAGAAATAATCAATTAACTATATTTACAAGATTTCTTTTACAATATAGCATAAACCATAATGTCTTTCTCATTTATAATGTTTTACAATTGTAAATCAATTACATATACAAATTTTGGAATAAATACTACTTCTGAATATCTGACATCTTTATCACAAGTCCTGGCATGTTTCTTGCTTGGAGAGAGAGCATCTTTCCAGTGATTTACCTCCAACCACAGACCGATAGTCTCCCACACATCTTCCACATAGGAAGTGGCCCTACCCTTCTTGAGAGATATAGACCAAAGGTGACCAATGGTAATTTTCCTTTCTTGAGTACTTAGTGTTGTATTCTACTCAACTCTATCAACCATACAACCCTAGATACCCTCTAGCTAAGTATGATTTTTGATAGGATGAGCAATCCAAATACAGTGAACCGACAATGCATGCAGAAACAAATGCATTACTTTGGCTAAAGTTTTTAATTTCAATAATGTTCATAAGAACATAGTCGTTGCATTCACCCACCCCTACTTGACTTGGATACTATCTTATTCTTGTAGTTTATAACTCTTCTCAACCTTATTCATGCCTTAGTTTAAACTAAGAGTCACAATAATAATACCTTATGGCTTGAGTAAGTCTATATGACTTAACCATTCAATTGATTGATAGTTGATTCTAGGGTTACCTCAATAATCCTTGTTAATATGATATAACCATATACCCATATCCTATATTTAGGAGTTCTAGAATCGATAATAACCCTTGATTAACTTAATCAAAGTTAACAATACTATAATTTTCAAATAATAATGTCTCCTATACAAAGGAATCATTAAATAACCTTGATAACAAACATAACCCAGTATAAATATCCCTACTAGGTCTTTCTCTAGTATAGTTATCCTACTCCATTTTACTGGATCTCTTTATGTATAATAAAGACAATTAGTCTTAAATGGAAATCTCATAAAACATTATTCCATTTTCCCTAATGACTCTAAGTGACTATCATTTGACATGATACAAAAGTTTACTAACCAATTGAATAAGTCTAAAACTCTTGGTTAAATAACATTATCGGTTATGCCTATATAAATAACCTTTACAAGACAAATGTTAAATCATTCTAACCTTATTAATATATGGTTCAAAATGAAAACATGGTTCATCCATTCGAGAGCATATGATTAAATCTCAATCTCTTAATAGACTGAATTCAAACTTAAAACAATAAGAAGACTATCTACTCAAGCTCACAATTATACACTTATCTTTCATTCAATGGTGTTGTATATTCAATGATTTATAAACACTAAGAAGGTAGTCGACCCCGTCTACCTATAACAGTTTACTCACTAGTATGACAAGTTTTTAACCAATAACATTTGATGTCTCCATCGACTACAGGAAAATAGTTCATAGAAGGTTTACATAAATGTTAATCGAACTCTTTTAAGTTGATAATTAATAGTCTTCAACTATCTCAACACAAAATGTAGAAAGTTAATCCCTATCGGCAAACTCATATAGTTGCCTTCATCACTAAGTTAAACAGTCTTAAATTTGCTATTCATTTACCTCATGGATTTCTAATACAAGGACTGAGGAATACCTGGAATATACAGACTTCAACCGGATGAGATGGTGAATGATTACAAAGTTGACACCTCTGGACTATGAATGCGCCTAAGTCACAACTACTATTTTCTAATCCGACACCTTCTATTCTCCTTCCGTATCCTCTACAAGTTATTATGTCTCTATTTTATTTTTAAAAATAGAGAAGAAAAAAAGAGAGGATAAAATAGGTCTATATGTATAACTAAACATTTAAATATATATATAAGATTTACATATAATTTATATTTTATAGATTGTAGAGAGACATTAGGTTTTTTTTGTTATGAAGTTTTTTCTTAAAAAAATAATGGGGGTAGACGTAGGGCTAAAGCCCTATCCGTAGCCCCCCTCCACTGGCACGGGGAAGGGGGTCGGAGACCCCCCTCCCTCGCTCCCACAAATCCATGGGCTCTATGGGGTGGGAGGCTCCGCCCTCGGCCCAACTGCAGGCCATGGCCTACATAGGCCATATGTCCATGGGCCTGTGGGCTACGCAACCGATGACCTTGCGGTTGTTCGGCCTCGTATTATATTATGCCCTATGAACTTTCAGCCCTCTAATTTATATTTTTTTATTATCTTTGTGCCCTATTTCAAACACATAGTATCTTCTAGAAATTCAGTCTTAAGTGTGTGTGTGTGTGTGGATTTAATCATACCTCTGTATATATACAAAGCCCTTTGTATATATACAATCTATGTATATACAAAGTGTTAACCCCTTTCTTTATTTTTGTCTATATATATAAGAGTGAACCTTTTCCCTTGTAAAGAAAAATATAAGTTTAGTGCACTACATTTATATTCTATTTCTAAACACTATTTTTTATATAAAAAAAAGGATGATTTCTTACTATTTTCTTTTCCCTTTTAAACTATTCTATTCAAAAAGCTTGGAGGGAAAACAAACAATTGGAAAACTACTTTAACTTTTGGAAAACAAAAAAAAATTGGAAATCTTGGAATGGAAATGGAAAGGAAACTTTTGAGAAAACTAGACTAGAAGACTTTGAAAATAAATCATGTGAGAAACTTTAACTTTGGAAAAATGGCCTTCCCACTTGGGGAAGGGATTTCCCTCTCCACTTGCCTTCAACCTGCATCAAACAAAATTAAACTTGTGTGAGACAAATGTTGGAATTAGAGGTGACAACTGAGAGCGGGGGGGTGAGTCAGTTGTCTTAAAAATTTAAAATTTGCAGCAGTTAATTCCTCTTTACTACTTCATTAATAGATTAATAATGTTATCATGAAAAGAAAGAATCAACAACACATGAGCATAAGTAGAAATAACACATTTGACACCAAGCTTTTTGACGTGGAAACCTAGTTAAGGGAAAAACCATAGTGGGGGTTAGCCCACAAAAATTATACTCTGTTAAAAGTATTACAATGGTGAATGCACATGCATTCGGGCTCACTACCCAAATCTCACTGCTCAAAACAAGGCTCACTACCTACAGAAGGAAGATTACAATGAGTTTGAACTGATAATTAGCATCTACCAATGCAAGGATTCAGTTTTGGTTATGTACAGAATACTAACTTGATACACTTCATCCTCAATCTTCCCTATTTACTCTTCTGCTAACATCTGAACCTTAGATCTCTACCATTTCCACACTTATTCCATAGTCACATCACACACACACATAAATCAATTAAATCCATTAGTTATATATATATGCATCATGATATTCAATCACTTTTCAGTCGGCTTCAAGAACACTTAGAACTTTGTTGAAGACCTTGTTCTATCAGATAAATCCATGCATAACTTGTAACGTGGACCAAAAATTGCATTCACAAATCATCAATCATGTCAGATACTATTATTGATCATTAAAAATCATCCGACTGATAACTTCCATTCATCTGGAACCAAGATCAATTACAAGGTCGGCCTTTTTTGTTGTTGTCTGTACTGTCAAACTGTAACCCCATACTCAGATGCAAATAACTTTTGAATCCTTCATCACTGGAGGTTAAAATTCTAGATTTAGATTGCCCTGACAATCCTTATGACTCCTTCAGATCTACAACATACTCTGATTTACCATTGGAGAGATCCGGACCAAGATACCGGACCTTGTCACATGCTCTATCTCTGGTTACCTGGACTTAGATGAATTCTGATTCTGACTTCTGGTATGAACAAATTATGTTATGAGGATGAGTGGAATAGTCTTAGTTGCATCAATGACTACACCTATCATGCAAAGCAATGTCTCTTGCCAACAATCTCCCCCTTTGGCATTGATGGCAACACTTAGTGAAAAATGACTAACTGTTACCCCCCTTACTCTATACTCTTATGTTCATCACATGCTCTATCTCTGGCTACTCAGAATTATATGAATTCTAATTCTGACTTCTGGTATGAACAAATTATGTTATGCGAATGAGTGGAATAGTCTTAGTTGCCATCAATGACAACACCTGTCATGCGAAGTAGTGTCTCTTTCCAACAATCTCCCCCTTTGGCATTGATGGCAACACTTAGTGAAAAATGACTAAGTGTTACTCCCCCTTACTCTATACTCTTATGTT
This sequence comes from Cunninghamia lanceolata, assembly GCA_027924645.1. Classification (NCBI taxonomy): domain Eukaryota; kingdom Viridiplantae; phylum Streptophyta; class Pinopsida; order Cupressales; family Cupressaceae; genus Cunninghamia; species Cunninghamia lanceolata. Next base: position 16,044,439 of record BSBN01000073.1, read on the forward strand.
CTCCACTTATTCCAGAGCTTCCCCTTTGCTAGATTCCTCATTTTTCATTGTTCTTCACTCCCCCTTTGACATCAATGGAAAAGGATGGGGTCCGCAAGCCAAAAATCAAAAAATTTGTATACAGTGCCACATATGTACACCCAATCATTAAGTTATATTTGCATCAACTTGAGAATATTTGCAAAACTACTTTTCAATTGCTCAAGTTCAGAGGCCTAACTTCTTTTCAGGCCATCCAAAATTGAGATGTGTCCACTCAGTAGAAATGTGTATGCTTCTGCCTTTGTTAGATCTGAAGGATCACTTGTTTGAACTACAATTTGAGCTTCTAATAGTGTATTAAACATTGTTTCTAACTTAGGGGCAATCAATCCTCGGAGCTCACACATTCTCTTTGCAATATTGCCTTTTTCTTTAACAAGCTTCTTTATTTCATCGATCAAGCTGATTTCTTGGCATTCTTGACTTATAGGAGAAACTGTTAAAGGATCAAAATTTTGAGATAGATTTGACAATTTTTGTTCTTGCTCCTTTATCTTCTTCTCAATATCCTTATTGACTTTAGGCTAGGATAAACAAACTTTGTATATATCACCTCCATCACTTTGAGCATTTTGAATATTCTTTATACTGATACCAAGTATCATCTTATCATTCCTTATTAGGCTCCTTATTTCACTAAATTTCTTATCCAAAAATTCATTTCTGACTTTAGTCTCTGTAGACTTCTCAAAAGACTCAAAATGTGTACTTACAAAACTTACAAGATTCTTCAGATTTCTAGAAGGAGATTCAGAAGGATTCTTCTAGAAGGTTGGCATTATCTTCTCCAATGCTCCGATTGCAAGGTCTAGCAGCTCACTATCCTCAATGTGAGATCTCAACATCTTTTCTCTTGCCTTGGCTTGAGTGAACGATGCTATCTTCATTACTTGAACCAAAGAGAGAGCATCTAGATTGATCGGTCCTTAAAATAGCTCTAGTTCATCAAACTCAATCATTTCTTTACTCAGGAGACTTTTTACTGCATTTGCAGTGTTTCTTGCTACAATTCCTGAACCACCTTCCTTTCCTTGAGATTTGTCAATGTTAGTATCAGGACTAGTTTGTTTAGATGCATCAACATTTGCACCATCTTCTTCTTTTTTATCTTCCTTACCTTCTTCTTTCTCTTCCTCTTCTTTACCTTTATATGTATCATCTACAGTGAGAATCTTTTCTTTGTCTTCACCACTTGCTACTTGTTTCAGAGGGATTTGTGTAGTATAAATATTATCTTCTTTTCTAGATTGATTAGGAGAAGCTAGAGTATCTCCTGCATCACTAGTTTGGTCCACCATCTCTGTTTCTTCTTTGTTTATTTGTTCCTCTTCTGGAATGTAGGAGTCATCAACCTTGGTTCATAGGTCATCAGTTTTCATCTTTTCAATAGCTAGGATTGATTCATCAATCCCATCATCAGTCTTCTCCTCAACAAATGAAAGATTGTGTCTCTTCAATGCACTTAGAAGTATTTCCTCTATTTCTTTAACTATTTGGTCCAATTCTCCAAGCATTAGTTTGTTCATTCTCTTCTTGTTCCTGAATTCATCCTTCACTTCTTTGAATATCACATTCATTTGAACTTGAGTGATCTGAGGGCATAGTTTTATCAATACATGCTATCTAAGCTCCATATCCTTGGTTTTTGCATTTTCTTTCCTCAACTCTAAAATGTTTACAAGACTTGGAGGGATCTCAAAAGTTATTTCAATCAGGGCCTTATTATAGATATTCAGATATCTAACAGTTGCTTCCTCTAACACCCTCTTATCTGTGTTACTGTATTCATCATAAAATTTAGTCATGGGTTTCAAATTTCCATCCACAGTGATTAATTTTATTACATCATCCATGAAGATTTAGGGCTTCTCAACATATGTATCTATCTTCTACCTTTTTCTTGCCTTTTTGCTTTCAGAGGGCTTCTCCTTAGTCACTTTGGCAGATTTTGTTCCAGAGGCTTTCAACTCCTTTACCTCAACATCAGAATCTATTTCTTCTTCATCAACTTTTGTGCTCTTATAGGTTCTTGTGGCCTTTGTTTTCACTCTTTTTCCTTCTTTTTCGGATGATTTGTCTTCCAGTATCTCAGGATTGGTAGGTTTTGGAGGAATAGGGGTAGTAGCAGAGCTTCTAGTAGTCCTTGATGTGGAGGAGGATCCTATTGGAGCACTTCCTTGTTTCTTATCCTGCTTCTCCTTCTCAGCCTTTTCAGTTCTTTCCTTGAATTGCCTCACAGTTTCCTTTGTGAGACCTAGATTCTTGGCCAACTACTCAACTTCTTTTCTTACTTTTTTGTTGGTTTCAGGTTCTTTGAGCTCAGTATGCAGTTTTAAACTTAGCTCCTCATATTTCCCAAATCTCTCAACTATTGTGTCTTTTGGCTTGCTTAGAAGATGTTGAGCATACATATTCAAGATTTTTCCATCTACTTCATACCCCATGGGCATGATCTAGATAGTTCTGGGTTCCACTGCTTCCATTAGGCATTAATCAGTGTCAACCATAAAACATATTTCATTCTTGTACTTCTCAACAATTGATTTAGGGATTCTTTCCCTTGAATGCATCATACTCTAAAAATTCTTGAAGTATCCCTAGATTGTGGTTTTCTAAGCTTTATAATCACCAATGCTGTGAAGATGATCTCTGATTTGAATGGAAACTAGCTCATCATTAGTCCAATGAACACCCTTTACTTCAGATACTTCATTCATATAGTAGAAAAACAAGCATAGAACCAATGTACCATATTTAAAAGTGTTTTTCTTATCTTTCTTGATTTTGTTCAGGTTTTCAATTAGCTAGTTTTGTAATAGCTCACATAGGTCATAATCTACATTCTTCTTCAAAATTGGATATGTTACATATATGGCATTTTTGGATACTGAATTCTCTCTACTAGAGTGATAGATCTTGTAGCCAATCACCATGGAAGTAAACTTCACATCTGGTTCTATAATGTCATTTATGGTCATTGCCCTCTCGTCAAACTTTGCACCGGTTGCATCGGTAACAATTTGGTTTTTCATAGATTTCAACATGGGTAATCCACCAGTTGAGTTTAACCAAGTCATAATTCTAATAACATCCTTGGTAATCTTGAATGGTTTTAACAGCCATATGAATTCATCATGCATCTGACTCAAAACATACCAGACCCACTCATCTTCAATGAATGTTGGAAACCCCATAATCTAAATAAAATGTTTATCAAGTAGTACCTTATACTCTGGTTTAAGGTCATGATTTTCCTCCCTATGGTGACTCTTAAACAAATCTACATACCTGGAGTCCCCAAATTCATCTATGTTCACATGAATATAAACCCTAATATCTTCAATATGTAGCACACCATATAGAACACTTGAAAATGCACCTAATGGGTCAACTTCTATAGATTTGTGTGGATGTTTCTTAAATTTGGGTCATGGCCTTTTAGTAATGTCAATGACCAAAGGTGTAGCCATTGCAAAAAGATTATAAGTTCAAAGCTTTGCAGATAAATACCTTTTTCACGAGATTAGGGTTGATGGATAAATTCATCAGTCGCACTTCAATTCCTTGTAATATTAGCTCAGACACTATTCTTCTTGCTTTCTTTGAGTGCAAAAGTGCTTCAAATGAGGAGTGAACACCTTTTTTATGCTCCGCAAAACCTAATTTGCCTTTGTAATAAATGCTCTTCCCTAACTTCATCCAGTTACTCAATTTTTTAAATAGTTCTTCATGAATTAATATGTAAATTTTCATACCAACATCTTTTCTTCCAAAAATCCTCCCAAAAGTTCTAAAACAATTCAAAATATCTTCTCTCATTGTGCCAAATCTAGGCACCCACTTACTAGCTAGGGGAATTTGATTTTCAATGCTACTCCCCCTAAGCTAGAGCTCCAAATTCAATTCCTAGAGGAATTATCAACACTAGATTCTGGTGTAGATTCATTACTATTGTTCTCAATTGTTTTCTTGACCCATGTCTTGTTCATTTTATTTTGGATCTCATTCATATCAATTTTTCCCTTTCCTATGTCTTGTCTCTGCTCATCCGATTTTCTATTCACCGGATCTCTTCTTTCATTATTCCTACTTCTGTAGAATCTTGTAATATGACCAGATCTATTACAATTAAAGAATACAAGATTTATTTTCTTATATACTTGATTTCTTCTTGATCTGTACTGATTAGCCATGTGTCTAAATCCATTGCAAGTAAAGAAGTAACCATTGAAAGAGTTGCCATTTTCTCTAGAGTTATTCATTATCATACTTCTACATTCATTTGATCTATGACCATACCTCTTACACTTGAAGCAGTGATCGCAGAAGGATGGACCATTTTGATTTACTCTGCTTCTGCACTGAGTAGCTCTATGACCAAATTTATTACAATTAAAACAATTTCCATTGAATGATGGATACCTTTGAGCATTAGGTTGTCTTACTAGAGGTCTTCTAGGTTTGTTTCTCCCATTCCTTGGTTGAAAATTTCTTTGTCCAGATCTGGAGCTTTCACCTTTCTCATATCCAAGACCATGCTTATCATCAACCTTTTTCTGTCCTTCAAGCAGTGCTTCAAGTTTAGCTAAGCTTATCTTGAACTTCTCCTTGTATTCATTTTCAACTTCTAGGTCATTTCTGAGAATGAAAATTTGCCTTTCAAGTTCTCTCTCATTGTCTCCACTTTCTTGTAGATTAGACTCTAGGTTGCTAGCTATTATGTCCAATCTGCAACATTCTTCAGTTTTTTCTTTTAGATTTTGATTCAGGTCTTCTTCAGTTTTGTTTCTATATTCAATTTCTTTGGTTAGCCTCATCACCCCAAATTCCATCTCATGTTTTAGGACAACAACTTCTTTGGCTAACTTCTCACATTCCTTTATCTTCTCTTTCAGAGCCTCATCCTTGTTGTTTTCATAATGATTTCCTAGTTGAAGAGGCCATTCCTTGCACTTCTCATTGGATTTGCTCAATTTTTCTTTTAAAGTCTTAATGAAGTCTTCAGCATTTTTAAGGTTCTCTTGCAGCTCTTGGACTTCTACTCTGGACTACTCAAGATCTTCTAAAGTGAGATTAAGTTGCCCTTGGAGGTTATATTCATCCATTTTATTGCCTTCCCAGGTCTTCCTCAAGCTATTAAACTTTTTCAAAGGAACCTCTCTCTGATACCAATTGTTGGAATTAGAGGTGACAACTAAGAGGGGGGGTGAATTAGTTGTCTTAAAACTTTAAAACTTGTAGTATTTAATTCCTATTTACTACTTCATTAATAGATTAATAATGTTATCATGAAAAGAAAGAATCAACAACACATGAGCAGAAGTAGAAATAACACATTTAACACCAAGATTTTTGACATGGAAACCCAGTTAAGGGAAAAACCATGGTGGGGGTTAACCCACAAAGATTATACTCTGTTAAAAGTATTACAATGGTGAATGCACATGCATTCAGGATCACTGCCTAGAGCTCACTACTCAAAAGAAGGCTCACTGTCTACAAAAGGCTCATTGCCTATAGAAGGAAGATTACAATGAGTTTGAATTGATAATTAGCATCTACCAATGCAAGGATTCAGTTCTGGTTAAGCATAGAAGACTAACTTGATACACTTCATCCTTAATCTTCCCTATTTACTGTTCTACTAACATCTAAACCTTGGATCTCTACCCATTTTGCACTTATTCCATAGTCGCATCACACACACACACACACACCTATCACTTAAATCCATTGGTTATATATATACACATCATGATATTCAATCAATTTTAAGTCGGCTTCAAGAACACTTAGAACTTTGTTGAAGAATCTATTTTGTCAGCTAAATCCATACATAACTTGTAATGTGGACCAAAATTTGCATTCACAAATCATCAATCATGTCGGCCACTATCACTGATCATCACAAATTGTCCAACTGACAACTTCAATTCATCTAGAACCAAGATCAATTACAAGGTTGACTTGTTTTTCTATTGTTTGCTCTATCAAATTGTAACCCCATACTCATATGCAAATAACTTTTGAATCCTTCATCACTAGAGGTTAAAATTCTAGATTTAGACCCTAACAATCCTTATGACTCCTTCAGATCTGCAACATACTCTGATTTACTATTGGAGAGATCCAGACCAAGATACCGGACCCTATCACATGCTCTGTCTCTGGCTACCTGGACTTAGATGAATTCTATTTTTGACTTTTGGTATGAACAAATTATGTTATGTGGATGAGTGGAATAGTCTTAGTTGCCATCAATGACAACACCTATCATGCGAAGCAGTGTCTCTTTCCAACAACAAATGATATACTTGGAGTTCTTTTATAAACTCAAGATTAGGGCTAATTGTGTTGCCCTAGATTTTAGGATGTTAATCAAAATTTAAGCCTTATTACCTTTCAAAACTCACTTAAGGGATTTATTTAATTATTTTGATTTAGTTCTATAGTTGAGGTTATTTTATTGTTTTAATTTAATTGAATTTTTGCATAGTTTCTTAAGTGGCATTATGCTGCCAAAATTTTAATAAATTTATATTCCAAGAGGTGTTATGCTGGTGAAATTTTTGGAGACCCAGTATTAAAATGCTGATGTATTTTTATGGCAATTATTTTGAGATGATTATATTAATTAATTAATTTAGTTGGTTATGCTTTTATGTTTTAATTTATTACAAATTAATGTTTAAAAAAGGCCTTAAAATTAATCATTTTCATAATTAGAATGTAAGGGTTAAAATAGATTTATCTATCTTTAGTACTTATATTTTCCACATTTAGTTCTTTTTAAAATTGTTAGTTTCCTTCTAGGGTTAGGGTTTTGACTTAGGTCGAAACAATTTTCACCTTCACCTAGGAAACCTTGGGGATGGTTACTTGGTGGAGACAGCCCTTCTTAGCGATGCTTGTTGTGATACACACCCCCTTAGTTGCTATCGTCATTGTAGGGATTATGAAACGAGTTTTGCATCATCCTGTATCTTGTTTGATTTCCCCACCTTTGTGTGATGCACATAATCTCTGTTATGAGTAGAACCACATTACATACGTGTTTCACCAAGCACGCATGTTGCACGTGAGGGGGTTTTAGAGTCGGGTGGGAAATTTTTTTGATATTTCATGTCATGACCACATGACAAATGTGGGCATGACATGTGGTATTCATGTCATGACCACATGGCAAATGTGGGCTTGAAATTTGGAATCAGATCCCATGTTTCAAACACTAGGAATTCTAGGTGTGTACAAGTGTTTGTGTTGGGCCAATTGTTGGTCGTGCATACTTGAATTGTGTGTCTAACTCTAGCTTGTGTAGCAACGCATTTGTAAGACACATTGTGTGGGAATGACTAGTTTCCCTTGATGGTTTCTTTCTTCTAACCCCCATGTATGACTTAGTGTCATAGGTACTTGGGGAGTGTAATCCTGATGAATAGAGTAATTGAATGACCATGCAAGTCCTGAATTCGAGAGTTAGACAACTTCTTGATAATGTTATCCTAAAGGGAGGTTAGTTGTTTGAGTATTTCTAGTTGTTTCATTCTAGTAAATCCTTGCTCCTTGTCCTAGTTTAATGGTGTATTTGATCATTCTTTAGAGATCATTGACAACTTATTTGTACCGAACCCTTGGAAAGGTGTTATTGTGGTAAAGTTATTCTCTTATGGCTACCTTGAAGGATTGCCCTATTGAATGTTTGAGTGAAACGTTGCATGTTGCTAGTGCTATCACGTCGTATGAGACTTACCTTGTTTGAGGATGTTGAGTTGTGCTTACCCTACCTTATAGGAAGAAAGAAATGTATTAAGTGGTACAATAACCTTGGACACAAAAAAACTCATGTACCCTATTATGTGTATCCCCTACCTTGTTTTTATTAGATAACCTTTGAAGTGTGGGATAAGTTCCTATCTTTTAGTAGACTCCCGATTGAGATACAAAGAAGTTGAAGATACTTAGGTGTCCATTGAATTAGACTTAAAGGTTAAGCACCTTAAAGTATGATTGTCACATGAAGAGTGAAAAGAGGATAAAGATGGTATATTCTATTGAAAATTGGTTTTGGTACCCTTATCATGTGGATGGGTTAGGAGATGTTTAAAGAGTATGGCATGTACAACCTTTTATGGCTATCTTCTTATGTATGCTTTTGGTTAAGTGGAATGATAGTAGTGGCTATGAGAACCACTTCCTTATCACGAATCATGTGACACTTGTTGTGCCACAATAAGTTAATCTCCTTGTAACATATTGGTTTCTAGTGTTTAATAAAGGCTATGCACTGCCCTTAGCATTAATTTGTAATGTGATATGTTCACTTAAAGAATGTACCTCGTTAGTTGATGGTATAAAGGTGGTGTATTTGCTTGATGTTTGAACCATGTTATGAAATTAGAGGAGTAAGCTCTAGTTGCAGGTGTAATTCCTTAGTTGTTTATTATTTATAAGAACTTAAGAACAACTTGACCCATTCCTTGCCACCTTGTTTCATTGGTTCTTTCTTACCTTTTTGTCTTGTTAGGGTAATGAATCACACTTGGGAGAAACTTATGTCTTTGTGCATAGAAGGCTATAGTGAAGCCTTGTAATGGGTTGTAGTAAAGAAAGATAAGATTTAGTTATGCTTGTCCTTTTGGGTTATTGTGAAAACCCTCTAGTAGTACTATCTTGTATTTTAGTATGGGAGAACACATGAGATGCTTAAGGTGTTTGAGTAATTAATGTGACAAGATAGTTGGAGTGTCAACCCTTTTATCTTGAAACATTAAGTTGATGGATTTTAGTAAGTAATGGGATGAGTCCCTTGTGCAACTAATTGAACAATCCCACAAAGATGATCCTAATGAATAGAAATATATTATTTTATAGAATGCAATAATTCTAGGTGTTGAATTGAATAAGGATTCACACAGCTTGCTAGAGGGTAATGATCCTAAATAGTCACTTGATTTGTTATCTTAGAAGTGTTTGGGATGGTAAGGATGAGTTGGGAAGTTGAGTTCAAATTGTAAGTAATGGTAAGCTTGGTAATTATGCCTATTGGTATTTAGTGGACAAGTGTTGTGAATGACACATGTGATTGGCATAGATGTTCCTATTGGAATGTTTATTTGGGTGTACTTTCAAAGGAAAATGTTTTGAGATCCCTACGTGCCTTTAAATTCATATTTGTGTACCTGATTCTCTATGGGTACTAGGCTTGTACTTCTATCCTTGTTTGATCCTTACTAATGCTTGAGGCTACGGGCATTATTAAGACAATGGTTTTGAACTTGAGTTTAAATTGTGGACATTTTAGTTGGGTGCTTTCCAACCATGTCACATGGAATTTGTGCTAGGATAGTTGACATGATGTTAGTCATGACTAGGGTTGGTATAGAATGGCTTCCACTCTAGTATATTGGTATCTTGAGCAAGATTAGTCATTGCTTTTATGAGTTGTTTTGTGTGTTCACGAGTTATGGAGGTAAATTAGAGAATTTAAGATGGATTTGGTAGTATCCACGAAGAGGCTGGTATGTGTTCCTTGCTAGGAAGAAGTTAAGGTACTACTTTGAAGTTGACTCTTAGGATACATGACTTTTGGCAATCTTTTCCAAGCATGTCCTATGTTTCCTAGAATATGTGGGTGTTCATTTAGATGAGAAGATTCGTGATCTTGGTTTGGAGTGTGACCACTATTCCTCTTCTCCTATTGTGTGACTATGTTATATACATATGATGTTGTAATGTACAATTTTGATAACATTATTGAACATAATTATTTATGTGATGAAATTTTTATTGTTTGCAAAACTAGCAGTATTAGAATTCTTTTCTTGGGCCACTTTGACACCTTACTTTCTTATAGTCCTCTTACCTCAAGGACTTGTTTAATCGTATTTCAATTCAAATTTTGAATGTTGAATTTTGGTGCCACTTTTGAATTTCATTTATCTTTTAAATTTGAATTATCTTTTAGATTTTAATTTTTTGAATGTTATTCATTAAATTTGATTTAAAAGCTTATCTTTTGCAAGTTTATTATTTTGAGGATTTTCTTATTGTTGGAATTGCTGGTACATATGTAGTGATATGACTTATGTGATTTACCTTACTCATAAGAGGTATTTGGTGAGAGGAAAAGGGGGATAGTTGGTCTTGGTTATGTTATTGTAAGGTTAAGAATTGCAGATCAAATCAATAAAGGATGGTCGAAATTCCTTGTTGACCTTGAGCCTTGACGATTATTACCTTGGTACTTTCACTTATGGGAGGATAAATCTTATAAACTATCAAAAGAAGAATGCTAGAAAGGTTCAAAGGAGTAGTCAAGTTGGGAAAACCTTGAGATCCTCCTATTGTTGTGTATACCCATTATCTTCATGATATCAAGGCTCCTTTGTAATAAAGGTTTTTTTGGAAATTCTTCACTTGATTAGAGGTGGACTCTTGAGTTTTGTAGTAATGTGGGTGTTTAGTCTTTCATTCCTTGATGCTAAGAATGCATGGACTTGTTGTGGTTCTTATCTATTTTGTAAGTTCGACCTTGATAGTTTAGTGGAGATCTTTTGATAGCAGAGGCAATCGAGATGTGTGAGTCACGTGCATATTGCATAGAAGCTACAATGTTTTAACTTAGTATCGGTGGCTTGGTGAGTTAGATGCATGTTTGGGGCTATGATCAGTATGATGATTGTGGCTATTTATGTTGCCCAAACTTCTTATTGGTTGTTTTTTTGTGTTAGTTGAAGTTAATTCAAATGGCTAAGAGAAAACAGGATTCTGGTAAAGTTGTTAGTGATGTCGAAAGACCTTTGGTGGTGCTAACCTTCTTGGTGTGACTTTATCTTTTATGACCTTGCTAGTCTTGGTGATTTATATTAGGGCATCTAATGCCCTTGTATTTTGTAATGCTAGTAAGGTTTTTCATAATTGTGTTGTTTTTAGATCCTTGAATTCTCCTAATTAGAGGAGGTTATCCTCTAGATTTATTGTTAAGTGATTTCCTTAGTAAGAACCTTATTGCATTTCTTACTGTTGATTTAAAAATCATTTTATGTTCACTGCCTTGTTAGCATGATTGAAGGTGGGTTGCTCTACGCTCACCTCGTTGTTGACTTCCAAGAGGAAGTTTAGTCTTAGTGGGGAGGATGTGAGGCCTACCCTTATTACACCTCCTGATTTGACTATGAGACTTATTTCATTGGATTATATTTTGACATTGAACATTTTGGGGGCTATTGATCCCATATATTAGACATTTGATGAGTTTATTTTGTGCATTGATTAGATAGATGAGCTATTATATGATGATGATATATCTTTACATGCTAGATTATATTCTACTTCTATGATGATGAATGTTTTATAATACTTGATATGATTGAATTTATAGAATGAGCTAATTGAGTTGATGAATGTCAATTTATGATTTCATGATCTTGATTGTGTTGTTGGAAGTAAACTTGATTTGGGCATTAAGTGAATCCTATCTTGTGATTTGGAAGTGATCTAATTGAAAATGTAAGAACTCGTGCGATCATGTGTGTGCATAATTTAATTGCTTCAGTTATGATATACATTAGGCTATTGATTTGTGTGTAGTGTGATGGTAATTTCCATGGCTAATGGAAACTATAGGTCATACAAATAACCCTGAGTAATTATCCCTGTGAAACAAACCTAGCCCTAAGGTGGACTAAGGTTAATTGTTGTTTGAGCATGAATGTAATGTGTTAATACTTTATTTTTATTTTATAGTTGAGTCTCCTAAGGTTAACTTAGGATGGGGTGGATGATGAGTTTCATCCATGTGTCATTTTCATTCATAAGTTTTATGGCCTTTTTTAATGATGTTTTTTTAGCTTTGTAATGTTAATTTCATGTGTTTAAGGGTCCTAGGTCAAGTACCTATGGGTTAGGTACCTTATAGACCTCACATCATGAGTTTTAACTCATTTTTCACTCATCTTTTTGACCCTAGGAGTTAAGTGGCGAGATTAGGGTTTTGGGTTGAGGGTCGGGTGACTTGTCACATCCAATCCCACAACCCAAGGTTCATGTAAGGACTTGGGAAGAGAACCCCTAGTGCTTCCCTATCCCCCATGCCTCACACATGTGTGAGGAGGTGGGTGGGGAGGTGTTCTCTTGAGGACGAATGAGAGGATGACATGTGTCACCTCCATTCTCCTCAATACCTCACACATGTCTGAGAGCACATATGGTGAGTGGTGCTTGGGAGAGTGAAGGAGAAGGTGATAGGTGTCACCTCCATACTCCTCATTATCTCACACATGTGTGAGAGCACATATGGGGAGTGGAGCTTGTGAGACTGAATGAGAAGGTGGGAAGTGTCACCTCCTCATTCATGGGAATGGTCTTTGAAACCCTATTTATCTCCCTCTTGTTGAGGTGAGAAGGGTTCTTTCTTTTTAGGCTTTGGTTATTGATTTGGGGAAGGAGCTTAGTCTTGGAGAGGAAGAATTGTGCAAGGAACTTGGATTTGGATCTTGGAGGTTCTCACCAAACATCCTTCATCACTTGATACTTGAGAGGTAGGGTCACAAGGCCTCAAGTCCTCCTTATGCTTGTTTATTTTGTATTTATGCATGAAGTTGTGTTATGCTTTTGTTTCATGTGATTTTCTTGATGTTGTAATGGGTTTATGGGTTTTAATAATGAGCTCTCCATGTGAGAGAGCTCACCATGTTTTGGGTAAGAGAGGAGAGAACCTCCTCATGGAAAACCTCTCCTTGTATAGGCATTTTTCATGGCTATGGCCTTGTTTATGGGAATATTTGATAGTTTTGTGTATGGCAAGAGTGATTTGATTATATTTGGAGTTATAAGTGGTTTTGGTAGCAAGAGGCTATGATATTTGGGTAATATGAGTTTTGAGGACTTTAGTTTGGTTTAGTTTTCCCTTTTGAGTTGAGTGAGTCCACTCTCTCTCCCTTAAAATCCATTTGTATGGATGATGTGTGTTATGTATCCGTGGGTGGGTGTTCATGTGTATTATTTGAGTGTGTGTGTGTGTGTGTGTGTGTGTGTGTGTGTGCGTGTGTGTGTGTGTGTGTGTGTGCGTGCATGTGTGTGTGTGTGTGTTTGGAATCCTTTGTGTGAGTATGAACCCAATTATATTGTGGGCCTCCTAGCTTGGGGGTGGCTTGCCTACAAGCCAATGGTTGGGAGGTGAGCTTCCCTTAACATTGGGAAGATTTTGATTGTATTGTAGGTTTGACTCTTGGAGAAGAGCTTGAAGAAGTTTTTTTGAAGTGAACATGGGTTGTGTTCTAAAATTTAGGCAATATAAATGCCTTTGCTCTTTTGAGCCTTGTAAGGGTTGGGTATGTAAGGGAGTAAATCTCTCTCTTGTTAAAGTTTCCTATTGTGTATTTGAGCCCTTTGTCAAAGAAACTATATCATTATGTAAATGATTTTAATTGCAATTTATTTCTATCTTGTTGTCTTGGAAAATAAAATATCCCTCTCTCTCTGCCTTCTTCTATGTGTTATTGGATATTTTTCTTATGAAAGAAAAGAAAAATAGATCATGAATATATTGTTGCTTTGAAAATAAAATGGCCATTTGTAATATAAATAAAAAAGAGATATGTTTACTTGTCACTTACCTTGTTAGTGGAAAAGAGAAAATGAGTATAGTTTTTTTTTTTTAATATACATGTTTTTAACATAACTATGAATTTTTTTCCCCTTTCTATTTTGTGACTATTGAGGTTAATTAAATATTTATGTAAAAAAACTAATAGAGTTGCATTTCTATAAATTTATATATGTTGGTTGTGGGTTTATATATATATATATATATATATATATATATATATATATATATATATATGATAAGAATTATGTTTTCCTTATGTTATTATGTCTCTGTTTTATTTAAAGAAAAAAAAGAGGATAAAATAGGTCTATATGTATAACTAAACATTTAAATATACATAAGATTTATATATAATTTATATTTTATAGATTTTACAGAGGCATTAGGTTTTTTTTTGTTATGAAGTTTTTTTAAATAAAGGTGGTGGCAATAGGGCCAAAGCCATGTTCACAGTCCCCCCCACCACTGGTGACACTGGGAAGGGGGTCAGGGACCCCCCCTCTCCCATAGAGTCCTAGGCTCTGTGGGGTGGGAGGCTCCGCCCCTGGCCTTGCCGTGGATTGTGGCCTTCATAGGCCACAAGTCCACGGGCCTGTGGGCTACGCAGCCCATGGCCTTGCGGTCGTTCGGCCCCGCACTATATTGTGCCTTGCAAAATTTCAACCCTCTTATTTATATTTTTTATTATCTTTGTGCATATATATATGTGTGTATATATATAGATTTAATCATACCTCTGTGTATATTGTTTTCAATCAGGATTACACCCTAGCTAAGTTAGACTTAACTCTCCTATTGAAACATGGAAATGTTCTCAAGCTGTGGGTAACTTATGATGAGAACGAATCTCCAGAGAGGGCTAGTTCCCTTGGCAGATCACCTAGACTAAAATGATTTATCTAATCAAAAGGATAGAAATATAACATGAAATGGAATCCTAAAACCTAAAGGGTGATGCAACAGAACTTAAGATTTATTTACTAACTCCACTCACAATCAGTTCTCAAAACAATAACTTTCACAACCTCAAACGAAACACACACCACAAAAGTGTCTTGCATAAAGGTTTGAAAATAAACACAACATGCAATCTGTATTATATGAAATTTCTGCATCCACACTTCTAATAATAAGACATAAAAAGAACCTAATAGTTGGAATCACAATGATAACGTCAAACTATTACTACAAAATGAGACAAAATGATGAGATAGGAATGTTCTGTTGCTTTTATTAAACTAAAAGGAGTATAAGGACATGAGAATCTAGGTACAAATCAAGGCTTATAGAACTGTCTACAATGTGCAAGAAAGAAAGAAGCAAATCTGAACTGCCTAAATTGAGTTTTTCTCCTCTTATATATAGCCAAAAGGCTTTCTAAAAACCCAGCTAGTTTTCTTACTCAAAAGAAGAAACTAAAAATCCTATTTTTGAGCAAGGGAGGAAGGCCACAAAAATATGGCCTAAAACTGACCCAAAATGAGTAATCATAGGTGGAAACTTTCCCCCCCAAGTGGCCCCCCTAAAAAGATTCAAAAATCAGGCTCTAACTGACTAGAAACTGAAATAAAAACTTTAGTTTGCCTAGTTTTTTCCAATTTTTCCCAAAAGACTTAAACTCAAAATAGGAAATCTTATCCATACTTGCTTTGCTTTAACTGCATTTTAATAACAATTATTAAAGCAATTTACAAGAACATTGCTTTTAATAATGTTTTACAATGCTTACAGTTTTCAACTCTGATTTTTTCACAAAGGAAGGAAAAATGATTTGATTTGTTTGATTTTGCAAAAATATACAAGGCCTACGTTTTGATTTTCTAGCCTAAGTTTTTTCCTCTAAAGGTTGTGAAATAAACCTAAGGCATAAGCCTATGTATCATATATGCAAAGTTAATTATAATACCACAAAGGTATTAGTGAAGGCATAAAAAATTAAATCAATGTGACAAAAATATCATGTTGAATTAGGGCAAAAGAAACCCTAAAGCAAGACCATCGAGCCTTATCTCATTTTGCATCATTTGTACTTTGACTTTTGAGAACTCAGCTCTGCACACTGCCGCCACCATTGCTAGGGTTTGAGCTTGGAAACTTCGATTGACTGTTGCTTCTAAGTGATTTCCATGAAGATTTACACAGGAAATTGCATGGTGAGTCATTCATAGTCACAAATATGATATTGTTCTCCATTTTTTAAGCATTCTTGGGCTTTCGTGGTAGCAGTCATGAATACTTTCTGATGTATTTCATTTTTGTTTATCTTCTATTGATATTTCCTCTATATTTAAGGCTGATACTGGAGGGTTTTTCTATAGCTTTCCTCATGAGTATTGAATGTCTCCTTTTACAGCAAACAGTGGTAACCTCCTACCCTTCAAACTTTGTATTCTCTTTTACTTTCTGTTGACACAATGCTTGATTTGAGCTCTTGAAATTGCAAAAAGGGGGAACCTTTCATTTTTTCCATGTATGGGCCATGAATTCAATAGACATTTTTGAGTTTTCTTTGTTCCTGAACAACATTATAGGCCATGACTTTATTGCTTCTAGGTATTTTCTTAAGCTCGAAGGTTTATTGCTTGTTGTATCTCTATGACTCCATGTAAACTTTAGACAAGATGGGTTCAAAATCCCTGGTCACGGCTTCTCTTTTTTATGAAAATAAAATGGAAACCCTTGATTTCTAACACATAGTTCTAAGTTTCTATTTTATGCAAAATAAAACACCTTATATACTAGGGCTGCGGCTTCTGCATGTCTTCTCTTTCATTGCTGAATACCCAAGCACCATCATGATGTTCTATAGTTGGATGATAACATTGTTTACTTTTCCAACAGAAATGAAAACATTTTACTTCATTTTGTATTCCTCCTTCAAAGCCTTATATGGTTGCCATTGTACTCTTGATGTGATTATTTTTTCTTAGCCATAAAATGCCTTTTATGACTGCACCTTATGACTATTTTGACTTCTATAGGCTGAGAAAAATAAATGATTCTAACAAAGATTTTTATTTATTGCTTCATGACAATGGCATCTATTACCTTTGTTGCTCCATATGGACTCACATACATACTGTAGACTCTGCACTTTGTGATGAAATCTATAGAATGAGTTAAAATATATGTTGTTCTTCTTTGTATCTCCTCTAGATGTATATGAACACTGAGATTTCATTCTCTTCTTGCTATCTTTCTGAACTGATATACTGCATTCTTACTTGGGGTTCTATGCTCATATAACTATGTATGCATTTGGTATATTCTCCATTTGATGATTGTGACAGTGGTCTATTTATATTCTCTCAAGCTCACTATACCTTCTAAATGATGCATCTATATCTCTCTTTTCATGACTCCTATAGTTGCACTTGTATCTTATGATTGTATCTTCATTTGGCAGAGGTATATGGTGGTTATATGATGAATGGACTATCATTAAGGTGACTGTCCCATGGTTTAAAACATTGCAAATTCCTCTCTGCCTCTCTCTAACAATTTGTTGCTCCTTTACTTCTTATAACAGTTAGACATTTTGATTATTCAATGATTACTTTATTCTTATGATTACAATAAAATGTTCACCATACCTATAGTATAGTGCCATGACAGTATGGCTATTGAGCAATAGATTAGCATCTTGATCATTCTAATCCTCCATCATTGACTTGTACCCTACTACTCCCTTGTGTATCAGACAGCTGACATGGCATTATACTATAGATATCAATCATGACTCAGTTGTTCCAATCTATGTGGACTGTGTATGCTACACTTCACTTTGGGATACAGATATAGGACTATTTTCTCATTATATAATTGTCATCTATCTTCTTCATTTGATAATATTCTTCTTGGTTGATGTGACAATCATGATCATGACTGATTTTTGTCCTTTATGGTTGTTTCATGCATTCAATAGCAACTTTACACTTCATTCACAACAAAAAGTTGTAAATACCTATTCTACTAATGTCAAACTACTACTCCATGATGCATCCTTGGTTGTCATGATCTTGATGTGGTATTAAATGTTGTTCATAATGACAAATTAGGCATTAATTGTCAAGATGATAGTATTCGAGATGACTGTGGTGTCCATTGTTTATATTCTTGTAGATCATATACATCCATGAATTGTGTGTTCACTTGATGGCCTCAGTATGTCTTTACATGATGTCTAGATAGAAAAGAGACTTGCTCTTGTACTTTGTCATTATCAATGGTATTTATGACTGCTCTACTTCATTAGCTATCCATGATGTATTGGAGTTGTCATTGAATTTCAATTAGAATATGCTTTTATTTATTAATCTAAAAGTTTCTTTTCTTATCTTATATTCCCCTTAAGATCAAGGGGCAACATGCTAGGCTCAACCCTTGTGGGAGCCTATTTTTGCACAACATGCTATGATGTCTTTAGAAATGGATCAGCAACATAATTTATCCTATACTTGCATAGTGAACAAACATGTTAGATAAAACAATAATGAAGTTCAATGCTCTTCCTAATGATGTTTTACTTTTTAGAACCTCTTGCATGTATCTAATGTTTGTCAACTGATTCAGTGCAACATAGGCAATGTATTATACTTCTGTTGATAAGCACATAGGAAGACTCGTGTTCGAAGCTCTAACAACTCCTCTCATCATGATATAGGTTCACTCAAAAATCAGGAGTGAGGAGGAGCAAGCTGCTATGAAGACCAACTCAAGACCTTAATCAAGCAACAATGGATATGCCTCTTCTTATATGCTCTTTTCCTTTCTTTATCTTTATATGCATAGTATATTTCTTATGGTGTATTGGTTCAGCTATTCCCATGGCTTGTGTGGGACAATTGATCATTTCTTTCTTTCTAATCGATACAAATACAACACTTATGCAATCTTGTGTATACCTCCTTTGTAAAATGAATGAACGCATTACAATATGAAATGAAAAAACTTCTTATAGTCGATGAAATCTCCTTTATGTTGTAAAACATTGAATGACAAGCTGAATGCTTTCCTTTCTATTATAACACATGGCATCATAAAAATGAACTCTTTCCTTTTCAAGCACTTTAAACTATGAAAAGGTCAAACATAGCATAAATATGTTAAGAAATTTTCTTCTTAAATAGAAACAACTACTTCAGCTCTGCCAATTTGAGCTATAGGTGAAAAATTGGTAACATTTCTTGCGATTTCTATTGAATGCTTGCCTACTAAGCATATAGACCGGTTGCCTTAACCATCCATTGGGCATGGAATCAAACTCTACTCTTCTCACACTCAAAAAACCATGAAAATGAACTGCAAACTACTCCAAACATTAGCAGAAAACCAAATAGAACCAAACTGAAAGCAAGCTAAAAGGCCTTGGTGGCTAGAACACATATGTAGTAGCACCTAGGGAAAGAAAATAATTGAAATAAATGTGCCTTAAGCACTTATTAGTAGAAAACACTACCCTAACCTACTCTAACTAGCCAAAGAAGCTCATCAGACAAACCCATTAACTGGCTTTGTAAAATAACTCCCCCTTCTAACCAACCTAGGATGTTTTGCAAGGCTATGATTTATTACTGATGAGATATGACCCATAAGAACGTACCTTATAGAATGTTGCAAAACTTTCTGAAGAATAAAAACAAGCCCACTCACCATCTGAACCTGATCATAGATACTGTTGTTATGGGGTGAATAGATGATTTGGTTCTGCTGATGTAAGGATGCCATCTCCTCTTTGGGTACAATGGTAACATGTGTCTCTTTATTTAGCTCTTTGCAAACTAAATCCCTAATTGGACACCCTCTTACAAGGGTGAACCTTTGGCTAATACTCCTGGTTTCTTGATTGAGATCAGTTGTTACATCCTTTTTCACAATTTCAACCTGATCTAAAGGAGCTGTAGATCTATCATCAAGTAATGAAGGAATGACTATTTTTTTCACCTAAATATATTGATCACATATTGCCATTTCACATTGCATTAAATTATCATCAATGTTAGAACAAAAAACTTCTATGATGCCTAAAAACATGTTCTCATCAAACTCATAATCTTGCACTGAATCCAAATGAGTTTTATTATTCTATTGTTCAAAACTAGACATTGATGTTAGAATGCATGTGTTATCTTTGTTCTCATCAACAAATTTATGAAATTCATCAAACAAATCAGATAAATTATGAGACTCAACCTCTACTTGGAAAGCAGTACCCTACTTTTGGTCTTGCTGCACTTGCACAAAATTTGCATTTATCTTGATATCTTGATAACTCAAATCAAGGCTGTTGTCTGTGATCTGTTCATTAATTAGTATTTTGTCTAGATGATTTACATCATTCTCACAACCATTCTCATCTACAAAACTAGGGAGTGCATCAAAGATATTAACTGAAACCTCCTTGACATTATCTATGCTTGCAATAAAATCATCAAGGTCATCCCAAAATAAAATGTCATCACATTCCTCTTGAATTTTTTATAAAAGAGGACTATTTTTTACCTCATAACAGTTCTTATCTAGCTGTGCAAGTTCTATGATAGGCTTACCTTCACACTCTGAGCTACTTTATCCAAGACCACATTGTCAGATTGCTTAGCTTCAATCAGCAACTCCTCATATTGTTGAGGATCTTCTTGCTATTTTGAGACTATTGTCTTTGGTACGAGCATGCTTTCCTCTTCCAGCTCAACAAAACCAGGTAACTGATTAAACAAAGAAATTGATTCTTCCTCCTCATGCGGTGCTTTCTCTAATGAAACTTGGACATTTTGTCTTTGTAACTGAAGACTTTCACCTTGAGACCTTTGTACTCTGCTTTCATTCATCTTATAAACAACATTAGAAAACTTTTTAAATGAATTGAAATGCAAAGGATTGGGTGTAAAGTTTGAACCAACATCCTCTTCATATGCATCAGCTCATATTTAGCTAGGAATGTAGCATAAACAGTAGCAACTTTTTTCTCCACATCTAATTTTTATGATTTGGTGGCACAAAAGGGATTGCTAGAACCTTTAGCTACTAAATTAAAACTTGAAATTTTGATTGGCTTGGGCCCTAAAAGCTTTTGCTCCTTCTCACCACACCAACTTGGAATCTTGATTGGTTCATGTTTTACTACCTTTTCCTCTTCTTGATTTTGGATTGGTATATGAGGGGTAGCCTTAACAAGATTTGGCATTTTATAACCAAGATACTTAGTCCAAGAAGGCTGCCATTGGTTGTTCAAAATTTTGATGACTTGGTTTAAGTTCTTGATATGACTGAAACTAAGGATTAAAGGATTGGTTTTTAATGCAAATAGGCCCTTGGTTTTGAATGCAAATAGGCCCCTGAGCAAAATCAAAACTTTTGAAACTTGGAATTTGGAGACTTTGGGAAGTTTATTGAGTTTCTTCGAGGAAAAAAGGCTCTTCAAGTGGTTGGTCTTGAGGAATAACAAATTCAGATTGTGCCAACATAGGCTCTTGCAATGGTAAAGGGTCTCTAAAACTAGGAATCTTGACCTTGGGAGGGTTAAGAAGCTCACTTTTCATAAAACTTAGAATTTCATACTTACTAACCTCATCCTGAAAGCGCTGATCTAGAATGAAAGGAGTTGTTTAGGCTTCTTGCCTTTGTGTTTCTGCCACTTGCTCATAGAGATAAGTCTAATAAGCCATTTCTTCAAGTTGCTGATTATACTCATGTTGTCTCTTAATCTCCTCTACCTTCTATATGAAGTCAAACAATATACTCTTTATGCTTGCAATCTCCTCCTTTTCACACTCTTGGAGCTAATTTTGAGTATATGAAGGATGATATGGAGGTTGAGTAGGGGTGTGTGGGAGGTAAGCATGTTGAGGATGTTGGTTTTCTTGGAAAGTCATTAAATTTGAGCTAAAACCAGCAACATGGTTGATTTGATATGGCTGATAAGATGGTGAATTAGATTTTCATGATATGATGGATGATATAACCTATTCCCATCAAACATAGACATGCTTATTTATTCAAAAGATGAAAACAAGTAAAACTCAAAATTATTTGAAATAAACCAACACCTGATCATACTGAAACTAGTAGAAATGTCACGCAGAGTCGCCAGCTATGTTGATTTTCTGCCTCCAAAGGCTTAGATCACTGACACACACACCAAATATCAATGATATATAAACATATTTTGGAATGAAGTAGTCCAATGTGTCTGACTAGGTGTGTCAAAAACTATTGTCAATTAGGATTGCACACTAGCTAAGTTAGACTTAACTCTCCTATTGAAACATGGAAACATTTTCAAGCTGTGGGTAACCTATGATGAGAACAAATCTCCAAAAAGGGTTGGTTCCCCTAGAAAATCACCTAGACTAAAATGATTTATCTGAGCAAAAGTATAGAAAGATAACAAGAAAAGGAATCCTAAAACCTAAAGGGTGATGCACCAGAACTTAAGATTTATTTACTAACTCCACTCACAATTAGTTCTCAAAACAATAACTTTCACAACCTCAAATGAAATACACAACACAAAATTGTCTTGCATTAAGGTTTGAAAATAAACACAACATGCAATCTATATTATATGCAATTTCTGCACCCACACTTATAATACTAAGACATAAAAAGGACCCAATAGTTGGAATCACAATGATAATGTCAAACTATTACTACAAAATGAGACAAAATGATGAGATAGGAATGTTCTGCTACTTTTATTAAACTGAAAGGAGTATAAGGACATGAGATTATGAGTACAAATCAAGGCTTATAGAACTTTCTATAGTGTGCAAGAAAGAAAGAAGCAAATCTGAACTACCTAAACTAAGTTTTTCTCCTCTTATATATAGCCAAAAGGCTTTCTAAAAACCCAACCAGCTGTCTTACCCAAAAGAAGAAACTAAAATCCTATTTTCAATCAAGGGAGGAAGGCCACAAAAATAGGGCCTAAAACTGATCTAAAATGAGTAATAATAGGTGGAAACTTCCCCTCCCCCCAAGTGGGCCCCCATAAAAAGACTCAAAAATCAGGCTCTATCTGACTAGAAACTAAAATAGAAACTTTAGTTTGCTTAGTTTTTTCCAATTTCGCCCAAAAGACTTAAACTTAAAATAGGAAAGTTATCAATACTTGCTTCACTATAACTGCATTTTAATAACAATTATTAAAGCAATTTATAAGAACATTGCTTTTAATAATGTTTTACAATGCTTGCAGTTTTCAACTCTAATTTTTTCACAAAGGAAGGAAAAAAGATTTGATTTGTTTGATTTTGCAAAAATATACAAGGCCTACATTTTGCTTTTCTAGCCTAAGTTTTTTCCTCCAAAGGTTGTGAACTAAACCTAAGGCATAAGCCTAGTTATCATAGATGCAAAGGTAAATATAATACCACGAAGGTATTAGTGAAGGCATAAAAAATCAAATCAGTGTGACAAAAATATCAGGTTGAATTAGGGCAAAAGAAACCCTAAAGCAAGACCATCGAGCCCTATCTCATTTTGCATCATTTGCACTTTGACTTTTGAGAACTCAGCTATGCACACCATCACTGCCATCACTAGGGTTTGAGCTTGGAAACTTCCATTGACTGTTGCTTCTGAGAGACTTCCATGAAAATTTACACAAGAAATCATATGGTGAGTCATTCTTAGTCACAAATATGATATTGTTCTCCATTTTTTAAGCATTCTTGGGCTTTCATGGCTGCAATCATGACTACTTTTTGATGTATTCCATTTTTGTTTATCTTCTATTGATATTTCCTCGGTAATTGAGGCCAATACCAGAGGGTTTTTCTACAACTTTCATCATAAGTTTTGAATGCCTCCTTTTACAGAAAATAGTGGTAAGCCTCCTACCCTTCGAACTTTGTATTTTCTTTTACTTTCTATTAACACAATGCTCGATTCAAGCTCTTGAAACTGCAAAAAGAAGGAACCTTTCATTTTTCCATGTATGGGTCATGGCTTCAATAGACATTTTTGAGTTTTCTTTGTGCCTAAACAACATTATAGGCTGCGGCTTTATTGATTCTAGGTATTTTCTTAAGCTCAAAGGTTTATTGCTTGTTGTATCTATGTGACTCCATGTAAACTTTAGACAAGATGGGTTCAAAACCACTGGTCACGGCTTCTCTTTTTATGAAAATAAAATGGAAAGCCTTGACTTCTAACACAGTTTTGAGTTTCTATTTTCTACAAAATAAAACTCCCTGTATACTAGGGCTGCAGCTTCTGCATGTCTTCACTTTCTTTGTTGAATACCCAAGCACCATCATGATGTTCTATAGCTGGATGATAACATTGTTTAATTTTCCAATAGAAATGAAAATGTTTTACTTTATTTTGTATTCCTCCTTCAAAGCCTTATTTGGCTACCACTATACTCTTGATGTGATTGTTTTTACTTAGCTATAAACTGTCTTTTATGACTACACCTTATGACTATTTTGACTTCTATGGACTGAGAAGAATAAATGATTCTGACAGAGATTTTTATTTACTACTTCATGATAATGGCATATGTTACCTTTGTTGCTTCATATGGACTCACATACATACTGTAGACTTTACACTTTGTGATGAAAGCTATAGAATGAGTTAAAATATATGTTGTTCTTCTTTGTATCTCCTATAGATGTATATGAACACTGAGATTTCATTCTCTTCTTTCTATCTTTGTGAACTAATAAACTACATTCTTACTTGAGGTTCTATGCTCATATAACTATGTATGTATTTGGTATATTCTCCATTTGATGATTGTGATAGTGGTCTATTTATATTCTCTCAAGCTCACTATACCTTCTAAATGCTGCATCTATATCTCCCTTTTCATGACTTCTATAGCTGCACTTGTAGCTTATGATTGTATCTTCATTTGGCAGAGGTATATGGTGGTTATATGATGAATGAACTATCATTAAGGTGATTGTCCCATGGTTTAAAACATTGCAAATTCCTCTCTACATCTCTCTAATAGTTTATTGCTCCTTTACTTCTTATAATAGTTAGACATTATGATTATTCAATGATTGCTTTATTCTTATGATTGCAATAAAATGTTCACCATACATGTAGTATAGTGCCATGATAGTATGGCCACTAAGAAATAGATTTGTATCTTGATCATTCTAATCCTCCATCATAGACTTATACCCTGCTACTCCCTTGTATATCAGATAGCTAACATGGCATTATACTGTAGATATCAGTCATGACTCGGCTGTTCTAGTCTATGTGGACTATGTATGCTGCACTTTACTTTGTGGATATAGATATAAGATTGTTTTCTCATTATATGATTGTCATCTATCTTCTTCAATTGATAATATGCTTCTTGGTTGACAGGACAGTCATGATCATGACTAATTTTTGTCCTTTATGGTTCTTTCATGCATTCAATAGTAACTTTACACTTCATTCACAATAAAAAGTGGTAAATACCTATTCTACTATTGTCCAACTACTGCTCCATGATGTATCCTTGGTTGTCATATTCTTGATGTGGTATTAAATGCTATTCATAATGACAAAGTAGGCCAGAATTGTCAAGACGACTGTGGTGTCCATTGTTTATATTCTTGTAGATCATATACATCCATGCACTATGTGTTCACTTGATGGCCTTAGTATGTCTTCGCATGATGTCTAGACAATAAAGAGACTTTCTCTTGTACTTTGTCATTATGAATGGTATTTATACTGATATACTTCATTACATATCCATGATGTATTGGTGTTGTCATTGACTTTCAATCAGAATATTCTTTTATTTATTGATCTGAAATTTTCTTTGCTTATCTTATATTCCCCTTAAGATCAAGGGGTAGCATGTTGGGCTCAACCCTTGTGGGAGTCCATTTTTGCACCACATGCTATGATGTCTTCAGAAATGGATCACCAACATAATTTATCCTATACCTATATAGTGAACAAACATGTTAGATAAAACAATAATGAAGTTCAATGCTCTTCCTGATGATGTTTTACTTTTCAAGCCCTTTTGCATGTATCTAATGATTGTGAACTGATTCAGTGCAACATAGGCAATGTATTATACTTATATTGATAGGCACATAGGAAGACTCATGTCCAGAGCTTTAACAACTACTCTCATCATGATATAGGTTCACTCAAAGATCGGGAGCAAGGAGGAACAAGCTACCATGAAGACCAACTCAAGACCTTAATTAGGCAATGATGGATATGCTTCTTCTTATATGGTCTTTTCCTTTCTTTATCTTCAGATGGATAGTATATTTCTTATGTTGTATTGGTTCAGCTATTCCCATAGCTTGTGTGGGACAATTGATCAATTCTTTCTTTCCAATGAATACAAATACAACACTTATGTAGTCTTGTGTATACCTCCTTTGTAAAATGAATGAAAACATTACACTATGAAATGAAACAACTTCTTATAGTCCATGAAATCTCTTTTATACTATAAAGCATTGAATGACAAGATGAATGCTTTCCTTTCTGTTATAACACATGGCATCATGAAATTGAACTCTTTCCTTTTCAAGCACTTTAAACTATGCAAAGGTCAAACATAGCAGAAATATGTTAAGAACTTTTCATCTTAAATGGAAACAGCTGCTTCAGTTCTACCAATTTGAGCTGTAGGTGAAAATTTGGTTATATATATATATGGACAAAAATAAAGAAAAGAGTTAACCCTCTATATATACACAGACTGTATATATACATAGGGCTCTATGTGTGTGTGTATATATATATATTTGGACAAAAATGAAGAAAGGAGTTAACCCTCTATATTTACACAAGACTGTATATATATAGAGGGTTATATATATAAGAGTGAATCTTTTCCCTTATAAAGAAAAATATAAGTTCATTGCACTACATTTATCTTCTATTTCTAAACACTATTGTATATATATAAAAAGGATGCTTTCTTAGTATTTTCTTTTCCCTTTTAAACTATTCTTGTCTTCAAAAAGCTTGGAGGGAAAAAAAACAATTAGAAAATGCTTTAGCTTTTGGGAAAAAAAAAAAAAAAACTAGAAATCTTTGAATGGAAATGGAAAAGAAACTTTTGAGAAAACTAGATTAGAAAACTTTGAAAATAAATCATGTGGGAAACTTTAACTTTGGAGAAATAGCCTTCCCACTTGGGGAAGGGATTTCCCTCTCTCCACTTGCCTTCAACCTACATCAAACAAAATTAAACTTGTGTGTGCCAAATGATAGACTTGGAGTGCTTTTATAAAATCAAGATTAGGGCTGGTTGTGTTGCCCTAGATTTTAGGATGTTAATCAAACTTTAAGCCTTGTTAGATTTCAAAACTCACTTAAGGGATTTATTTAATTATTTTAATTTAGTTCTATAGTTGAGGTTGTTTTATTGTTTTAATTTAATTTAATTTTTTTCATATTTTCTTAAGTGTTGTTATGCTACCAAAATTTTAATAAATTTATATTCCGAGAGGTGTTATGCTAACAAAATTTTTGGAGACCCAATATTAGAATGTTGATGTATTTTTATGGCAATTATTTTGAGATGATTATATTAATTAATTTATTTAGTTGGTTATGCTTTTCTATTTTAATTTATTATAGATTAATGTTTTAGAAAAGCTTTAAAATTAATTGTTTTCATAGTTAGAATGTAAGGGTTAAAATAGATTTATCTATCTTTAGTACTTATATTTTCTGCATTTTAGTTCTTTCTAAAATGGTTAGTTTCCTTCTAGGGTTAGGGTTTTGACTTAGGTCGAAACCATTTTTCACCTTCACCTAGGAAACCCTAGGGATGGTTCCTTGATGGAGATCACCCCTCTTAGTGATGCTTGTTACGACACAATCCCCCCTTAGTTTCTATCATCATCGTAGGGATTACAAAAGGATTTTGCATCATCCCGCACCTTGTTTGACTTCCCCACCTTTGTGCAACATGCCTAATATGTGTTGTGAGTACAACCACATTATTTGTGTGTGTCACTGAGTACACATGTTGCACATGAGGAGGTTTTAGAGTCGGGTGGGAAATTTTTTTGATATTTCATGTCATGACCACATGGAAAATGTGGGCATGAAATTAAAGCCTTAGCCATCCAAAGTCATTAGGTCATCCAAAAATCACATCATCCAAACTCAATAATGATTTAAATCCAAAATTATGAATCCCTTTTGTTTTGATGAGTCTCCTCATCACAACTGTCCAAAAAATCTTTTCAAAACTAACGATGATGATAGTCTTGTTGGTCAACATGAGTATGAAATTGATCCACTTAATGAAATAACTACAAGAAAATTTTCCATAAGCTTCCATTACCCATCCATACACAATCCAATGCCTTTTGACTAAGAATCGGCTAGCAAAAGCTATCCCTCTAACCCTAAACACATAGCTATTGGTCATCCTTATTGCACCTTTGACAAGGAAAATCCATTTTATCCCCCATCCATAAACCAACACCCATCCTTCAGTGAGATAACCATCACCTCCACCTCCTATCCAAACCCTTCATCCCATTATCAACCAATCCATAAATAATCATCCATCTAATCCTACCACATTCAAATTATCATTTTTTAATTTCCTCCAAGGATTCCTAGAAAAGGACCCATTCCAAAATCACAAAAACAAAATGGTGGAGTCATGCCACCCCATTAATCCAAATCCATCTAAGTGTGGCATTAATGATGTTTTTACCTACCTAACACCTATCAACAATCCTAACACCATTAAATCCAAAATCATCAAACATCAAACATCCCTTCCACATCCATGTGCACCACTATAGGAGTCTATCCAAACAATTGAAATTAAATAATTCTCCCCCATCACATCATCCAAACAAATCCAGGTATAACAAGAGCTTGTTTTAGAGTATGCCAAAACATCCCCTCATCCAAATCAAGATCCAAACATCCCATCTAACTTTTTGATCCTCTACCATCCCTTATCAACCTCATCCAAAAACCATCACCCTATCACCTTGGTCCCATTACCTTTACCCATGGTGGTTCTCTCATAGTAGTTCAACACAATATACTTCCATCACCCATCCTTCCCTAGCAAAGAATAGATTCACATCTTGTTTCTAAAACCATGAACATCCCATTGCCTATTGCATGCTCCAAACCATGAATTATCAAGGGAAAGGCTTAGTCCTTCATGAACAAGGCATCTTGGAGCAAATACATGATAGAACTAGTCCACACTCACAAGGCCTTGGTTACATATCTCAAGGAATACAATCTAAACATGTTGGTACCACCTTTGTGCCTTATCTTGAAGTCTAACTCCTAGAATAGGAGTAACCATTGGCATATTCTTTCTTGAGTAATTGGTTTGTTCAATAGATACTTAAAAGGTTCATGATTGGTATAGAAGGTGAATGGTGTGGATGGATAATAAGTAGTGTCTAAATTTATGTAATGCATATACCATGGCTAGAGCTTCTCTCTCTGTAGTTGTGTAGTTTCTCTCGGACTTTGATAGCTTCCTACTAGAAAATACTATGGGATGGTCTTTATTACCTTTAGGATGTGCTAATATTGTGCCTATGGAAATCCCTTGGTCTCCTTGTGTTGTGCAACACAGTGCTTGGGTTTTTGACAAGGCTTAACCACCTCTCATGGATTCATTAAATCTAGCGGTTGTATCAGGCATTAACAGGTTGATCTTTTGGTGCAATAGAAACTACCTTTCCAACAATTGGTATCAGAGCAAGGGTTCCTTGGAAGAAAGCCTAACATCTTAAGGTAGATCTTGGATGATGCACATGAATAATGTTTATTTGCTTGTTTTCTAAAATATGAGAATAGTAAGCTATCTAATCTTTCTTGTATATGTTGTCTAGAACTCAGTTGTAACTACACTTAGGACTGACAAGTCTAAGAAGATTGTGAAAGTAGATGAGAAGATTGTTGATAATATGGAGGATGACTTTGGGAGAAGAATAAAATTAGATACTGATATGCACAGGGATAAGTTGTCTCTCAAGTGTTTCAAGTGTGGCAAGATTGGTCATTATGCATCAAGATGTCTAAAGGGAATTTTGAAAAAGGAAAATAAAAGCATAATGCCTAAGAAAATCTATTATGAGGTTGAAGACAGTGAAGATAATAACTGCCTACTCAATAACTCAAAGGATGACATTTGTGGTGTTGACCTTGAAGGATGTATGAAAGAAAATGATCAAAAGGTAAGTCTTGATAGTGAAGATACTTTTTAGGAAAAGAATTATTTGGTTATTGACAATAGTTTCTCAAGTCATATGACCGATTATAGAAGTAAGTTTGTTAACCTTGAAAAATGTGATTAAGGATCAATTATATTTGGAGATAATTGTACTGCTAAGATATGTGGAAGAGGGTTAGTCAGTCTATATGGAAAACATCATACTAATGATGTTCTTTATGTTAAAAGTTTAAGGCAAAATCTCTTGAGTGTTGGATAGTTGTGTAGAAAATGATACAGTCTTGTATTTCAGGATGATGTTTTTGAGATCAGAGAGAATTTTGGAATTTTTGATAGCTATTGGAAAGAGGACAGAAGGAAACCTTTATCATCTGAGAGAAGGTGATAATTATTTCTCTATGACTCAGATCAGTGTGAGTTGGCTATGGCATAGGAGATTGTATCATATCAATCTTGATGATCTAGTAAGAATAAGTTTAGCTCAAGTTGTGAAAGATCTACCAAAGATTACAAAACCTAACATCATTTGCAAGGAGTGTCAAGATGGAAAGCAAGCAAGAGGAAGTTTACAAGATGAAGAAAAATCCTCTATTGGACTATTGGAGTTGGTTCATACAAACCTTTGTGGTCCTACATGAGTAAGAAGTTTCCATGATGACAAGTATTTTATGTTATTCATTGATGATTATTCTAGAATGACTTGGGTTATTTTTATTATTAAAGAAAAATTAGAAGCCCTATATAGGTTTAAAGAATTCAAAGAAATGGTTGAAATTGAATTAGATGTAAAGATCAAATGCTTGAGGTTTGACAGAAGAGAAGACTTTACTTCTAATGAGTTTAATGTGTTCTGTGAGAATCATGGGATAAAGAGGTAACTATTTGATCCTAGAATTCCACAGCAAAATGGGGTGATGGAAATAAAGAACAGGACTGCTCAAGAAGCTGCAAGGATAATGATAGAGGAAGCAAATCTACCAGAATTATTTTGGAGACAAGTAATTCACACTGCTATCTACACACAAAACAGAGTACATGTGAAAGTAAATGATGAAAGGAATCCCTATGAGCTATGGTATGGAAGGACTCCCACTGCTAAGTATTCAAAAGTTTTGGAAGCAAATGTTTTATCAGAAGAAAGGAAGAAATAGGAAAGGATGATGCAAATTATGATGAATGTATTTTTCTTGGGTATTCATCTTGGAGAAAAGCTTACCAATGTTATAAAAAGAGAGTAGGGAAGATTGTTGAAAGTACCAATGTCA
The DNA here is from genome assembly GCA_027924645.1 of Cunninghamia lanceolata. Lineage (NCBI taxonomy): Eukaryota > Viridiplantae > Streptophyta > Pinopsida > Cupressales > Cupressaceae > Cunninghamia > Cunninghamia lanceolata. The sequence continues at coordinate 16,075,514 of BSBN01000073.1, forward strand.
AGGCTGATGAAGACATACAAAAGTATTTAGAAGTTAATAAATATGTACAAGAAGAAAAGGAAATGTAGGATGATGTACAAGAAGAGTGTCAAATCATTAGTGATAAAAGAAAATGTGAATTGATAGGATGCAGAGCTGTTGTAGAACAAATAAACCTATGTTTGATTTCTAAAGTTGAACTTAAAATAGTGACTGAGGCCTATAATGATATCAAATCTTTAGAAGAAGATTGTTTGTCCACTGACATTGAATAACTCAAAATTGCTCTTGAAGAATTAGAAAGATCTAAAGAAGACATGGACTTAAAAGAGAATATCAAAGAAGCAAATGAATACATCAGAAATTTAAGAAAGCAAGTCAAGAAGCTCAAACAAAGATATAAAGAGGACAATGAAAAATAGAGGTTAGCAAATGAAGAAAAAGGAAGAAATGAGAAATGCTTGAAAGACAAAACTGGAAATTATACAAAGCTTGAGCAAGAAGTTGTAAACCTAAAGTCAAATTTGGAGAAGGCAAAGAACTATGAAGAAAAATTCAAGATAAGCCCTACAAAACTTGATGAGATTATTAGCAAATAGAAGAGCTCAGATGGTAAAGAAGGATTGAAATTTGAGAAAGATGAATGCTCCAAATCAAGTCAAACAATGAATGCTGAGAATAAGAAGGACAAGGGCAAGCAGATCTAGAATCAAAGGAATGGACCAAGAAGACCACCAGTCAGGAAACCAAAAACTCAAAGGTATCCATATTTCAATGGTTATTGTCATTCATGTAATAAGTTTGGTCATAAGGTTACTGAATGTAGGAGAAGAATGAATCAAAATGTTCCATATTTCTCTGGTTAGTGCTTTACTTGCAACAGAGTTGGTCATAGAGCTAGTGAATGTAGAAGTCAGATAAAGAAGGGCTATAGTGATGGAAGGAAAGTTCAATCCTTTAGTGGAAATTACTTTACATGCAATAGATTTGGACACAAGGCTAACCAATGTAGGACCATAATGAATGGAAGGAACAATAGTCAAATAAATGTTGTGTGCTATGATTGCAATAGGCTTGGACATATTGCAAAGTTCTGCAAAAGAAAGAACATGAAGAAGGATAACCCGATAGAAAAGAAGAAATTGTTGCAAAAGGATGATCTAGAAGAAACCAAGAAGGAGATGAACAAGACATGGGTCAACAAGAATGTCAATGAAGTCAAGAATGATCCTGTGCTAGCCTCTGGTATAGATGTTTCCTCCAGAAACTAAGTTGAAGGCTACCTCTCAGGGGGAGCAGGTAGTGACATTGGAGAGTGTTATAGTTAGAGGGAAGTATTTAGAGTAGTTTAAGAACAAGTGAAAGTATTTACACTAATATATTCAAGGGGAGAAAGGTTGAAGAAGGTGTGTCACCCTTTGCCATTAATGTCAAAGGGTGAGAGAGTTCATGTGAAAAACAAAGAGAGAGTAAGCTGTATAAAATAAAGGGGGAGAATGAGATTAGTTCAAAATTGTGTCATGATAGTTTTTCACATCATATGTTGCCATCAATGACAAAGGGGGAGATTGTTGCAAGTATGTGCTAATTGATGTTGCCATTGATGTCAACATGTTTGTATTGTCATTGGTGTCAACTGTATCTTCTATTGTTGCAATTGTTGATTGATTAAGTTGTTATGTTAAGATGTTTTGAATGACTTGTAGATGTGCTCAAGATGATAAGAATATGGTCCTGATGTTTTATGTCCAAGTGCTTTTGAGAAAATTTGATAAATTTTGAAGATAGTCTTGTGAAGAAGTATTCTGGTTTACAGGATACTATCTGAGCTTTTGCTCTGCATTTCCTCTGTGTTGAAGACTAGAGTGTGAGTTTTGGATATGTTTTAGAGAAGTGTTTGAACATGCTAAATCTAGAATTTGGTGGTCTAGATCACTGTGTAATAGAAGTTATGTTCACCAATTTGAAGATTGTATTTGATAGAGTTTTTGAGTTGTGTAGAGGTGTCTAGGAGAAAGTAGTTTCCTCTGCACTTCTCCGCAGAGTAGTTTCAGGTACTTTACTTTTGGGCATATCTTTATAAGGTCCTTATTTATCTTCATTCCAAAGGATTTGTGATTTTATGCTCCAAAAAGTAAAGTCTTGTGTAGCAAAGTTCAACAGTGTTTATTGTGAGCAGTCTGTGATTTGTCTTCAAGTGATATCTGTTGTCTTCAAGTGAGATTTATTGCAGCTGGATTTGTTAGCTCCTAGGTGATTTTATGTTGTTCATGGATGTCTCCAGATTGTGTTGAAGGCATGTGCTTGATCTGTGAGCTATGATTAAGCTCTTGGAAGTGTGTGCCTAAGTATTCTTGGTGTTTACACAAGTTTGGCTGACTTGGGTGCTAGAACTCTTTGTGGATGTGTTTCATGCATTGTAGAAGCATGTTGAAGTGTGTGAAGATGCATTTGGGTCTAAGCTAATCCATGAAGTGTTCTACCTTCATTCATTTGATTCGCAAGATTATTTAGGTCCAGACCTAATTTGAATTATATATGTTTTCTAACCTTGAAGGTTGTTTCAAATATTATAGAGTGTGTTGCTGACCTTGATGTATGTTCCAAGGTTGATGATTGAGTGTAAGAATTTATGTAAATGGTGTAAACATTAGAAGATGAGGATGTGTGTGTTGTGAGGCTATGAAGGAGATAAATACTATGCTTCAATGGAACTAAAATCAAGCATGTGGTAGATTCTATTATATCAGTTCATGGCAATGAGCCATTATGGCAGTGAGCCCCATTGGCAGTGAGCTCTATTTGTAGTGAGCCCTATTTGTAGTGAGCATTTCTTTGGACAGTGAGCCCTTGGGTAGTGAGCACTTTAGTAGTGAGCCTCTTTGTAATTCAATATTGATACTACTATATATTGTGAGCTAATCCTCACCATCCAGTTTTTCCCTTTTAGGGTTTTCCACATAAAAATATGGTGTTCTCTTGTGCATGGTGTTGATGTGATTAAGTTTCTGTTATCTATTTTCATGTTTAATCTTCATAACAAAATTAGGGCTTAAGTGAATTAAAGTGAATGTGATTATGCTTGTGAAGGTTTAAAGTTTTTGATACAACTGATTCACCCTCCTCTCAATTGTCTTGTGCATTCAATAATTGGTATCAGAACCTAGGTCATGGGCTTGAACCCCTTGCTTGTGCTGGGGGGATTGTTGCAAGGTGTATGCCCTTGGTCTCCTTGTGCTATACAACAAAGCACTTGGGTACATGACAAGGATTAACCACCTCTCATGGATTCATTGACTCTAGTGGTTGTATTGGGTATTAACAGGTAAACCTTTTAGTGCAACGGCAACCACCTTTCCAACATCCTTCCTGAGCTGCTCCAAACCATGAATTATCAAGGAAAAGGCTTACGCCTTCATGAGCAAGGCATCTTGGAGCAAAGACATGTCAAAACTAGTCCATACTCACAAGGCCTTGGTTACATATCTCAAGGAATACAATCTAAACATGTTGGTACCACCTTTATGCCTTATCTTGAAGTCTAACTCCTAGAATAGGAGTAACAATTGGCATATTCTTTCTTGAGTAATTGGTTTGTTCAATAGATACTTCAAAGGTTCATGATTGGTATAGAAGGTGAATGGTGTGGATAATAAGTAGTGTCTAAATTTTTGTAATGCATATATCATGGCTAGAGCTTCTCTCTCCGTAGTTGTGTGGTTTCTCTTACCCTTTGATAAATTCCTACTGGAAACTGCTATGGGATGGTCTTTATTGCCTTTGGGTTATGCTAATACTGTGCCTATGGCAATCCTTGATACATCAACATGTGCATGGAATGGTATGTTCCAATAGGTGCTTCAGTAATCTTTTGTTTCAATGTATCAAAAGAAGTTTGACACTATTCATTCCATTCAATATTTTTACTGCATTTCTTCTTTATTAGTTCTTCTAGTGGTTCTTCTATTGCCACATATCCTCCAATGAACTTGTAGTGATATCCGGTATATCCCAAGAATGTCTTCACCTCTGGTGTTGTTTATGGTGGAGGAAGTGTCATTATTGATGTGACTTTTAATGAATCAACCATTAGCCCTTATTTACAGATAATATGTCCTGATAAAGTACCAAAAGGTACTATAAACATATTTTTTTCATGTTGAAGAATGTTTGAAGACTACTACATATATTGATCATCACTCTTAACGCTTGTACATGACCTTTTACTAACCCATATATTGTCCAATCATCCAAGTATACCTCCAAGAAGTCATGGATGAAGTCCTTGAATGCATGTACCATTATTCTATTGAATATTGTTGATGTGTTCTTTAGGCCAATGGCATGACTGTATACATGAATGTTCTAAATTATGATGTGAAAGTAGTTTTTAGTTGGTCCTCTTCTTTTATCTTAACCTGGTGATAGCTAGAAAATCCATCAGTGAATGAGTAGATCTCCCTTCTGACTACTGATTCTAGTATTTCATTAGTAAATGGAGTCAGGAATGGTTCATGTATACATTTGTTGTTCAGTTCTTTGTGGTCCACACGTATCCTTACTTCCCCATTTTTATTATTCTACACTACCATTGGACTTATCTATTCCTCATCATCTACCAATTTGATGATTCCTATGCAATCATTTTATCTGGTTCTATCTTAACCTTTTTCTTTTAGTTGTATTTTCATAAATCCCACTTTTTCTTTTATACCTTTTAGATTTGTAACTATTCTAGAGAATAACTCTCCAAACTCTGATAGTATTTTTGCAACTTGTACCACTACTCATTCATCCCAATAGTCCCCTATTTTGGCCATCTTGGGATCACCCTCTTTGGTGATATTTTCTTCTCTTAGTTTAATTGGTTGATTGTAATATTTTTCTTTAGGTTCAATTATTATTTTTACTAGTACTTGTGACTTAAGGTTGTTAGTGTTGCCTATAAGTACTTATAATTGAATGAAATGTGCTCTTTAGATCTAAAAATAAACCAATCATGTGATGCCACATTAACGCACCAACAAAACATGAGTTAATGAACATTTATTGGTCCACTCTTTTTTTGGGTCTTTTTGGACACCTCAACAAAAAGCATGTTGATGTGGACATGAAACTTTAGTTAGAAGCAAAGGCCTTGCAAAGTAAGCTTATGTAAAAATTATGGAGTGATTTAAAATTACCACATATGATTTTGAGAAGCATGAAGTTAGTCATATGTAGGGTTTTGTTTGAATTTTAGTGTTTTAGTTTAATTTGTAGAGTTTTAGTTTAATTTGTAGGGTTTTAGTTTGAAGTTTAAGGTCTTAGTTTGATTTGTAGGGTTTTCATTTTAGATTTAGTATTTAAATTTTAAACAAATTTATAAATTTAAAATATTTAAAAAATATTTTTTCCCAAAAAATTAAGTTTCAACTTTCATTTAAAAAAAATAAAATTAAAAAACAAGGTAAAATAAACTTACCTATTGGGCATGGAGGAAGGGCAGTTGGCTACAACTCTGTAAGGTCGCACTAATCTAGATAGAAGTCTATCTGTCAACTTTGATTTAGAAGAAAGTGAAAGTGATTTTTTTTTGTTTTTTTGTTTTATTTTAAAGGTTTTGGGTAGAACTGTATCACCCAATAAGGTATTGGGAATAAACCTTCTACCTAAAAACCACTAGGCACACATGTGCCACGTATATGCCACATGGTTTCAAGCATAGCCTTCTCACCCAAAACTTTCTCGAGGGAAAACCTTTCACTTGATATGATTTTGTTGGTTGAAAGCGTGAAATGGATTTGAAAGAAGGAATGGGAGGGGGTTAGTGCTTCACAAAATCCCTTTGACATATTTTAGTCATTCTTTGGAGGTTCACCCTTTGGAGAATCTAATTTTTGTGATGGTAGCTCATGAGGAAGAAGACAGATGCAAGGATCTGGTGTAGGCTATAAGCATCACCTACTCATTGAGAAATGATGAGATTCTTTTGGTTATATATATATATATATATATATATATATATATATATATATACAATCATAAAGTAGTTCATTACTTGGATCCATTTGATTCATTATCTCCCATTAGGGATGATTAGCACCTATAGCTTACAAGATATCAAAAGATTAAGAGGAAGCACCCTTGATAGAACAAATGCAATGTTAGATGAAGATACAAATAGTGTAAGTGCTACATGGTTTCTCATCAGAATTGAATGAGGTTCATGTTACTCAAATTTCTTCTGGTGTTGTTGTTGTAGGGTTACAAAAGCCATACATGCCTATATAGGGCTTATAAGTCAAGATAAGAGCTTATCTATGAAACCTTAAAATCTATGTAAGATTATGAATAGGTTTGTTCTATGGCTGCAAGTCTATTGAAATACATAGTGTGTATAACCTTTTAGGAGGTTTGTATAACCATTTCAAAGCTCTATGAAAACCCTAGAAGCTCCATGAAAAACATAAAGAGTCTACGAGAAGCATAAGAATGTCTAAAAAGTGTAAACTTTGTACAAACCATTTCAAACTCTGTATAACCTTAGAAGCTCTGTATAAAACATGGAAATGTTTATGAAACCATTGATAGGTATATTCTAGGGTAAAGACTACAGATCTGTTAAAATACACACTATGTATAAACATATCTTGTTATACATATGGTTCCTAGAGTTGTCATTGATGTCAACACTATCATGGAGGTGTGATGGTGTTCATGGTTGGATGTCATGTGTAGAGAAGATATAGTTCATGGATGGATGTCATGTCCCATCCAATAAGAGAGAAGAGAACATATAGTTCATGGTTGGAAGTCATGTCTCATCCAACAAGAGAAGAGAGAAGATATAGTCCATGGTTGGATGTCATGCCTTGATCAGTGCAGTTAACTATGAAGACATATTAATATGGGAATTAGAAGCACTAAGATGATTAGATGTGTTTCTAATGTTACTGATGGCTTGAATCATGTGTGTTCCAAGTTTCATGATGATTGGATTAACAGAAGAGTGTTTTGTTATTGACAAGCTAAAGATAGTGTTGTTTCTATGAAGATGTTCTAAGTAGGATAATGGAATGCTCCACATTCCTCCACATTTACATATATGGCTATGCAATTCTAGAACCATGTTCAGGGTGTAGTGAAGGTGATAATTCCAAAGTCAAATCATTTTTCCTTCCACTGTGAAAGTTATGCATGATAGAGTACTGGCATGTGTTTTGGCAGAGTGAGCTAGTGTTGAAGACCTGTTGGAATGCTCCACATTCCTCCAAAAGTGAATGGTTGCCATTGTAATTGTGTAGACATGTTTATGGATGTACATTACATGCTTCATCCCAGTTTTAAGGCTCTTGGTGGTCTACAAGCTCAGTTTCTCAATGACAATATGTTGCAATATGTTCCAGATGACAGGTTGTTCTCAGAGTTCATGATTGAAGATGTGTGGCACAAAATCTTTGATGTGCAATGGTAAAGGAGTGTTTGAAGATGTATGAGTCTCACAAACTCATCTGGAAAGTTTCATGAAGATCTTTCTTGTTTCCAATACCACACAAGGCTTTCAAGTTATTGTGGTCATTATGCTTCAAGGTTTTAGTGTTTTTGCTTAAAGCTATCCTATTTTCAAATGAGCAGAGTGTGTAGATGTAATTCCTTGGTGGTTGATGTTGTAAAGGGTGTTTTGGACCTCATTAAGAAAGTTTTGATGTCTGCAGGGTATGGGACTTCTTCTAGTGTAGCGTGTAGTCATGTTTAGGACTTGTCATCTACACGTTCCATGTTGTGTCTATTGGCAAGAGACATAGTATAGCTACATGAGTGTTGTCATTGATGGCAACAAAGTTTATCCCACCCATCTGCAGGACATGGTCTGCCTATACCGGAAGTAAGATTGAAGAATGTTGTGGTTCGGTAAGCAAGAACAGAGCATGTGGTAAGGTCTGACAGTCAGGTCCGGATCTCTCAGAGGAAGTATCTCAATAAAGTACGGAGTTGGGGAAGTCAAGAGGAGTACCTTTACTAATAGATTCCAGGGATTAAGCCTCTGGTGATGAAAGAGTGAAGAGATATGACTATCTAAGCATTGATTTCCTATTTGGTAGAGTTGATAGAGGAAGAACTGACCGGCAGAGCATCAAACCTTAATCCGGATGAGATATTGATGGTGATCAAGCTTCTTGAGGTATCACTCATGATTGGCCAACATGATTGATCTCTTCTATAAGCATCTCCTTGATACGCATCACTTGGTAAGCAAGGATTCAGCTGACAGATTAGAGTTTAGGAAAATATTGACTATTCCATATGCTAACTAGAAAGGTGTTGAAATCATTCATGCGGATATATATACCAGATGGATTTAGATGTGAAGGTGTGAGTTGTGTGTTGGGAAGTATGAAGAAAATAGAAGAGCAGTGTGAAGGTAGAAACACAAGTCTGGAATGTGACAAGACGGCAGCACCAAAGAAGAGGTAGAATGAAGTGCAGCAGATCAGTATATTGAACCTAATCAGAACTGAACCTCAACATGTGTGGATGCTTCTTATCAGTTCAAGTATCTTGTCACCTTATACCTTGTAGACAGTGAGTCTCTTGTAGGCAGTGAGCCTCTTGTGAGTAGTGTGCTTGGGCAGTAAGCCCTAATTGGCAAGTGCCATTTTGTACTATCTTATTCTTCTAATAAAGAATACAATCTTGGGTTAATCACCCCATGGTTTTTCGCTTAACAAGGTTTTCCACGTCAAAATCATTGTGTCATGTGTATTGATGTTATTTCCATTTCATGGTTATGTTTATCTATTTGATTTGATGCTGCATTAATTGTTAAGAAAGATTAGAAAGCTAAAATAATTAAGATAACTGATTCACCCCCCTCTCAGTTATCAACAATTGGTATCAGAGCCAAGTTCCTCCAAATAGAGCCTAACAACTTGAGGAAGATCTGGGAATCTCAATGGATATGTATGGTATGAGGGAACAACTTCAGTCTGCCCTAGATGATCTTGAGCAATCTAACTCAAGTCAATGAATTGAAGGAAAGACTCAAACAAGCTGATGATTTCATAAATGAACTAAAAGAGAAACTGAGTATCTCTATGAAAAAGAGAAAGGATCTACTTCAGCAATTGGCAAGTCAAGGTGAAGCCAATAATACAAATGAAGACCTAAAGGAGAAAACCAAGCTATGTGAAAAGTTGTCAAAAGAGGGCATTATGGTAAGACATGAAATGGAATCAGGAGTTCTAAAATTCACGTAAGAAATTGAAGAGAAAAGAAAAAATGAAGATGATCTAAGACAATCTCTAAAGGAGAAATCAAAAGACTGCCATAAAATGGATAGAATAATTAGACATCTAGAATCTGACCTTGAAGAAGCAAGAGATAATGAAGATCAACTTGAGAATTAGATTGACACTCTTAAAAGGGATCTTCAAACAACAAATGAATACAAAAAGAAATTCAAGATAAGCTTTGCTCAACTTGAAGTTCTTCTTCAAAGCCAGAAAAGGGTAGATGACAAACAAGGCTTGGGGTATGAGAAAGGTGAAAGCTCTGGATTAGGAAATCCAAGGAACAAACCTAGAAGACCTCCAGTAAGATAACCAAAAGTTCAAAGATATCCATCCTTCAATGGATATTGCCACAATTGCAATAACTTTGGTCATAAAGCTAATTAGTGCAGAAGAAGAATAAATCAAACTAATTCATCCTTCTTCGGACAATGTTTCAATTGCAAAAGGTATGGTCACAAATCTCATGAGTGTAGAAATATGCAAATGAATAATTCATTCAATGGTAGATGTTTTGTATGCAATAGAATGGGACATATGGTGAATCAGTGTAGATCAAGAGGTTATCAGTCAAATATGCAAAGAAATGTTGTTTGCTACAATTGCAATAGATCCAGTCATATTGCCAAATTTTGTAGAAGTAAGAATCAAAACAATAAGGGTCTGGTACATCATAATCATACCAAGACAAAGGGAAAGTGAAAGTGAATGCGGATGAAATTCAAATGGAGATGAACAAAATATGGGTGCAGAGAAATACAGAAAATGATGGGGATGGATCCGCACCAAAATCTGGTGCTAATATTCCTTCCAGAAACTAAATAGATGAGCTCTGACTCAGGGGGAGTAACAAAACAAAAACATTTCCCCCCAGCTAGTTAATTGGTGCCTGAAATTGGCACAAGGAAAGTTACGGATTAAAGGGTTCTCAGAGGAACATCTAAATAAGCTTTGGTAAAGAGATGGAAGATCTGTCAGAAGTTTTGAATAGGTTAATCTTCCAAGACTAATCTGGTTCAACAGTCGTCCGGTAAGAAGTAGGTTTTTCACAGTTAGATTCAATATGATTCAAACTAAGGAATCTTGATCTGCAGATAGATGAAATGTTTGGAGAAAGAAAGATAGATTGTCAATCATCTCCAAGAACAACTCTAAATGCTTCTTAGTAATCCAGAAAAGATTTTTCTCAAAATAAGGAGAACAAGGCAAACCGGAATGACTTAAGTTACGCATTTATTGCAACATGAAATTAGGGTTTGCAGAGAAATATAAGGGTTCTCTTATTGAACACTTGCTCATTTTACATTCGAGAAGAAGAGAAAAGGAGCTCTGAAACAAATTACCTCAAGCCCATCAAAGATCAACTGCAGAAGTTGATTCATCCAGCGATCCGATCCGATTCATATTGTGAACCCTAGAAGCATAAAAGGTATTTTCCACTCTTGAAAATATCTTTGTGAAATTTTGAAAGATGGCTACTCTGAATGTGGTGAAGATCGTTGACAGGCCACACCCTAAATTCAGAAAACATCCCTATAAATCCCTAGAAGTTGATCCCCTAGGTGCATTTTCTAGCATTCCACATGGAATTTTGCATGTAGAAGACTTTAGGGTTTACATTCACGCAAACATTGAAGAATTTGGTGAATCCAAGCTGATGGATATCTACCACAAGGAATTGATAGATGAATCATTTGAACTAAAACCTTAGTATAAGGCCATCTGGGATAATCAATTTGGATAGTGCATTCATTTCCCCTATTTTGCTGAGGATGATTGGGTCCAGTATGTTTTGAGCAGAATGCATGAAAACCTTATGTGGTTGATGAGGCCATTTAAGATAACCAAGGAAGCAATTAGGGTAATAACTGGATTGCACTCATCCAGTGGGTTACCTACTCTAAAATTAGTCAAAAACCAACCTGTGAGTGAGGCTGCCAGATCTAAATTTGATAAAAGAGAAATGATAGCTGAGGATATCACAGATCTAGACATCAATTTTGCCTCCATGATTATTGGCTACAAGATATCTCACTCCAGCAAAGAAAATTCTATATCTAGAACAACAATCTACACTGCTTATGAAATGTTGAGAAAGAATGCAGATTATGATCTTTGTGAACTCCTTCTAAGCCAACTGATGGAAAACCTACAAAAGATCAAGAAGGACAAGAAGAACTCTTTCAAGTATGGTGGGCTGATACTGTGTTTGTTCTTCTACTTTATGAATGAGCTACTCGGATCCAATGGTTGGGTATGGCAGAATGACAAACCTATTGCAATTCAAATCAGAGATTACTTGCATGGGCTTGGTGATGCCAAGGCACAAAACATAGCACTATGGGGTTACCTCAAAAAGTTCCAAAGCATGATGCAGGCTAGAGAAAGAATTCCCCAATCCCTAGTTGAAAAATACAAGGATACAGTGTGCTTTATGGTAGACACTGATCAATGTCTGATGGAGGCAGTAGAACCAAGAATAGTATGGATCATGCCAATGGGGTATGAAGTGGATGAGAAAATTGTAGAGCTGCATGTTCATCACATGCTAAGTTAGCCCAAGGATCCCAAGGCAGAAAGGTTTGGAACCTTTGAAGAATTGAGTGTAAAGATTCATGTGGAGCTCAAACAACCAGAGATGAAGAGAAAAGTGAGAAAAGAAGTAGAGAATGTTGCCAAAAGGTATGGCATCTCAAAAGAGACACTTGATGCAAATAGAGAAAAGATGGAAAGGGAAGAAAAGGAAAAGGAAGAGGCAAAAAAAGAAAGTGCTCTAGTAGAAGCCCCCTCCCGGACTAGATCCTCTAAGAGCTCTGCATCTACTAAGAGCTCAAAGGCATCAAAACCGGAAGCAAAATCATCTGATAAAGGAGAGAAGAGAACTAAGTCAAAGGCCACAAGATCTTATACCATTTAAAAGGATGATGAAGAGACTGAATCTGATGAAGAGGTCAAGAAAATGAAGAAGAAGAAGAAGAAAACATTCGGTGAACCCTCTACCAGTCAAGGCAAAGAAGAGAAGGCAGAGGAATTTGTTGAAAGGCCCACTCTGTCCATTAATGATGTAGTCAAATCAGTCACTGTGGATGGGAACCTAAAACCAATGACTGAATTCTATGATGATTACAATGAAGTTGACCAGAAGATCTTGCAAGAAGTCACAGTTAGGTATCTGAATATCTACGATAAGGCTTTTATTGAAATCATATCTCTCATTCCCAAAAGCCTAGAGAAGGAATTAGAAATAAGAAAGAATAATGCTAAGGCAAAGGATCTTGAGATCCGAGAACAGATAGCTATTCAGCTATATCCTTCAATCATTCTGAAGCAAATGAATATGGTCTTCAAAGATTGCAAGGATGAGTTTTGGAGCAAAGCTAGAATGAATTAGCTTATGCTCAGAGAAATTGACAAAGTAGCAAAAGAGACAGAAGAGATCCTCCAGAATGCATACAAAAGATTCAACATTCCCATTATAGAGGACGTAAGTGATGAACCTTCTAATGTTGAAAGGAAAAGTGCATCAAAGAAAGATCCTACTAAAAAGATTGCAGAAGAGGTAAAGGAGACAAGTGAAGAGAAAACCAAGGACCTTAATTCCTCTGCTCCAAAAGAGGAAGTCCATAAAGAAGCAAACATCTCTCCTCCGGTTTCCCCTACAGACTTCGGATCTAAAGAAGAAGAAAGAGTAGAAGAGAAGATCAGTCAAGAAGCAGAGGAGAAGGAAAAAGAAGATGACAATAGTAAGGCTATAGAAGGAGAGAAAACTCCAACAGAGAAGGCCACAGATGATAGTGGTAAGGCTGCAGAAGGGGAGAAAACTCTGTCTCCAGCAAGAGACACAGCAGAAGCAGTCAAAGATTTCTTGACCAAAGAGATGATGGAATTTGATGAACTGGAACTATTTCAAGGTCCATTCAACTTTGATTCCCTCTCCCCAGTTCAAACCATGAAACTAGCATCCTTCACTCAAGCAAAGGCAAAAGAAAAACTACTAAAGTCTCACATGGAAGACTGTGAGCTTATAGAAACTGCATCCGGTATATTGAAGAAGATCATGCCATCCTTCCAAAAGTATCCTTCAGCCTCCACATTCGGTAATCTAAATTCTCTTGTAAATTTTGTTAATACACATTTTGACTCTTTCGAGAAAGCAGCAGAAGAGAAAGTCTGGAAAGAATTTTTGGATAAGAGATTCTCTGAAATACAAGGTCTAATTTCAAATGATAGGAGAGTTATGGATATTGGGATAAAGAGCTTAGAAAATGCTCTCAAAGATGGTGGAGATATTTACAAATTTTGTTTATCCTGGCCTAAAGTGACCAAGGACATTGAGAAGAAAGTAAAAGAGCAAGAGGATAAACTATTAAGTTTATCTCAAAGTTTTGATCCTCTCTCCTCCTCCATAGTAAATCAAGAGTGTCAGACTATTTCAGTCATAAATGAAATAAAGACATTTGAGAAGGAGATGAAAAATAGAATAAACAGGTTGAGTGAACTTAGAGGGATCATTATCCCTAAGTTAGAGGCCATGCATGAGGCCCTAACTGATGCATAGGCCACAGTCTGGACAAATGATCCAACACATCTTAAGAAAGTAGAAGCTTTGCATTCATGTTGAGTGGTCACATCTCAATTTTGGACAGGATGAAACAAAGTTGGGCAATAGAAGTTGTACAATTGAAGAATACTTTTGCAGATGTACTTCAATTTATGTAAGTATAACATATATATTCATTTATGCGGCTAAGTATAGTTGGATTTTTGGTATGTAGATCCTACCATTTGCCATTGATGTCAAAGGGGGAGTGAGGAGCAGTGAAAAATGTGGAATCCAGCTAAGGGGGAGCTCTGGAAGACTGTACATTAGAACAGAGCATCAGCCAAGGGGGAGTGCAGTATGACACTTAGTCATTTTTCACTAAGTGTTGCCATCAATGCTAAAGGGGGAGATTGTTCGCAAGAGACATAGTATAGCTACATGAGTGTTGTCATTGATGGCAACAAAGTTCATCCCACCCATCCACAAGACATGGTATGCCTATAACAAAAGTCAGATTGAAGAATGTTGTGGTCCAGTAAGCAAGAACAGAGCATGTGGCAAGGTCTGACAGCCAGGTCTGGATCTCTCAGAGGAAGTATCTCAGTAAAGTACAGACTTGGGGAAGTCAAGAGGAGTACCTTGACTAATAGATTCTAGGGATTAAGCCTCCGATGATGAAAGAGAGAAGAGATATGAGTACCTAAGCATTGAGTTCCTATTTGGCAAAGTTGACAGAGGAAGAACTAACCGACAGAGCATCGGACCTTAATCCGGATGAGATATTGATGGTGATCAAGCTTCCTGAGGTATCACTCATGATTGGCCAACATGATTGATGTCTTCTATAAGCATCTCCTTGATATGCATCACTTGGTAAGCAAGGATTCAGCTGACAGATCAGAGTTTAAGAAAATATTGACTATTCCAGATGCCGACTAGAAAGGTGTTGAAATCATTGGTGTGGATATATATACCAAATGGATTTAGATGTGAAGGTGTGAGTTGTGTGTTGGGAAGTGTAAAGAAAAGTAGAAGAGCAGTGTGAAGGTAGTAAGATAGGTTTGGAATGTGACAGAATGGAAACACCAAGGAAGAGGTAGAATGAAGTGCAACAGATCAGTATATTGAACCTCAACATGTGTGGATGTACCTTGTAGATAGTGAACCTCTTGTAGGTAGTGAGTCTCTTGTGAGAAGTGTGCTAAGGCAGTAAGCCCTAATTGGCAAGTACCATTTTGTACTATCTTATTCTTCTAACAGAGAATACAATCTTGGGTTAATCACCCTGTGGTTTTTCCCTTAACAGGGTTTTCCACATCAAAATCATTGTGTCATGTGCATTGATGTTATTCCCATTTCATGGTTCTATTTTCTTATTTGATTTGATCCTGCATTAATTGTTAAGGAAGATCAGAAAGCTAAAATAATTAAGATAACGGATTCACCCCCCTCTCAGTTATCAATAGTGTGTTGTCTGGCCAACTTGTAAATGAATTTTTCATGTTGTATTTAACTGACAAGCAAACTAATCAATGTAATATATTGTATAAATTGTAAATCAAAATGAATGAGCTGAGGTGTGATTGCAAAGTGATTGATAAGGATCGCATGCAAGATAAAGAGAAGAATGAATGCATTTTGATGTATGACTAAAAGAGAAAGAGAAGTTGTAGATGATGTCCTGATTCATCTTAAAGACATATGTGTGATAGTGACCAAGTGTAGAGTGTGCCTAACTGATCTAATCATTAGAAGAAAGTGTGAAAAGGTAGAATTACAATCATCCAAGGTGTGAGTTTCAATCTCAGTTTTTAGACAATAGAAGGACTGTCATACTATAATCCTTTATAAGTGTGATCTCAATTTGAGTAGTAGCTTCCTTGGGAGTGACCCTAAAACAAAGTATTAAGGGAGCAGTAGCTTCCTTGGGAGTGACCCTAAAATAAAGTATTCAAGGAGTAGTAGTATCCTTGGGAGTGACCCTAAATCAAAGTATTTAGGGAGTAGTAGCTTCCTTGGGTTGTAGCCCTAAAACAAAGTTGTTATTTGAGATTCATATATTGTGAGTTAATCGTCACCATGGCTTTTCCCTTCTTGTATTTTCCATGTATATCTGGTGTTATATATTGATGTGCATTTTGTTAATCTTTCATGCTTATGTTAATACTATGATACTTAAGTTTTAATCTACTTCGAATAAGTTAAAGTTGTTAAAACTTAAGATTGTTTAGATATTGATTCACCCCCCCTCTCATTATTTTGGTGTGTTCAACAATTAGTATTAGAGCCAAGTTCCTCTGAAGGAAGCTTTTAAAACCACTTAAGGAAGGTTCGGGATGGCACATAATGGATCTAGAAAGACATCTAGTTTCAATGGAACAAATTATGATTTTTGGAAGCTAAGGATGGAAGGCTATATCAGCTCACTAGGATGTGGTGTTTAGCAATCTATCAAGATTGGTTACAAAGTTCCTACAGATCCAGATGAAGTTAAATAATATGATAACAATTCCAAGGCAAAGTTTTCTATCATGAGTGGGTTAGTTGATTTAGAACTGTCAAAGGTAATGAGTTGCAGTTCTGCTAAAGATGTTTGAGTTAAACTTGAAACCATTTACGAAGTAGATAAGAAGGTAAAGCAAGCAAAGATGCAAATCTTCAAAAGAAAATTTGAGACCATAAAAATGACAGAGGATGAAGACATTGTTGGATATATGCTCTAGGTGAATGAAATAGTCAATGGCATCACAAGTCTTGGTGGGAAAGTGGAAGAGGATGAAATTGTGAAGAAGGCTCTGAGATCTCTTCCCAAATCTTACAGTCATAAGGTATCTGCTATTAAGGAGAATGCAGATTTGGATACATACACTGTAGACAAACTATTTGGTTCCCTTACTACCTTTGAAATGAGAGAGTTTGGCATTGATGCTCCAAAGAAAGAAGATACTTTTAAAGCCAATGTGAAGACAAAGGAAGAAGTTGCTGATAAAGATGACAGCTCTGATGAAGTTGAAGAAAATTTTGTGAGAAGACTGAAGAAAGCCACTGGGAAATATAAAGGTAAGTTTGTTGGAATTATCTCGGATAACTAAGAGGGGGGTGAATTAGTTGTCACAATTTTAACTTTTTCTACTTTTAATCTTCTTCCACAACTTACAAATAGATTAATGATGTAAACATTAAAGCATGAATCAACAACACATAAGCAGAAACACAAGTAACACACATGACACCAAGATTTTTAATGTGGAAACCTGGTTAAGGGAAAACCACGGTGGGGGTTAACCCACAAGATTCGTACCCTGTTAAAAGTACTTAAAAGAAATGGGAAGGCACTTTCCTTCAAGTACACTACCCAAAGCTCACTGCTCAAAGAGGCTCACTAGCTACAAGATTTTATGTATAATATAGAAAGAATGAACTGAGAAATAGCATCTTCTTCATGCCTACTTCAGTCCCATTGAAAGTTCACAAAAACTTATGCTCTACCCCAAAGACTTCTTCGCTAATTCTTCATCCTCTACTGCTCTTGTTCTTCTACTTCTCCTCTTCTCTGCTCTACCTCTGTACCTTATGATTTTATCATTTTGCACAAGGACAAACTTTCCACAACTCATCCATAAGTATTTATATGCTTCATCAGCCTTGGAATGAACATCAAGGTTGGCTTGACTCAATACAAATCACTATACTATTGGTCAAACATATCTACGACTTGAATCCTCTTCGATCAACACACTATGCTCCAGAGAATTCATCTTAGATCATCCACAACATGCTTGGATCATCCGGTCATCCAAGACTAGGAAGAATAACAACACCAAGGAAAAAATTTTCAACAACGAGCTCAATCTTCAACACGGACCTCCAACATAGCAGCCACATGATCTAGAGACCTCCACAAGCACATTAAATTTAGCAATAACATCTGCACTACTCCAAATCATCAGAATCACTCACATCTTCATCCGGTACCACAAGAATATTGTCTGTCATGACTGTCACACTAGAAAGATTGCTTGCGGACCTACAAACCATGAACCACTTGAGTTAAGGATACACATTGACTTCCTAAACATGCCTCTAGATCTGTAGATCATAAGTTTTCATTGCGGAGCAATCCGGACCAATTTCCTGTCACTCTGTCTCTTTTGAACACTGCAAAACCTAGTTCTACTCAGATGGCCATAGCTTCTTCAAATCTTCATTCAGACCTCTCAAATCTTAATTGGAGCTACTTCAAACAATCCTCTACACACCCATATGGTCCACATACTTAGATCTTCATTCCTCTAGAAATGCAAAGCAATCTACTTCATTCATCTGCACTATTTTCTCTATTCCTAATAAAGGGATATGTTGACATCAATGATAACACATCATAGACAAATATTTGCAACAATATCCCCCTTTGTCATTGATGGAAACATATGATGTGAAAAATTGATTCAACCATCAAGACAAGGATTTCTCCCCCTTTCTCTTATCACTTCAGCAACCACTTTCTTCACTGCTCCCCTTTTCATCAACAACTAATTTTTCACATGACTTCTCTCCCCTTTGACATCAATGACAAGCGACACATATTTGCAATCTTTTCTCCCCCTTTTTGTTTCAGACTAATCTCCAAAATTTGCATACTAACAACTACCCCTGCGTAGTATCTATTTAACATCAATCTGGATCACAAGATATGACTGTGAATTCCACCAGACTGATAAACATTAGTGCATCTTAGTTCTAAATAGGAAGGGTAATAACCCGTACCTTCCCTCGGAGATATTCAAAAGTATCCTTAGGTAGAGGCTTGGTGAATATATCCACAATCTAATCCTTTGAAGAAACAAACTCCAATCTGACTTCATTCTCACTTACCTTTTCTCTCAAGAAGTGAAGCTTGATGGATATGTGCTTTGTCTTTGAATGCAAAACTAGATTTTTTGAGATGTTTATTGCACTTAAATTATCATAGAAGATTGTAATAGGCTCTTCAAACATAATTTTGATATCCTTCAACATTTGCTTCATGCACAAGACTTGAGTATAATTGCTTGTTGTTGCTATATACTTTGCTTGTGCAGTAGACAAAGATATTGTCTCCTGCTTTTTGTTCAACCAAGAAACCAATCTCCTTCCAAAGAAGAATACACCACCACTAGTACTTTTTTTGTCATCCACATCTCCTATCCAATCAACATCTATATATGCATGAAGAGTGAAGTCATTATCCTTTGGATACCATAAGCCATAATCAGATGTTCCCTTTAGATATATAAAAATTCTTTTGACTGCTACAACATGGGATTCCCTAGGATCAGCTTGAAATCTAGCTACAAGTCCAACTGCATTCATAATGTCAGGTCTGCTATGAGTCAAATAAAGCAGTCCTCCAATCATTGATCTATACCTTTTCTGATCTTCCTTAGGTGAATCATCATCTTTACTCAACTTGCATCTAGTTACCATAGGAGTACTTACTGGTTTTGAGTCTTCCATTCCAAACTTTTTCAACAATTCTCTCACATACTTAGACTGAGATATGAAGATACCTTTATTTGACTGAGTGATTTGCAAACCTAAGAAGAAATTCATTTCACCAAACATGGACATTTCAAATTCACTTTACATCTGATTAGCAAATTTCTTACACATGCTTCCATTTCCACCAAAAATGCTATCATCAATAAATACCTCAACAATTAAGATGTGCTCATGATCAATCATGAAATAAAGATTACTGTCAGCTATGTCTTTGCTAAATCCTAGCTTTAGCAGATACTTATCTAATCTTGCATACCAGACTCTTGGGGCTTGTTTAAGTCCATACAAAGCTTTCCTCAATCTGCAGACCATATCTTCTTGATCAGACAACTAGAATCCTTCCAGTTGCTCAATGTCGACTTCTTCCTCTAACTCTCCATTCAGGAATGCTGACTTGACATCCATCTGGTAAACTTTGAAATCTTTGAAAGTAGAAAATGCAAGAATTAATTTGATTGCTTAAATTCTTGCCACCAAAACAAATTTTCCTTCACAATCAATTCCCTCTACTTGAGAATAACCTTTGCATACCAATCTTGCTTTGTTTCTCACAACTTCACCATCTTCATTCAATTTATTCTAGAAGACCCATTTGGTTTCAATTACATTTTTGTTTTTAGGTCTAGAAATAAGATCCCAAGTATGATTCTTTTTAATTTGCATTAATTCTTCTTCCATTGCTTTTACCCAATTTTCATCATTACAAGCTTCATTCACTATTTTTGGTTCAATCTTTGGAATCAAACAATACTCTACTTGATCTTTAGCAATTCTTCTTCTAGTTTGAACACATTTATTCATGTCTCCTATGATTTGATCTTCATAATGATTCAACCTTACATACCTAGGGGTTTTTGGAGTTTCTTGAACTCCTAATTCTTGAGCTCATTCCTCAACATCTGCACTAACTTCTTGAATCACTAGATTTTCTGGATCAATCTAGATCTGAATCTAGGTTTGAACTTGCTTTGACTTTGACTTTGACTTTAATCTTAATCATCTGAATCATATCCACAAGGCCTGTAAGGTCTTTCTTTGCTCTCATCAACCTTGACATTAGCACTTTCAACAATCTTTTTCAATCCCTTTTTGAAGCACTGATATGCCTTGCTTTGAGTAGAGTAACCTACAAATATTCTTTCATCACTTCTTGCATCAAACTTGCCTAGATCCTCATCTCTTTTGATATAGCATTTACTACCAAAAACTCTAAAATATTTCATAGTAGGAGGATGACCAAACCATAGTTCATATGGTGTCTTACCAGAATTCCCTTTGATTTGCACACGATTAAGGGTGTAGACATCAGTACTCACAGCTTCTCTCTAATAGACTTGTGGAACATTTGCTTCCGTTATCATGGTCCTAGTAGCTTCTTGAATGGTCTGGTTCCTTCTTTCCACAACTCCATTCTGCTGAGGAGTCCTCAGAGGAGATAACTATCTTTTTATTCCATGCTTTTCACATAATGTATCAAACTCACCGGAGGTAAACTCTCCACCTCTGTCAGATCTTAGACACTTTATCTTCACACCAATCTCTTTCTCCACAATAATCTTGAACACCTTGAATTTGTCAAGAGCTTCTGATTTTTCTTTCAAGAAAGTTACCCACATCATCCAAGAGTAATCATCAATCAACAACATAAAATATATGTCTCCTTGCACACTTCTAATTCTAGTAGGACTACATAGACCAGTATGCACAAGCCCCAACAATCCACTTGAGAATTGTTCTTTACTCTTGAATGAAGTTGTGCTCTATTTACCCAATTGACATTCTCTACACATGCTATCAGCAGGATTCACAAGTTTTGGAAGATCTCTCACAGCTTGAGTAGAACTTATCTTGATAATATTATCAAAATTCACATGACACATTCTCCCATGCCATAACCAACTCTAATCAATCTAAGAAATCAAACAACTTTTACCAGTACCACTTAAATGAAAGATGTTACCTTTAGTTTGTGTACCTGATGTAATCACAATTCCAGAGCTTGCTAAGATTTTGCATTTTCCATCCTTGAATTGGAGATCATACCCTTTGTCAACCAACTATCCAACACTAACAAGATTATGCTTCAATCCTTCTACATATAGAACATCATTAGTTTTATTCTCACCATCAAAAGAGATGGATCCTCTACCACGAATTCTACCAGTTGAATTGTCTCCAAACTTCACGATTCCACCTTCATATCTTTCCAAACTTATGAACTTACTTTAATCACCAGTCATATGATGAGAACATCCACTATCAATCACCCATTCATCCCTTTCTTCAATCTGAGTAGCCAAGGCACTTTCCACATTCACATAGCTAGTAAATTCAGTAGACACTGGATCTTCTTCTTTGATGGCAATGAACACCCATTCATTTCTTGAGTTACTTCCCATATCAAATTCATCATCAGTGACACCTTCTTCAACTTCTTAGACATAGTAACATTTCTTCTGAGGCCTTGATCTATTAGGGTTTGGCTTTGAAACCCTCTCTGGACACCTTGAGGCAAAATGACCAATCTTGTCACAAGCAAAACATTTGAGAGGTAACTTTCCTTCATACTTACCGGATCCTCTTAGAAATCTTTTGGCAATAAGGGCTTCAAGTTTTGTAGCCTCACTTTCATCATCTACAAGATCCTTCCTTGCCTTCTCAAATCTGTCTGATCTTCCTGAAGAGCTTTCACCTGGATCATATTTTTGTTTTCCATATACACTAGCCTTAAATGCAGATTTAGACTTAGGTAGAGAATCACCAAACTCACTCATTTCAAATGCTAAAATCTTACCAACCAACTAATCCCTTGTAATAGTTGTCATAGTCCTAATCTCTTCAATGGCAACAACTTTATGCTTGTATGCTACAGGTAAGGATCTGAGTACTTTGGCAACAATATCTGATTCTTCCAACATTCCACCAGCACTCCTGATACCAGTCACAAGTTCATTTACTTTATGCATGTAGGAAGTAATGTTTTCATCTTCACTTATCATCAACATTTCGTATTTACCCTTTAGCCTCTATAGCTTGGCACATTTGACATATTATCACCTTCATACAGAGTTTCCACCTTTTTCCAAAATTCATGAGTAGTTTTCAATTCCAGGACATTTGTTGTTTCTGTATCATTCAAGGCACTCAACAATTCTTCTTTAGCTCAAATATTGTATTTAGCTTCCCTGAGTTTGTCTAGAGTTGAAGGAGCATTCTTCAGAATCTTATACTCATCCTTAGTTATCAACCAAAAGGCATCATCCATACATTGTAAAAGACACTGCATGTGCACCTTCCAAAGGGAGTAATTTGTTCCATCAAATCTCAGAATTTCCTTCTTGTAAGTCGACATCTGGGATCTCCTCAAGCGATCAAGCTTCCTTTAAAGGAACTGGCTCTAATACTAATTGTTGGAATTAGGTCAAACAACAGAGAGGTGGGGTGAATTAGTTGTCACAATTTTAACCTTTTCTACTTTTAATCTTATTTCACAACTTACAAATAGATTAATGATGTAAACATTAAAGCATGAATCAACAACACATAAGCAGAAACACAAGTAACACACTTGACACCAATATTTTTAACGTGGAAACCTGGTTAAGGGAAAACCATGGTGGGGGTTAACCCACAAGATTGGTACCCTATTAAAAGTACTTAAAAGAAATGGGAAGGCAATTGCCTTCAGGTGCACTGCCCATAGCTCACTGCTTAAAGAGGCTCACTGCCTACAAGATTTTATGTTTAATACAGAAAGAATGAACTGAGAAATAGCATCTTCTTCATGCCTAGTTCAGTCCCATTGGAAGCTCCCAAAAACTTCTGCTCTACCTCAAACACTTCTTCATTAATTCGTCATCTGCTACTACTCTTGTTCTTCTACTTCTCCTCTTCTCTACTCTGTCTCTGTACCTTTCTTATGATTTTATCATTTTCGCACAAGAACAACTTTCCACAACTCATCCATAAGTATTTATATGCTTCATCAACCTTGGAATGAACATCAAGGTCAGCTTGACTCAATGTAGATCATTGTACTATCAACCAAACATATCTGGACCTGAATCTTCTTCGATCAACACGCTATGCTTTAGAGAATTTCTCTTAGATCATCCGCAACACACTTGAATCATCCGATCAGCCAAGACTAGGAAGAAAAATAACACTAAGGAAAAAATCTTCAACAACGAGCTCAATCTTCAACGCAGACATCCAACATAGCAGGCACATGATCCAGAGACCTCCATAAGCACATCAAATTCAGCAATAACATCCGCACTACTCCAAATCATTAGAATCACTCGCATCTTCATCTGGTACCTCAAGAACACTATCTTCCATGACTATCACACTAAAAAGATTGCTTATGGACCTCCAAACCATGAACCACTTGAGTTGGGGATACACACTAACTTCCTGAACATGTCTCAAGATCTATAGATCATAAGTTTTCATTGCAGAGCAATCTAGACCAATTTCCTATCACTGTGTCTCTTCTGAACACTGCAAAACCTGGTTCTACTTAGATGGCCATAGCTTCTTCAAATCTTCAAGTGGACCTCTCAAATCTTAATTGGAGCTACTTCAGACAATCCTCTACATAGCCATATGGTCCACGTACTTAGATATTCATTCCTTTGGAAATGCGGAGCAATCTACTTCACTGATCTGCACTGTTTCCTCTGCTCCTGATAAAGGGATATGTTGACATCAATGACAACACATCATTTACACATATTTGCAACAATCTCTCCCTTTGTCATTGATGGCAACATATGATGTAAAAAATTGATTCAACCATCAAGACAAGGATTTGTCTACCTTTCTCTTATCACTTTAGTAACCACTTTCTTCACTGCTCCCCTTTTCAATGGCAAATGACACATATTTGCAATCTTTTCTCCCCCTTTTTGTTTCAAAATGATCTCCAAAATTTGCATACTGACTACTCCCCCTAAGTAATATCTCCTTAACATCAATCTGGATCACAAGATATGATTGTGAATTCCACTAGACTGATGCACACTAGTGCATCTTAGTTCTGAATAGGAGGGGTAATAACCCCTAGCTTCATTCTAAGATACTCAACAGTACCCTTAGGCAAACACTTGGTGAATATATCCACAAATGATCCTTTGAAGAAACAAACTCC